>CM059339.1:1861407-1949668 GCA_030340685.1 Protosalanx chinensis | reverse complement strand
GACCACTGTTCTGTCGTCGAGTGGATGACTCAGATTCTGGAGCGCGTAGCTGCCTCCGCGGCGGAAAGCTTTGCTTTATTGTTTTGTGTTGGGCACTTTTTTATTAATGGATGAGGGCGAGTGCCTGCGAGCGGCGTGTGGAGGAGTGTGCGGGTGTGAGAAAGATGTGAAGATGTGTGTGTGTGGGAGTGTGCGGGTTGAGTGAGAAGGTGTGTGTGTGTGTGGTGAGAGGTGTGCGGGTGTGTGAGAAAGATGTGTGTGTGTGTGTGGGAGTGTGCGGGTGTGAGAAAGGTGTGTGGGAGTGTGCGGGGTGTGAGAAAGATGTGTGTGTGTGTGTGGGAGTGTGCGGGTGTGAGAGAAAGATGTGTGTGTGTGTGTGTGCTGGTGCGCGCGCGAGAGTCTGTAACAGTGTGCGTCCGTATTTTTGGAAAAGAGAGCAGGAAGATACTGAAAGGTCAGGCCTGCCCAGTCAGAGGATTCCAGCTGTCTGTTACCCAGCTTCATTTCTCATAACCTGCGGTTCGAAATAACAGCATCTCTCCCCTCTCACGGACGCAGCGTCCAAGCCCAGATTTCAAACCCCGAGGTCAGGCACCGTGACCTACTGCGGCTCAAATCAAACGAACCGAGAGAGATGCAAAAAACAACGGGAAAGTTATTTTCCCCCCAAACACAAGGAGAAAACAGATCGTATTACTTTTGCTGTTTTCGTGCTGTCAAGTACCTCTTTTCAGAGGCTCTGGGTCGCAAGTTTTTTTTTTTTTTTTTTTTTTACGTGAAAGAGATGAATTTTTCCCCCGCCGCATCCAGAATGTGTTTGTTGTTGAGTCTAGGTGTCAAACTGTGATGTGCTTTATTAAACGCAATTCACTCGGGGAGGGAGGGGGGGGGGGGGGAATGACAGTCATCTCCTTCCGCTCCTCTCAAACCTCAGCAAAAGGGCGCTCTTTTTCGTCGACCTTGCAGGTGCCGTACTATTGCAGAGCGAACGCTTGCATGATCGTTTTTAAAAGTGCGCCGTTGATATTTCACGTCAATTATATTGCAACTCACTCGGTGGTTACACTGCTTCCACAGAGCGCGCGTCGAGACGAGGTCATGACCTGCTCCAGGTGCGACATACTCGTTAGAATGATCCGTTTTATGTCAAATTGTTTACGTTGCTATTAAGTGGCTATTTCAATGGATAACAGCACCATGGGGAAGCTGGACCACCGTACAGCAGTTTTGAAACAACCATTTGACATTTACATTCAGTCATTTATCAGACGCTCTTATCCAGGGTGACTTACAGCAAGTAACAGGGACTTTCCCTCTCAGGCAAGTAGGGTGAAGTGCCTTGCCCAAGGACACAACGTCATGTAGCTGCAGCCGGGAATCGAACTCGCAACCTTACCATGGTTATATCATTGTATAATCCCATCACAGCAACCGGAGGACGACTTCTACCTTTTAGAAAAAGGTAGGTTCGTCCCTGACGAACAGGCAGCGGCGACCACGCGCCGTCTCCTAAACTAAACATCTGCTTCCTGAACTGTTAGCGTCTCACCCAGCAATCATCCACTCAGGGGGAGGATGCAGAATGTTTTCCTACTGACCGTCTCTCCTGGAATCGTTCATCTGTTCCCATTGTCTTCTGAGGAAATTGCACCTTCTGTACAGAACAGACAGGGTAATGACTGGGACGCACTGTTAACAGGCCAGCTCTTGAACCGGGTGTAAGACTAAGCTTGTTGACGTGCGAGTGCCCATGTTGACACAGTGCCCGCGCTTGACGTCCGGCCTGTGGGCGTTCATGGTGGGGGGGTGGGGTGGGGTGGGGGGGATAGTACTGTTATGTGAGGATGTTGACAATGATGGAACTCCATCTAGTTCACAGATCAAGCACTCAACACAATGATCGAGCAGCAAAACATCCACTGATGAGAATCTTTCGTAAGAGGAGTCCAGCCTCTCGTTCATCCTTAGAATGACAGCGTGTTTAGCTCTGACTCATGAAGAGAGGAGGAGGGTTAAGGAGACGAATAAAAGAGAGAGAGAAGGAGAGAGAGGTGGGGGGAAGGGTGAGAGGTAGCAAGAGCGATAGAGGGAGAGAGAGGGAGACAGAGCGATAGAGAGAGAGAGACAGCGAGAGAGAAAGAGAGAGAGAGAGAGCAAGCAAGTCCAAATCCATCCTCCTCCGATCTTTCCTTCATCACAAACCTCTCACTTTACTGCGTCATCACAAAGTGGCTGGTCACCTGGCTGATTTCAAGATGGAGACTGACAAAGTCTGACTTGACATCCAGCAGCACTTCTCACTCAGTGACCCAGCTGAACGACAGATTGAACAGACTGACCCGAGCAACAACCCTGGGCTCTTTGGTATACTTTAGGTGTAGGTACTGAACAGTAATGGATGGTATATTTTCCAAACCTGAACGCCATTTTACAACAACTTTTGATCGATAAACTCAGGCAGGTCATAAAGTCTGAGAACATCTCGATACACAGTTAGTGCTGCTGGTTGCTTCAAGAGTGAAAGAACAAACTTGAACAAACACTTATCTCTGGAATACAAAGGAAACATTTTCAGAACCGGAAAGGAATGAAAACGAACGAATTCATAAGAAGTTGCATTCGATCTTGAGGAGAAGTTCCAAGATAAGTTCTTGATTGGAGGACCGTGAGAGGCGCTTAAGAACGATCGTGAGGTGATCTTATTTGGTTGTTATTTTTTAGGACGAAAACCATGCCGGATGTAGCTTCCACTTGGCAGTGGGCGCGAGGTCTTTAAGGTCACGTGTTTCAGTCGGTGAGCGACTCATACGGAGACAGGATCTTTCCCCTTCCACTACAGTGAGGCAGGTACTCGGCACACGCAAGGGCAAAAAAAACACATTTAAGACACACTTGGTATTCACTGTCATATGGCATTTTAGAAACCCGCGCTCTCAGAATGTGACATTTATTACCGCCATTGCTCCGCAGCCAAACGCAGTGGCATTGAACAGATTTATTCCTGCCAATGCCAACGGTATTCATCACAAGAAGGGGGGAAATGGCCGCTTCAAAACGTCATTCACTTTCAAATGACTTTCCTGCCTAAAAATCTCAAGAAGAGAGGACAGGAAACGTTCCACTTCCCATATATCCCACCAGCACAGTCAGGTTTTTTTTCTTCTTTTCCCTTCTCTGACATTGTAATAAGCTGCCAAGATGATTGACGAATAAAATGTGATGGCCACACACAAAAAAAAATCATTCAACCAAAATTAAATTATCCTCAAAGCTTTAACTAGCTGTTTGACATTTATGCTCAGAGTCAATAAGAGCTTCCACAGAAACCTTGAACATTGTACAGCAGAGCCGTCATTGTCCTGTGTGTGTGTGTGTGTGTGTGTGTATGGCATGTTGATATATCATCGATGTAAACAGTAGACATTTTGTCCTCGTTCTTGTCACTGGTGTGAATGAGACAGATTGTGAAGTATGTTGGCATGTGACGCCTTCATTGCTAAACACTTTCATCGCTTCCCTCCCTTTCCCTCTTGGGTCTGTTTACGTTTTCAGAAACAAGCTTCGGCCAAATACATTTGTTTTTCTCCTAGCTGGTAGACAGGGCTCAGTCAGTTTCCAGATAAACTGACATTTTGTCTAATCTAAGTGATCTCTGGTGGTGCACTGTGTGTGTATGTGTGTGTGTATATATGTGTGTGTATATATGTGCCATTTTATTATTGAACCACAACACCAGCCTCTTATTTACTTTGGATTTGGCCTAAATCCAGTCAGATTATCACATTCTAACACTTAATATCTGATATTGAATCGAGCGAATATCTAAACAGTCAAGTTTTTCATTGACTGGTTTCCAAGCAGGTTCCAGTCTTGGAGACTGAACTGAAGGACTTCCCTCATCAGGTTCATGGGGTTTCACTAAGAGGCTGAATAAATGATTCTCCCTGCGCCTGGTGATGGCAGCCAACTCATCATGTTCTACTACAGTAAAGGAGGGGAACCGATAGACATGAACATGCTTGTAGATGTTTACATACTATATTTACTTTCACCTTGCTATAACATTGCCCCGTACTGTTAGTGTGTATGTGTGTGTGTGTGTGTGCGTGTTAAAGCTTTATCTTGGGCCCTTGCAGCAGACCAAGGCGAGCGTTATCGTTATCGTAGAGCAACATAATTAAGACGTTAATATCTCCTGCACAGCTCAGCGAATTAGCCAGATGAAAATGGCTGACGGAGAGAAGTGTGATGGTTTATCACAGGGGCTAATTAAAAACCAGGCCGATTTTAGACTCCCCCCCCCCCCCCCCCCCATCTTGTTTGTTTCTCAGGCCCCCCAGCTCCGCTGACTCTCCCATTACTGCAGAATTCTCTTCCCTGTAAACCCTGAGGGAACTGGGGGGACAAAGGGGGGGGAGGGGGGTGGGGTCCCTGAACTGAGGTAACCAAAGTCAGAAGATTCATTTCAAGAGGTTTTCAATACTTGTGTATATCAAGACCATGTGTTTTCCTAGTCAACGTTATTCCTTACGGAGGCGATCTGCGCTAGGTACCAAAGGTATGAACACATAGGGAAGATAAGAACGAGCGTTTCAAATATAATTGTTGGGAACCTCAGAGGCAACACCAAAGGGCCAACATACATCCGTGTGACCGGACTGGAAATTCTTCAAATTGACTTTATTTTGAGACAACAGGCAAAGCTACTCAGTGAAGTGAGAATATTCCGGACTTTAGTCATCATTCCTCCAGTTAAAGGGGCATTTAATTGGTTCTCAGCAGGCAGATATTTAAACCCTAGGCTGGCATAAGCTTCGAGCCACATATGTGGTCTTCAGAGAGTATCCTCCATACATCAGAAGACTTCTGCATATAGGGCAGGGGGAAATATAGGACACTGATCTTTTATCCCATTTTGGATGAAAGATTAATAGAGTCAGCGAGTTATGGGGAATATTTGAAGCTTCATGTTGAGTTTGTGTTTATGCAATAAATCCAATCCTTACTCTTGATAAGTGACACAGTGCTAATGCCAAACAAACAGGTTTATTCTGAATGATAGGTTGTCATTGTTTATCTGGAGAGGTTTCTGACAGTAATTACAGCAGTTATGTAATATAACGTTTAATAATCTCTCCGGGGGTGCTTTTTTCACGGTTTCAAGTATCAAATCAGACGAAAAGAAAGTTTCATATATTTTAATTCTTTCGTGTTGTTTGACAGATTGGCAAATTGCATTTAAAGGGGAAAAGTTCATTTCAAGATCTCTGATGCAAGTCTACGTAGCACTAGTAACATCGAAGAATCTGTTGTCAACATGCTCCAGATGTAAGACGCCTGATCGAAGACGTATTATCAACCCAGACATCAAACAGCGCAGCTCTTCAGACGCTGAAATCCACAAGGCAGAGGACACAGAGAACCATCCCCAGCCCCAGAACAAATGCACAACTCACACAATGTATATTTCATGCGGACGATCTATAATGCATTATCCTATGGGTGGTGCGAAGAGAAACACAGGCCTTCTTATATTACATATGATAAAATGTGTGTGCTGTGTTACAGAGGAACCCATGCATGTTTATGAGGTTGCAGGGCGGAGAGACAAAAGGCCAAGACAGAGATGAATTGGTATAATCTACCAGCAGAGTTATAATTTACATATCCATGATTACACACGGTGTCCTCCGCCACCACCGCCTCCGAATAAAACCACTTTTCCATTATCGGTCGGTGCTCCACGGATTCATGGCCAACGCACAACCAGAGTCACTCAAGAGAGTGGAGGAAGGCAGGAGAGTGGCAGGGTATTAGCATAACATCACCGTCAGGCTCCCATTCTGGAGAGCTGCTAATCAGTAGTCTCTCTGTCGTACCTTCCCCCCCCCCCCCCACTCTGCATCCCCAATGTACTGGTGGGGTGCGTCCCCACCGTGAAGCGGGCGCGTGCGAGCGTGGGTCACGCCGGGGAGATTCGAATGGCGCTGACATCGTCTCTGTAAACGGAATAGACAAGGACAACGTTGTTGTTGAGCTGGGAATGACGGAAGACTGACGGTTGTGAATGTGGACGTCTAAAGAGGGCAACTGCGTGCGCAGTTACACTCATTGATAAAGAGGTTGGTGCGCTGGATCTTATTGTCTAGCGACTGTGCGTAGTTTCTGCTGTACAGAGATGGCCTCGCGATGAGACATCATCTTTACCTGAGTAAAGTGGCGCTCCTATTGTTTCGATGGCCCCTTTTCTCAATACAAAGTTCTCCATTCACAGAGAGAAACTATCAACCTCGAACACAATGTCGCAGAAATGGTTTGAAGCCGGTTTCAATGCGACATTGTTTTTCTTTTATTGCGAGGTATTGTACTTCCTGGCGATAGCTGCCGAGTGAAACGGCTCCAAAACAATATATGAGCTTCGTACCACTGAGACAGCCCAAGAGATTCAGCCGTTCGCCATTCCACGCCATCACATACGCACCTGACATAGCTGCTACTCTGAGGAGTGTCAGTGTCTATACAGAACCCATAAAATGAGCCCGGGTTCCAAAATGGATCGTAAAACTAGAACTGTGTAGGACCGAGCACCGGCCCCTGCAGAGGATCAGGATATTTCACTCAGCTTCACTTTATTGCCGACTTGATACTTTCTGCTCCGACAACTCTCTTTCTGCCTCGCCTGGCCGTTTGTCAAAAGGGACATTTTACGACTTTTGGTTAAAGTCGTTCTAAATGGTTTTATTGTGCCCGCCGCGTCCTCTGGGGGTTTTGTTGGGACGCTGGCGTGTGTAAACACCTCAGGTTTTCTCCCCCTCGTCTTAGCACGATGGAACAGGGGAGAACATATGGTGGTGTGACTGCACCGCACACTCACTGTAGCTGGGAATAAAACACCAGCGTAGAAGCGGCCCCCCTCCGATTTAGCTGCATGAGAGAGGGAGGGGGAACCGGGGGGGGGTTTCTAATGTATGTTGATGATGGTAGATTCATGGTGGAACATATGTAACCATGCTTCCCTGACCAGAGACACATAAATCACAGTGTGGCTCAGGTCTTACCATCCACCCTCCCTCCCTCCCATGCTTGATTCATGGGCTCCTCACCCCTCCTGAATTGATTGAAAACTGGGATGAAACCCAGCGGTCAGGTGGGGAGATTACAGTTTTAGTTTAAACATCACACTGTTAAAAAGTAGATGCTTGCTTTCTGGTCCATTCACACCAATCAGAATCAAGTTTGACCCCACGGTGTGGGATGAAATAATACACACCCAATGGAGCCAATCAGAATCGAGTATTCACCCAGACCATGGTATAAAAGTGATACAAATACGAATGCTATAATTGCTCTGAGGAAAAAAGTGTCAACACAGGACTAGGGCAGGTGGTTGTAATAGTTCTGCCTTGTTATAGAAATGTTTTTTCCATGGTGGGATTGTTGTCATAGTAACGCGTCAGGCGTCAAGACCAGTTGCCAGTTTTTAACTAGATCTTTGTTTACCAATAACTGATTTCAATCAAGAACTTCCAAGCCTTAAGCCGTCAATTATTCTGTTGCCTTTTATTGTTTACTGGACGGCCATTATTTTTCGCAGTTGCATCCAATCATTAAAATACAAGCAGCTCAAACACATTTCTCTGGCTGTACGTTCGTCGACTCAAGCTGATGTTGCTGTGTGTGAGCAGCTTAAACAGCATACTAAAGTAGCTACCTCTATCAGTTGCTGTAGCCTGCAGACAGTTGAATCAGGCCTGAGTTTCACCTCTCACTAAACCCCATCTGAGTGATTGAAGTGCCCTGTGAGGTGTTTGTATGTCAGGGCCCTGTGTGGTGGACCCTGATCAAACGCAGCCTAACACCAAGCCCTGCAGGAGCCAAGTGAAGTCACTAAGAGGGGTTCCACTCTGCCATACCTGTCGAGTCTGTGGACACATCCCTATTGAACACTTCAAAGATACGCGCTATCAGAGAGGGAGAGAGAGAGAGAGACAGAGAGAGAGAGAGAGAGAGAGAGACAGAGACAGACAGAGAGAGAGAGAGAGAGAGAGAGACAGAGAGAGAGAGACAGACAGACAGACAGAGAGACAGAGAGAGAGACAGAGAGAGAAACAGAGAGAGAGAGACAGACAGAGAGAGAGAGAGAGAGAGCGAGGGTTGGACTGCAAGCACTGAACATGGTTACGACTAAAAAACTGGAAGAAGGTAAGAGAGACAGGAACAGATGGGAAATGTGTGGACGCTTGTGTATCTGCTCTAGAATGAAGCCAGAAACCGTCGGGGAATCGTTTAAAGTGCACCTTCTATCCCATTAATTAGGTGTGTTGCTCTCAGCAAAACATCAGTTTTGTTATCTCACATACTTATTATGATGATTCATTTCCCCACCCCAAACTATCAAAAAAACGGTTTCTGTTAGATTGATAGATCTGCTAGTAAGCTAGCTGGTAGAACCACAAAATGTCTAGGCTAGCTGAGCAACGACGAAAGCCCCAGGCCCAAGCCATTTTGTGATCGAATTCTGATTCAGAAATGCCGTTGAAACGGAAGTTTCATCTTAATAATAAGATGTTCAGTGTCGAGGCCAGGAGCGTTTTCTTGTCCTGTTGCATGCATTTACAACAGAGGGTTCTAAGGGGCAGCTCTTATACAATCCCAAACTGACTAGGAGAGGTGGGTGGGTAGGTTATGCTGGGCATCGTTATGCCCGGAGTTTCCCTTGAGCGCGTTTTAAGGTCAGACACCACAGAATGGCTCAAGGCTGCTTCTGGTACGTGTTACACATGCAAGGAGAAAGAGGCTTTCTTTACACAACGAGCCGAGCTAAATCGCATCCGCAACACAGCGGCATCCGGCCTGAATCGTTTCTTGATGGATTTTCTAAATGATCAAGTGTGACTTTGCGCAGTCGTAAATTCCGAGAGTACAGCCGGATTCAACAATTGTTGTGTCCACATCCATTTTCTAAGCCCTCAGTAATCATCATCATCTTATTCTTGTGGTGTAAACAGAAGTAAGGTCTCTGCAGTACACATTAATAATATTTAATGCCAAAGCAGTTGGCTAAATCCTACAATGAAAAAAAATGTATTTTCAAGTATTTATTCTGTTTTCAGAAATGTGGTTCTTTTCCTTTAACAAGGGTTTGTGGAAATGCTGAGGACTGCAGTGGTTCTAGAACTCCAAGGATGATTCTAAGGATGATTCTGACCCAAGCAGGAGAGGTGAAAAGCACAGTGGACAACACAAAGTTTTCAAAGTTCTTTCAAAGTTCATTATTAAGAAACTAAAATAGATAGCAACGATACCGAGAACGAGGTATCGAATAATAATGATGATTTAAAGAAAGAGAGTACTAAAGAAAGTACAAACTTTTCGAAAGACATCAACAGTGACACTAATGGTGTGGGTGTCTAACGGTTTAAAATGCATCTTACGTGAAAAGCGGTAGAGGAACAGGAACGTTCCATTGACACCCACCTGGACTAACGTCCTACGTCTGTAATTACTGTCTACCATGTCTAGTGAAGTTCTCACCTAGTCATAATAATACTCATTACCCCCAGAGCCACAGTCATCAAGGCTGCATTTGAGATAACAGCAGGTTTTCCGAGACAGTCCTTTATACATCTACAGACATGCCTTCAGAAGTAAAAATTACCAATGCTTGGAAAGGGATTAGGCTTAAAAAATATGCTCATTTTCATTTTCCCAGCAGGCTTTGAGGTTGATTTCTACTCATAGGTCTAAGATCTCCTGCTATACCAAGCTGACGTCATCGAGATAAAACGGTGGCGTTTGCGTCGAGCATGCCCACTTCCTCTCAGGAGCTTAGCTTCTAACCAAACCTCCACACACATAAAAGCATGTGGAAAAGCAGCATGCCTTCTCCTCCGGAGGGAACCCCTCCCTGTAGCATACACAGCCCCCAGAGAGCAGCTGTCCTTCAAAAGGCTCAATTGATTCCAAGGGCCCTGCAGATATGAAGCTGTGGGACTCCCTCTCGGTGCGGGCGGTTCAGTCATGCTGTCAGCCTGAATGGAGCGCCTTTAGCCCCAGAATGAATGTGTGCCCAGAGTGCAGGAGCCCAATTAGTGTCCGTGGGGCCCCGTTTGAGAGATGGATGCCTCCTCAGTGAGCTGTTCTCCCAGGCTTCCCTGCACTAGCTACATCCCCACACCACCCACTGCCACCTTCTCTGTGGAGGACAGTCATTACTTAACAGGGCTGTGGAGTGACAATATAGCCTTCCTGGCTGGGATTAGCAACCTGCAGGACTCACTGTGGGTGGGGGTGCAGAGAGGGAGAGAGGGAGAGGGAGAGAGAGAGAGAGAGAGAGAGAGAGAGAGGGAGAGAGGGAGGGAGGGAGGGAGGGAGGGAGGGAGGGAGAGAGAGAGAGAGAGAGAGAGAGAGAGAGAGAGAGAGAGAGAGAGAGAGAGAGAGAGAGAGGGAGGGAGGGAGAGAGAGAGAGAGAGAGAGAGAGGGAGGGAGAGAGAGAGAGAGGGAGGGAGAGAGAGAGAAAAATTGCTTATTTGGTAACATGGAACCATTTGGATTTTTTCTCTATTAATGTGACAGGTCTGAGCTAAATCACTTGAGTGACTGGCTGCAGTAGACCTGTGGATGTGGAGAGGGTGAACCTACTAAGGAACCCCCTCCCCACACACAGCAGAAGGGACAGCCAGGTGAAACACCTGGAGGACAGCTGAATCTCCTGCTCTGGACCTACCATCCAGCCTGGGCAGACCCCCCCCCACCCCGGCCCTGGTGGCTCCATTACAACTGCAGAGTTATTCCCCCCCTCCCCCATTATCCACACCCGCTAATTTCACATGAGATCAATACTCCAGCAGGACATCTTCCTCCCGCCCCCCCCAAAAAAGAAACTCCCCTCCTGTCGCCAAGTTCCAGTGACAGTGCCACCCCACTCCACACTTCCTATCTCCCCCTCTCCCCTTCACCCCCCCCCCCCCCACACATCTCAAAATCTCTCCCAATAACCCTTGTTTGGCTGAGCCATCAGCCCCCCAAACCCCCCCCCCCCCCCCCCCCGATCTATAAGAGGGAGATCGAATGATGCAGATTTTAGTCAGGAGGACTCGGGACAGAGATAAAATGACAACGCGAGCTCTTCCCATCGACCTTGAGCTCTGTAAGCAGACGATAAGGGCCGAGGAACAAATGTGTCGTGTGGCCTGTGATAAGACATTTGATGTAATCCAACCCAAAGATGAGGACATCACGCAGCGTCCGGAGAATTCCAGAAAGAGATAGGACGTCGGGGACGAAGTTACCCGAGTCGTGAAGGATTTTGATGAATGTAATGTGATAATACGGCTGAGATTGAGGGGTGACTTGGTCGTGGTATAATGCTATGTATGATTGTAATTTGACATTGGAATACTGTGTGCTTGACTGGATTTGAGGCGGGAATCAGACCTTCTGATCCAGAGTACAGATGAAAATAATCCTGATGTGTAAATTAATGGCAACAAGTCTGTCTGCGCTATTTTAGCCCAGAGGAGGGTCGGTTAGAGAAGAGTTGTTAAGGGCGAGGCAGACTTTTTGACGACCGACCATATCTCTACCGCCCCCTCTCTCTTTCACCCCCCCCTGCCCCATCCCACCCCCCTTCTCTCTCTCTGTTTCCCTCCCTCTAAGCTGTAATGAATTGAGCTGGTTCTCATATCAGGTGCACCTGCCTTTGGCTCAGCTCTCTAGGAATCCCATTACACACAGCTCTGCCATATTAGGAGGAGTCATGGGCTTGTGATCCTGTATGCAGGTCAGGGCTCCAAATCCCCTCAGAATGACCAACATTTTTACTGTATTACTTGGCTCCTCTGCAGCGGTGAAAGATCTGCTATGATCTATTGTTTTCAGAGGATTGTTTAAAGGCAGATTGTGAGCTGGGAAAATGGAAAGACTACAAAATATATTGTTTGATAAGGTAACTTTTTCTGGTTAACACCTTTATACTGTACAACGAAGTCTAGTCGTGTTGAAATGATTTCTATCAAGCAACCCTCACAAGTAAGTACGTCGTATTGATTGCCAACATGACAAAATTGGTATTGCACTACACATGACAATGACAATACAGCTTGAAACCTTTCCTTTCATGAACATTTGCAACCACAACAAAAAAAATCACGTCCAGATACGATTGCGGAGCCTAATAATTCAAGCATCATTTTTCTCCTACGTCCGGTCCGCCCACAAGGGGAGTGAAAAATGAGCTGGTCTGCACTTGTTTTTCCAGCGCTGACATTGTTTATCTGCAGTCAAGAGGAAGTCCAGCTGGCACCGGAGCTGTTTGATGGCAAAAGCAACCCTGAAGTGACGAGCTGTTTTCATTTTCTCCATCAATATTCAGTCCCAAAGGACATGTGTCGCTGCATGGTTGTGTGTGCTGGGCCAGACTGTCCATTAGAGAGAGTATGCATTTCTCACCATTAACTCTCCATCTGTACGTTAGTATGTTCAATACAGGCCCCTATCTAAAGTAGTACTGGTTGGAAGACTAGTATAATGTTAAGCTAAACCCAAGTTAAACCATTTAGCTACCGAGTAACGTTTTGCTCTCAACATATTCTCTCAGCCCTAGACTTTCAGAAGTCAAAGTGTTGATGGCCCTTCCTTCGTGACACGTTCCCCTCCTTGCGCCTTATTGGACAGCGGGATGTAAACACTTCCTGTAAGCAGTTTGGTAGCACCTACCTTACATTCTCTACAGGGATCCCTCCATCGCCATAGCAGCAGCCTCCAACTCAAGTCCACAGGAGTTTGTTGTTATTCTAAAATGGAAGAAACGGAAATAAATATACATCTTAACAGACTTGGGGGGGGAGGGGGGGGATCCTCTCTTATGAGATCCTCTCATAACATAAAGATCGAGGTCGTCCCAAAGGAGCACAGCCTTGCATTCTGTTGTTCACAACAAGAAATCAGTTCCATCATGTCTATATGTTTATTTGTTCGATTTTTCTTCAAGGTTCAACTGAGGCGCAATTCTCCGTTTCCTAGAACAAATTAAAGTGGTAGAACTTAATGGAATGCCTGTTGCCTAAGAAACCATGGCCAGTTCCATCTCTGAATGTTTCCACGAAGAGATACAATGAGTGCATCAATTCACAAGTTAAAAAAAACATGTACAGTCCTTGAATATAATGAGCTTGCATCCAGCCTGCTCACATACAAGCATACATAAATGTAATAAGTCAGTCATTTTCAGTAACACACACACACACACTATAGTGAAAAGGCAGATATGAAATGTGACGCAAAGCCACGTTAGGTATGGAAAAATCAATACAGTGGCAGCAAGCTGTTGCAAAGATGGCTTCATCAGAATGACTCGACCTATATCGTGGGACTTCCAACGGTATTTCAGTGTCCAAAACAGTGTTTGTATGCCTCGCTGTGTCTGTGTTTAACTTCGCTACCTTCCTTACGTATTCAACAGAAAAACTGTTAGTTTGTTGAACGTGGATGTGTAGGTCATTGCGTACGTAAAGGCTGCCAGGTTACAAGACTTGGCCATGTCTCATACAGTGCCTTAGGCTCACATCTCAGATATGTTTTTCCGCTCTACCACATTTGATTTCATCTTGGCCAACACGTCGCACCTGTCCTGGAGCTACACAAGCACAAGCACTCTGTTCAAATTTACATCTCATCACCTGCAATCATGCCAGTATCTTGAGGGTGGAGTGGTGGGATTGTTCCCTGCTGGATAGCCTGTACTGACAGTACCATTTATTGGTCCCTTGATGAGAAAATTATATTTGATAGCCTGTGGCACCTACTCATCTCTTTTACAATCGCCACCTTGGTATCGGTTACAGGGTTGTCATAAACAGGTTGTGGAGTGGAGCAAACCAAAACAATGATCAAACAGAGGACGGGGCGCTCTGTTGTTCTCCCTCGCTTCCTTGATCTACCATCGATCGAGGTCCGGGTTCGCAGGTTAATTAAAAGTGAATCGTAAGCCACGAACATCGTATCGAGTAGTGGGGAGGACGACGAGCAGGAAAGGGTGGCTTTGCTTCAGATGTTGGCCCTCGGCGATCGATGAAGCGCAACAGGGGAGTATCTGTCAACACCCCCAGTCAGCGGACAGCTCGTCCCTCGCCGGATTAAAGAACGGCGTTTCCGACAAGCAGCGGGTCAATAGAAAACTTTAATTCCCGCATCGGTAATGAGGACCCAGGTATCTGGGCACCGTCTGATGAAGAGGGGGGCTGCTTGCTGTTGTTTCGCCGAAGAACCGCGCTTCGACACGCTAATTAGCTGAAGCGCACTTGACCCCCGAAGGAGGGGTTAAGAGAGGGATCAGACAAAGTTCTGCCCAGCGTTGATAATGATGCGATTCGTTATTTAAAGTAATACAACTTGAACAGCGTGCAACCACTGTACATCGGAACAGGAAGTGAAGGCTAAAACAGGATGGGATCTCCCTCTTCTTGTGCATCACAGACGAGAAACAAAACCATACGGCGCTCGATACTTATATTAACTTCCCACAGATTCTTTACGTAGGCGATGCCTAACCTAAAACCCACTAAACCAGCCATTGATCCTGCCTCATTTGGTTGTCGGTTTGGTGCAACCAAACGATTTCCTTAAGATGAATTCCAACAAAATTAAATGTAGGCCCACGTTCAGTAATTGTCGCCTTAATTGTTCTGCACGACTGGGCGCTACTAAGCCTACATTTAGGAGGCTAACTAAGTATACAAGAACAACTAGAACACTGTAGTGGTCCTACACCAGACTGCAGTACAGTAACACAAGCATCTGTCCACCTATTAGCAGGTCCCTGTCTGGAATGTTTCCAAAGCACTTGTAGTGTTTATCGTGTGTATTTATGCTACAGGGAGACGGAGCCAACAACAGTCATTATAGGAGAGGCACATATATATGCATCAGTGTTGGCTCAACTACACCTGTGTGGGAGGATATGCAGAAATATGCAAACTGCGTTGGGAGTCTTGAGATTGAGAACAGGAATCGCATCAGTCCGGACACTACATACAGTGTCTTTATGAACCTGTAGGCATTCTGTGCAGCTATACACTAAAAACATAGCATGGTGCTTAGACCTGCTACACAAGTGGCTGTGCAGTATGCTGTGAATGTACTATTGCACTTAACTTGCACTTATTGCATTAAACGGGACGGGGGGGGGTATGAACCCACCCACTTTAATTCATGTCATCTACCATTGGATTCTGATAGCAGCCCGGGAACCGTATAGCGCCAGAGAAAAGCGCTAAGCTGTGCCAATAACGGAAGAGCAAACGCACCGGTGCATGCCAGGAACACACGGGCCATGAAGGATGGTCAATATTCAGCTAGCTGGTACCCCTTCCAGTGGAACCTGCACGTTAACTCGTATCACAAGACGGTTTGCCGTGCAATCCCATAACTATAAGTACACCCTACTCTACCTAGATACTGATGTATGGGGATTGACCATAAGAAATGCAAACCACCAAGAACTCCCTGACATATAGGGTGTAGGTGGAGATATTTCCATGCTATGTCTAGGCTAGTACATGTAAGAAAATCCTAAAATAAGAAAATCCTTCCTTTTTATGTCATTATAATATGAGAATACATCTGTACAGTGTTAATCACTGGCCCATTATGAAAGGAATGACCACTGTTCAAGGAAAACAGATTAGGGACTATCACTCAAGAAAATCACGAACACCAAGTTCATAAAAGTAAAAACAACTAGTACACAACTTCAGTAAGTCAATAAATTAATATAAAGTATTATATGGAATTAACAGATAAATAAGCAATATAATTCCAGAATATTAAAAGCCTTATTTAGTTAGCTGAGAAAACAAGTAATAAGGGAAAATGAATGTACTACTCATTTCTAATTAGCACAGAAATGATTGCTAATCTATGAGAAACTAGTGTAGAAAAAAAGTTCCCACTGTTTCATTTGACCACGGATACACGCAAATGTTCGTCTCTGTATGACACAGAGCTCAATTGCATATTCCAGCTGACAGCAGTGCATCCAAACTCACGAGTCAATCAGAGAGAATGGGGGCGTTTATTAGGCTGCACTTTAATCCGAGAAACACAAGGAGAATTCAGAAAACAGAAAAGATCGATAGGATTTAAAATTCTCTTTCCCCTCTTTATGAACTTTTCAGTTCATCTATAATGAAGACAACTTTCTCTGATGAGTCAGCGATACTTTCATCAAATGTAACAGTGGCTCTCAGATCAAGGAAAACATACAAGGTTTAGGATGGAATACAAGCGTCACAGTTCATAATTATGAATTATTTGTAAACAGGTTCAATTTGGCTGTGTTCTTTCATATTGCATCTCTCTCCTCAACATCATGCAGCAAGCCCCTTCTTAAAAAAAAAAAGACCAAAGCATGTGTTGTCCAACCGATTGTTCTGTATTTACAGGAACTGCCGATGAAAACATCAGACAATTAGCAGGACAAACAGCAGCAGCGAGTTAAGTCAATATGGGAATTGTTTCTCGACTTAACTAAGGCTGTCACGGTTGATGATGATGAATTTCAATGTGTAATTCTCAAGGAGAGCGGCCCCTCCGGGCCTCGGCAGTGAGGTGGAGCGCCCGTGCCCAAGGTTGTGAGTGGGACCCCTGCGCTGACAGATGGCTCACCTCAGAACCACAGGCAGGGTCCTCACGCATCGCCTGGCTCACAGGAACGCTCCCTGGGGACAGCTCGCCAAGCCTCCTCTCAGCAGCCCAGGCGCTGGATCGCTCACCATACTGAGCTTCAGGCAGATGTAGAGAGAAGCTGTGGTCAAATACTGCCTCCTACTGGCCAATCACCACCACCTTGAGTAGTGATGAAGAGAGCAATGAGAGATAGAACAAAAAGAATACACAAAAAACCTTCAGTTAGCATAATTTCCCATCTTGTACTTTGTCAGTGACCAATACTAGAAATGAATTCAACTGCAAACATGTAGAAAGTCTAAGTAGCCTGCTGTAGTACTATTCAGTCGACGCTACAGCATTCAGTCATGCTGTTGAAACGCTGCTGTACTACAGGAGAGAGTCCTGAATTGGAAGCTTACAGGTAAAAAAACAAGCCATGGCTGGTCTACAACTATCCAGGCAGAAACAGGATAGCATAGAATTCAAGAAAATGTGTTTCCCTCTCTCTCGTGTGTGTGTGTGTTTGTGAGTGCATTTTCTTTTTATGATGGTAATCCAGTCAGTGTGGGCTCATATTGAGGATCACACCTACGATATCCCAGAGAGAGAGAATAGACTGAGATTGGAAAGCTGATATCCTATAACTACTGAGGCTCCCAGGAGGCTTAGAGGCAGTGCTTGAATGAGGATCAGGTCTGAACAGCCTGCCTCGCTCTGCCTGAGGACACGAAGTCACAGCAAGCAGGTGCGAGCGACAACATTTTTTACGTTGCGTTCGTGCTGCATCCACTTCCATCGAGGAATCCAATGAATCTACCTGTTTGGTATTTTATCCTTTTGCCTCAGTTGTTGTTGCGTTCTTATTTTTCTTGTAGAGAAGGAATCGTGCCCAGTCATCTTGCTCATGAATGTTCTAGAAGGTGTATGTATGGAGCGTTCAAGATGTGTTTGTGTCACTGTTGAAAAATGTGTACACGCACTGTGTATGATTGGATATAATATGGTGGAATCGACATACAACTCAACTCAGATTTTTTATAATGATGAGCCATGTATCACTATGAATGAGGGAGATTAATCTAAGTAGGCAAAGAGAGACAGAGTCCTTGCTGGTAAAAATAAGAACATGGCAGATATACTCACAGAAGCACGTCCATTCAGACACAACAACCAACTAGGATTGCACACAAAAGACAAACTTGAGTATCCAACCACACAAGACACAGGTGACAACACTCAGAACTAATTAGCCAATTGACACGGGTGAAACTCCCCTGCACCAATCAGAAAGCTAGACACGCCTTAGCAGGGGAAACCAAGTAGGATATGAAAACATCTGAGCCAAAGTGTGCACAAGCAGGATAGTGTGACATCTCAAATCAGACTAACTCTGACAATGAGAACATATTCACATCAGTTATTATATGATTTCCCATCCTATCTTGTATCTGAAGGCAATTTTCACCCTAACGCAACTTCTCAAGATAAGTCACAGTCAAATGTTCATAGGAGGTTGGCTCTGCCGGGGGACAATGCGTGAAACCTAGAGTATGTGATTCACAGTGGAATTAAGCAGAAGCGCCCCATTATTCATAAAACCATTAGCATAGAATCAGGGGAAACATTTTATGGTTACGCCAGTGAGCTTTGGCCCTATCACTCTCAGAGCCCATTAGCTAGTCCTTCCCTGCATCACACAGGGACCTCATTCCTCACCTGCACCAAAGACTCTCAGTACCTCTAGCCTGCGCCACTGAATTATTTAAGTTCTCCCTGACAAATGTGTCCAACGTGCCATTTAGCTTTGTCTAAACGTTCTGCGGAATCATCTGGTTGTGATGGTGAATTTGAGCTGCGCGTGTGTGTTTGGGTTCATGGGAGAGAGACTGTGAAAGTCATTTTCAGGTTCATGTAAGAAAGGTTTGAAGAACCTCTTACGGCACAGACCATTTGAAAGGTAAAACCTGACAAGAGCCGGAAAAAAATCCAGTTTCCAATGTCAAACCTGCCATCGGTTAGGTGGTAGTGATAAGAAAATGAGAGCGTTTCTTTCATTCCTGGCTGCAGTTTGACAGGCTGGTATGTGTGGATAAAAGCTTCAGAAAATTTGAACTAACCCAGGTTTCAAAACTTGACTGGCAGCCAGCAGAGGCAGAGGTCAGTCAGCAACAAACCAAAGGTAAGGATATTGTTAAATCAGGCCTTTGCTAACAGGTGTTCACTAGGAAATGAAGAGTTTCCCCCCTGAAACAAATGAATGTCTTCCTAAACATTAATGTGGTTTGATGAATAAAAAAAAGAACAACATCCTGGATGTTTGTTAGCGTGCTCTCCCCGTGCTCACACGGGTGTCCGCTGATCAACAAATAATCCCAATGTAGAAACATGCACCGCAGATTGCTCTTCTACTGGTGTCCCTGGCCAGAACATAGTGAGCGCTTGGTCCTTGTACGTGGGCGGTCTTGTTGTGGCTGCCCGTCTGCTTCTGGCCGCCTTGGGAGGAGGGATGGCTAGTGTGTGTTTGTGTTCCTTGCACGTGTGTGTGTGTTTGTGTTCCTTGCACGTGTGTGTGTGTTTGTGTTCCTTGCACGTGTGTGTGTTTGTGTTCCTTGCACGTGTGTGTGTGTTTGTGTTCCTTGCACGTGTGTGTGTTTGTGTTCCTTGCACGTGTGTGTGTGTTTGTGTTCCTTGCACGTGTGTGTGTTTGTGTTTCACATTTGTGAGATGAACATAGGATTCCTATTCACGAATAGCTGCTGTTTTGTTGGAATTCTTCCTCTTGTTCTTGGAATTACGAAAATTATTTCCACCCGAATTCCCAGCAGCGGTTTTCAAGACACTTTTGTACTTGAACCTCAACACCCATCTAACTAGTTCACCTTTGCTTTGCTTTCTATGTCAAACTGCAGGAATGGCCCGTGGACAAAAGACTCCCTTTGACAAGGGGCGGTGTGCTACTTTTTTTGCTGGGACAAAAGCCCTTAATTCCTGCCTCCTCAACTATTCTCGGTGTTCCTTTTGGAGGGAAGGACAAAAAGTGAGGCCACTGATCCAGGGTACAAACTCAGCCTTGCCATATCAGTTACAACCTATCACATTCACCTGAGGTGGGCTTTAGAACAGCCAGGGCTTGTAAAAGAGGGAGAGGCTCGGAAACAGGGAACAAAGTGTTTAGCTAATCGCACCAGTAAGACCACTATGTTCAAACCTCAATTCCAATATCTGACTCAACATGTCCAGGAATCCTTCAGTGGTCTCATCTGGCTCTAAAAACCGTTTCCTATTTTTCTAAAAGCGTGTGGTTTCGGTCAAACCGGTGATTACTGTTGCCTGAAAAATGTCCAGTAACCGATGAAAAGAATTCACTTGGTAGCTTCTCATGGAGGAAAGATTTCACGTTCGGAATAGGTAGTGATTCTATCCCATTTGACAAGCGCATGCCCTCCTTTTAACAGTCAGCAAACTTACAAGACAGCTGACCTGGTTTGAACTGGTGCTTCAAACTCAGTTCATTTCATTACGATGCTGGACTGGACTGCCATAGGGCCGTCGCTTCAGATCCGAGCAGCATGCTGAAAACAAAGCAGAGACGTCGAACAAAACCAGTGGAAGGACTCGGGTCTAGAGACGGAAGAAAGTGTGGGAAAGATAATATGGGTGGAGGTGTGGAGGGAGGGGAGGAATATCTAGGAGGACTGCGTACTGTTTTTTTTTTCTCGATGTGGGAGGGATCCTCTGGTATGCTTTAAGAGAGGACGCACAGTCCTCCCTGAATTAGACTCTAGACTGGACAACCTTAACACACCTGCATCATGGGAAGACAGAAGGTTATTCTGGACAAGCTGGCACGGAGCTTCCAGATTCGTCACATGCTCCTCCGACAGGCCTTGGCTGAATGTTTGGGAACCCTGATCCTGGTGGTGAGTAGGAACCAAGGTTTGGCCTTCACTGGAATGCCCTGTCCTTAGAGACATCATGCTGGTTCCCCCAGTATCATCTGTTATTGACAAGAGGCAAACATGTGAATTTGAATGGGAAAGCCTTGTACTGAAGGCCTGTACATGCAAACAATTACTATATTGTCGTCTGGTGATGAAACAGGCCTTGAGCCATTTACACTTTTTTCATTGTTTAATGCATCAACCGGTTTGAATTTCTGCTTTAATTAAAAGGGTTTAAGCTTCATTGTGTTGCATATGAGAACGTACATGAATGCCTATTCCAATAAAAAGCTTATTTATTTTTTTTACACGAGAAAATCAAGGTCTTTGTCAGAATTCTCCACAGAACAATACATACAATACATACATTTACTCTGATAAAAAGGGAAAAACTCTCCAGCATTATTCAATAAGTCTACGTACAAAGATTTCTTCTCATCTGTTCCATGAGAAGCCTTGGAACAGTCAGGTGTCCTTCATACGCTACAGTCACCTGCATACCTCCATCAACTGAGAAGATCAAACCCAAAACTCCACACGAACCTCCCTGTACGCGACGTCATAGAAACATAGAAATCATCAAAAAGAAAAAAAGCCATGTGAAGTTCAACCAGACTGAGCTACCTCAGGTTCATTTGTTTTCCAAGGTCCAGTAACGCAATAAACAGTGTCTGAGGCTCTGAGGAGAGGAGAGGAGCCGGCCATCTGGTGTTTCTCTGGAGCACATTTAGAGTTCTGCCTCAGACCAGTGTTTGGCTAAGCTACACTGAGTGAAACCTCACATGCCCCTGGCACACAGGCTCTCTGGTGGGGCTTGAGCCAGCTCTCTTGCTGAGAGCTCCACAGGTACGGCCAGAAAACTCAGACCGTCAATAAGATCAGCGATACCACCTGTAACACGAGCGGGCTTTCCCAGGTCCGAGGCAGCCACGCCCTGGGCGAAGCCTGCAGGCATGGTGCGAGGTTTGACCCTGGGTCCAGGCTGCCCACTGTGCTACTGTGGGTGGTCTGGGTTTTTGTATGTGTTTTTTTTTTACCTGGTCTGTCTGATTATTTATCATATTTATTTATTAGTCATGACTCACTTGGTACATTTGAGTGATTTAGAGGGAGAATAAAAGCAGAGGAAATTCAGGAGTGGGTTTCTGAAACTGCGTAATGGAACCGTTCAGCTGTTTGCCCGTGTTGTGATGGATGGTCTCTGGTTCGTGTTTCGTCTCTGTAGATGTTCGGCTGCGGAGCCGTTGCACAGCTGGTGTTGAGCGGGGGGTCCCACGGCATGTTCCTCACCGTCAACTTCGCGTTCGGATTCGCCGCCACCTTAGGCATCCTCGTGAGCGGGCAGGTTTCAGGTGAGAGCGCGCACATTCACCGGGGGGGGGGGGACGGCAGAAGAATATCGGATGAGACATTTACAGTTGGAGAAATCTAAAGGTTAACCAACGGCAAGGATTCAGCCAGACACCCAATCCAAACAGCTCTCTCGTTCTGTTTGCCAGAGCTGTTTGGTTTGACTTTTTAACATTTCTATCCCTGAACACACCAGTATCCACTGTCAAAAAAGGGACGGAGGTTCCTGCCAGTTTTGATGGGTTCATAATGAGCCTAACATTTTCCCATTCAAATTTTCACCCGCTAATACATGCGTGGAGAAAATAGAAATCTTATAATTAGACGCCTCCTACCACCGCACAAAGGAGCTAAATCGACGAGGTGGAGATACACGCCCACATGAACGTTCTCATCTGAGCACTTCATTAGATTCCCCCTCCTTCCAAGTATAGAGTGAAAAACACAAGCTTTATGGAGGGAAATCTCAGAGTCCTTTACCTCCCTTCTGGTGTCACACCGACATCCTATCCAAACAGGAGTTTTACTCCTATTACGGATAGTCTGGGGGCCTGTATGTCTCTCTCTCTCTCTCTCTCTCATAAAGTAATTTTTAAAGGTGAGTTTCATATTGGATCCCTCTTTAAATTGAGTGTAAGCGGGTTAAAGTTCAACACATAATGGACTTTTTTTCTCTCCCTTCTTTTCGTTTCCCAGGAGGCCACCTAAACCCGACAGTAACCTTCGCCCTGTGTCTGCTGGGGAGAGAACCTTGGAGGAAGTTTCCCGTGTTTTTCTTCTTCCAGACTCTCGGAGCCTTTCTGGGATCAGGCATCATATTCGGGCTGTATTTCGGTGAGTGAGATACCAGAGGACAAACAGAAAAAAACCCACAAAAACCATCCTGTCCTTGAGCTCAACAAAACTGACGTCATTCTTCAGAAATGTTGCAATGTTTACGTCCTTCGATAAACCGCATGGTGTGATGGCCTCGTTTTCCACAGATGCATTGTGGGATTTCGGCCAAGGCACACTTATCGTGGTGGGGAACAACGCCACAGCAGGCATTTTTGCCACCTACCCCTCGAAACATCTCACCCTTGTCAACGGATTCTTTGATCAGGTGAGGAGAAAAGGTTCGAGACAAGAACAATGGGTTCTCTGCGGAATCACAACAGCATTCCGCTCACAGCACTGAACACCTGAACATGTGTTCCAGATGATTGGCACAGCAGCCCTTATTGTGTGCATCCTGGCCATAGTGGATCCCTATAACAACCCTATCCCCAGAGGGCTGGAGGCCTTCACTGTGGGGTTTGTGGTGCTGGTCATCGGCCTATCGATGGGCTTCAACTCAGGCTATGCTGTAAACCCCGCCAGGGACTTTGGGCCGCGCCTCTTCACCGCTTTGGCAGGGTGGGGGGGTGAGGTGTTCACGTGAGTCCCTTTCACTTCAGCCTCTCCTGTTTTGCTGTGTTTGTTTTCTTTTAGCACATAGCAGCATTTACCTCAAACACCATTCTTCTTCCTCATGTCAAATTGTTGGGATGTGCGGGGGCCATTCCCCGTACTAACAGCCTGTGACTGGAGCGAAAAGGAGGCCGAATTGACACGAGCGTCTCTGTGCCTGAAATTCCACAGAGCCAACAGCTACTGGTTCTTCGTGCCCATCTTTGCCCCCTTCCTGGGTGCCATGGTGGGGGTGATGGTGTACCAGCTGATGGTGGGCTACCACGTGGAAGGAGAAGTGAGGGAGAGTAAGGAGGCGGAGGAGAAGGGGGAGAGAGAGGAGAGGCTTAAACTATCCAGCCTCACCGCCAAGGAGTGTGCATGAGTTGTCTTCTTTCCACAGGGCCGTATACGTTCCTCCACCGGCTGTTATCCACACAGACATTTTACCGTCCGGTTACATTAAGTTCTCAGTTACATCCTGTTTTATATGTTGCCCTTGAAACTGTTGAACCGTTCTTTCAGTATTCTTACACAAACAGGAGGGACTGCGATCTTAATCCATGCTATGACTCCCTTTGAGGAATTCCCCGTGTTTTCTAGAACATCGACATTTTTGGTGCTGGGTAGGCGTAGGAGATATTTCAGATGATATACTATTTAGTTGGTGGTATGCACTCTTGAGTTATAAGCAGCTGCAGCAAAGTCCATCAGATAAAAGATAACAAAAATATGATATTCGGTGTACAGATGATCTATGCTAAACCCAGGAAGATGTGAATCTGCACCGACTGCTTCTACTACTTCTACTATAAATCTGTAGGATTTGATACCGAACAGGTGTTGTTTTGCAAGGCTAGTTTTTTTCCACCCAATAAGTTTGGCCAGATGTGCAGCATATGTGCTTGTGGGTTTGGGAACGGAGCCAAATGTAGCTGTGGACCACATGCTGTGCAGCGTGAGCGACACTAAAGTACCAGGAAGATAAACCTCCAGTTACCCAATAAAACATGAAGGTCAGAAAACAGCTAGCCCTCCCAAAAAAAGGTTAACAATTCAAGCCATTTGTCAACGCCTCACAAACAGGGGTGGGTTTAAAGGATCACAGGCGAATAAACATAAACATGAGCATAATGTGCGGTTCGGAATGAGAGCGAGCCCAGATGCACCAGCTCAGAGAGAATGTCTGGAGCTCAGGTAAACTGCTGCAGTTGTGTTACAGTCTTTTCTTCCTTGTACCACACTTTGCTATTTTATGCATAAAAACTATAAAATGATACAGCACACTATCCTCTTCCTTTTACCACAGTTTCCTATTTTAAGCATAAAAACAATAAAATGATACAGCACATGATCCTCTTCCTTGTACTACATTTTCCTATTTTATACATAAAAACAGCACTTATCTCTGGCAAATGTGTATTGTGTTTATCTGAAATAAACATAAAAAATTGTTAGAGGCGTGGACTGATTTAAGGTCCAGCTAGGCTGAAACCGAGGTGCATCTCGTTTCCTGACTCATTCGAATTCCGAAAACCTCTAAATACCGGATTGTTGTCTGGCAAGGAACGGTGAGGGAACAGAAAAAAGAAATTTTCTGGGGGACATTAAATGTCATCTGTGAAATGTTCAGCTTTGGAAACGAATATCAATGGCTGAGATCTGGCCCCAGAGCAGTCTAAGCTTCAGAAAGGGCCGGGTGACATTTGGAATCACTCTGTGGCGTGACCTTTGCTGTTGGGAGATCAACACACACACATCTGGTGTCAATCATTGGCTCTAAAATTACCTGTTTTATCTATATACCCTGCCCATGGCTTTAAGGAGAAAACAAAGAAGTTTGACCTGGATAGGTTATGTATCTGCAAATACACTGTTCCCAATATGGCAGTGCCTAAATTATAAATCAGTCAATAACTTAAATCTTTAATTAAGGACTCTGTCTAATGCTTAAAGGTTCGTATTTACATTCTGCATCAAATATGATCAAATATTTATGTTCAGATCCCTAGCTCTGGTAGAATCAAATAAAACACATAATGGAACCTTATTTCCCAACAGTTGCAGTCACACGTCACTAACTAGGATGTAGGCTATAACATGCATGCTCAGGGCAATAGACCAACGCAGGATAATACAGATTTCCTTTTGCATCATCACGTTACTTGCTGTTGGTAACGTGATGGCTTGGTTTACCTCAGCCTGTAGAACTTCTGTCATGGTGGAAGGGTTAGTCAACCACTGAACGTCAATATTCACCAACCCACGAAACAACTACCACCGCATGTTACCATCTTCCACGAGAGAGGATTGCCTTCGAGCCAGAAGCAATTATGCAAACAGCTCACACATCGTGTCATGATCAGATGCTGACCTTTTTAACAAATGCAAAGGACTGTCGTTAAACTGCAGCGCAAGACATTTTCTTGAGCCAAAAGTGAGCAAACTTTAGTTTAATATAATATATTAGTTCATGTTTTGTATTTCAGTGGAAGACCTAGCAGCAGGTGGCACTGTGTTCCAGCTAGTCCTTCGGCTAGTGGGAGGGGGGATCCGGGGAGAGCGCCCTGTCACCACCTCATCCACGGACCAAAACAAAGGTGGGGGGCTGCTTCTGATGGGCCTCAGCTCAGGCAACTGGGGCAGCCAGGCTGGGTCCTCCCTCCCAGGGCCTGACTTACCCACACTCGGCTCCCCAAAGCTCACTCCAGGTCTAAGCTCCATCGTGTCCAGGGAGAGCCCAGGGAACAGAGGGGTGAAGCCCAGCGTGAAGCAGTTCTGCTGGGCATGGAGGATCGGTCGCTGAGGTTTGCGTATGACGCTCCTTCTACGGATACTAGGAAACCCCTGGTGGTGGATACAGGGAGGTGTGGAGGCCGATGTGTCCGTGTTCCAGTGCTTCCTGTTGGGCTGAGGCCGAGCAGTGAGCCCCTTGTTTCTCTGCTGGGAGGGGCATGGCTCCAGGACTTCCACCTTATAGCTCACAGGGAGACGAGCCGAATCTAGTTTCTTATAAAGGGGGACAGTTGTCCTGTGCTGAGGTGGTTGGGTTATGCAGGTGGGCAGGGTGTCTTTTGTGATGCCTGGCCTTCCCTTCCCGTTTCCGGGAGCGTGCGGCAGAGGTCTGCGGCCTCCGTGTGGAGGGGGTGAGGCTTTGCGAGGTGACGCTGGGTGCAGCTGGACCCGCAGTGTCCTCGTCCGGCTGGTTTTCGATGATGCTGGGTGGACTAAAGGCCCCTCTGGGTCACTCTCTACTGCCGTGGCAGGATCTGCAGTCTCTGGAGGCGTGGTCAGGGGTGAAGCCTGTGTCTCGTTGAGCTCTTCTCTCATTGGCGACCGAGACTTGCTCTGCGAATTCCACAAATCTTTCGATTCAACCGAATTGAAATCCAGTACTTTCTGCAGGGGCATATAGACAGCGTGTTAGGAGGTGTGTGTGTGTGTGTGTCTTTGTACATGTAGGTTATCTGTATGGAGCTACCTGGAGTAGAAGTGTGTGTGAGCTGACCCAGGAGCAGTACACTGGCACGCAGCCTTCAGAACACGAGTCATAGGGCGACGATAGGGCCTCGCTGTCCTCTCCCCACAAGGGGGCGCTCTCTGCCATCTCTCCCTCATCCCTTGCCAGGAACAGCCAGTTCACCGTTTCAACCAGGTTGCTGCAAGCCCAGAAGGCAGTGTATGGTATCAGCTTGCCAGAGACAGAGAAGAAAAGAAAGTCAAAACGTTTTTAATTAGACAGCAGTTCAACAGGACGCTAGTCTATCATCTCTTACCTGCTTTTCGATGTCCTGTTCATAGCATTTGTCCAAGACGGCGGACTGCAGATCCGCAATGATCTCTGCCACCGCCTCTTCCCCGTCCTCCTGTGTCGTCATAGCAACCCAGGCGCCCTCCGAGAGGCGGCCGGGAATGATGTCCACTGAGTCCACCTCAGAAGGAGGCGGTGGAGGGGGGGGCAGGGAGACCGAGCCTGCCCTGTATCTGTCCCCTCGGGATCTGGCTGCAGAGCGGGACATGCTCACACCAATACGCCTGCAGGGGTTTTAATTGGACTTGATCGATGCCCATGCATGTCTGTGCAAGTGTACTGCCTGTGTGCTAAATATGTGCTCAAAGATAAGGTAGGCTACAATAGAGAGATAAGGGAACATAGAATACTGGGACTGAATATGTAGGATAACCGACTGTGTAGTCAATTCTACTATGGAACACTCCTGGAGCAATGAGAGTCTACACTAACTGACTGTAGATCTGAATGTTCAGGACTTTAAAAAAAAGCAATAAAGTGTTGCATACTTACCGGTGGGCAACAAGTATTGTGTAGTTCGAACGTTCTAGAACGCCACTACAACGGAACTCCGCTTTTGCCAAAAGTGTTGCTCACGGTTGCTCAGCAACCGCGGCATAAATAGCTGTGACGTTGGTAACCAACCAGTGGATGGAGCCAAATTTGCTTTGGCACGGTGTGTTTCGAGTAATGGAAGAATAAAGACATTCTGGGCAAGTCTAATTTGACATGCAATAGTAGAATGCTATATACAGCAACGTCATTTATCAAAAGATCGCCCACCCCCAAAACAACTATGATTTAAAAATAAAAAATAAAATAGCAGAGGATGGTTTCGATCCATCGACCTCTGGGTTATGGGCCCAGCACGCTTCCGCTGCGCCACTCTGCTGTCACGTAGAAGGCGTCATACATAAAAGGTAATAGACTTAACAAACTGGTATTTGTTCTATAAGAAAAGATGTGGGAAAAGTGTTACGATTACAAACGAAGTATGACAAGGATGGGAGAAATTCAGAATCAGGTTTAATCGCTATGCAAGATTAACCAACATAGAATTCACTGTGGCAGAGAAGAGCAACATAGAACATATATAGGAGTAAAAATAACATAAGTACAAAGTGGAAAGTGGGCACTAGCTGTACAGGTGTGGGGGGATATAACTATAATGAGTTAGTGCAATTAATTAATAAATACATCTTTAATCTATTAATTTTATTTTCTACATTTAGTTAATCTGAGGCAGGTAAATTTATGCGGTGGACATTTGTTTTTGGAGATAATGTCCTTGAGTTGTACAAGCTCAAAAATACATGCAAGTCAGAATGGTATTGACCTTTCCACTCACACTATGTATAGATATTTGCTAAACATTCCAGTTCCATAATCCACTCACGAAATTGAACAAAGTTGCTGTGTGGTACAAACCATTAATCAGAGCAGATTATGACAGGTTATCATTACCCTGACAACAAAATGCATAGTTAAAGTCTGAAAACAAACACCCCACCTCAGATAATAAACAGGTGATGGACGTTGTAGGTACAATTAACCAAGGACAAAGGCTTTCTGCTGTCGTTAACGAAAAGCAGCATTCTGCAGTCACCTTATCTGTCAGGACCAGTTGAAGGCTGTTATTAAGACTATTGTATATCCTGTTTTCTAATTGCTCTATGTAGGTTTCCAAGAAAAACAAAGATTCCACTATGAACCTGACCTAGTTTACCCCCTCAACATTGCAGCTTTCACGCATCTGACCCCTGTTAAGCATCTGAACAGAGACATGGACCTGAAACAGGCCTTGTCTCATACCTCATGAGTGATAAATGAGATATTCTGTCAGCAATAGCGTACATATTTCTACGTGAGTCCTGTCACCTTACCACCCAGTCTTCTTTACTAGGAGGTGATGTAAGGCTGTATCCTCACCCATTGCTGACAATATCCTTCAGTAAATGTGGCGATTTATGAAGAAAATAGCCTAAAAAGTATTGTGTCCTGGTCTGCGAACACTTGTAGTATTCAAGTCCTCAAAAGGGAGAGGTCAGGGCCTTTAATTAGCAAAGACCTTCAGTTGATTGCTTGAGTGACATCAGCTGATGATGCATCATGCATGAACCAGCCCAGGACAAAATTAAGTAAAAAAAAAGCACTCCTTTCCTTCAATAAAGGGAAAACACACAATCTCCTCACTGCAGGATGAATAAAGAATGATCTCAAGAACTGCTGAGTTTCAGTCCGTCAATCAAATGCGGCCTGTTTGTTTAAACAGTGACAGAATAGTTTACCACCCTTAGGAACTCTGTCCCTACAAGGAAGTATTAAGCCTCGATGCCTGCTGTGAGCCACAGATTAGTAATACCGATTGGAATGTGATTCCTCCAAGGAACCATGTATTTTGGTTTATTTCAACTGTCATGGCCCACATGTAACTGCCACTGTCACACCCACACACCTGCACCATTGCCGGTCTTTCAGAGACACTTTTCATCCTCGTCACTCACCAACCTGCCATCCGATGAAAACACACTGTCAGAGATCATAAGATGAACAAGTGAATGAGGAAAACCGAGATATGAGGACAGTCAATATCCTTCTGGCTCAGTCCTTCTCTCTGTGTATATCAGTAGGTCATCAGCATAGTCTTCTTATTTTGTCTTTTAATAAGTACATAAGTATTTCGGAAATTGTTTGTGATGAAAACATTTAACTGAATATCATCATTGCATAAAGAAGGCACATTTGAATGGTTCCTCCTCCAAATGACATTTGTATTAATTTTAGATATGCTAAATTGAGTCACAGGGGCCTCTCAGATGAGATAAAATGGAAATACGTCAACGGTGTAAGAGGAAACAGCTTGTAGACAGACATGCTAAACCACAATAATAACAACTGGTCGAGTGCAACTTTTTCTTTGTCCTGATAACAGAAGGAACATCCGTATCGACACAGAAAATCTTTCTGTCAGGTGGCTCAGCGGGTTAAGGCGTTGGCCTCATGATCAGAAAGGTTGTGAGTTCAATTCCTGCCTATGGTTATGTAATGTTGTGTCCTGTGCCTTGGCAAGGCACTTTAACCTACTTGCCTCAGGGGGATTTGTCCCTGTATATGCTGTAAATTGCTTTGGATAAAAGCATCTGCAAAATGAATATTTATTTATTTAATATATATATATAAAAAACTTTATCAGTGTATCTCTCCAATAATGTCAGGAATCTCTGTGTTTGTTTGTTTTTGTGTCCAACATTAATCTCCTGAGATTATCTGGAGAACAGGGCACTCTCATCAGCATTAACACATACACATTAACAACAATCCTATCTTTCATGTCCCTCCAGAGGCATCATGGGAACGTATTCCAGGCCCTGTTCATCATCATCACAGGCACTGATCATCATCACAGGCACTGTGCCCCATCTGTCATTCAGGAATCAGATAACTGTGCCTCACTTACAGCACCTTATATAGTAATATAGGGTTACTGTACAGTACACTTAAATCTGTTACTGAATATTCAAGATACATGGAAGGTTTTAGCAAGTTTCATATACAAAAGTGGAAAAAAGTTAAAAAATATATATCCACAGTGATAAATCTAAAAATAAAAATGTATAAAATGTATAAAATCTGTCAGTCATTCAAATGTCTGAATTTGTTATAATTATGTCGAACAAAATAGTCTGGTATGCAGCCCCAAGCTGGTTGAACTGGTCTGACTTCAACATCCCAGCAGTCAAGACTGTTCCGAGTTCACACCTCCTTTTACATACTGTTTTGACCCTGTGTGGATTATCTCTGGAGACAGTTTGGTTGTGTCTGCCTCCAGGTGTAGTGTGGAGAAGAGCAGTGAGAACACTGGTGAACTACACCTGTTGGATGCCTGGAGGGTTGAGCTTGTCTGTGTGGGTGTACAGGTAAGCTGCCCCAGCATGCACACCAGCTTTAGTAGGGATGTGGAGTGTTGAAACTATTTTAATTTATTTGCAGGTGGTGCAGAAATGACTGAAAACAGATAGTTGTGTGAAATACGAAGTTCGGCTTATCTGCTAGTTTTAAACTACCACTTATATTTTAAACTATAACATTTCAAAAGAGACTGATGCAACAAACTGTGTATCATATAACGACATACTGTATATCATATTAACAATTTTACTGAATAGGAAACTAAAAGCACCGACATATAAAGAAATAACAACATCAGTGTATCATGTTTATGTAGTAAATCTGTAAAAAAAAGATTTTTATGACTGACTGTCAACCAAGACAAAAATCACCCACATTATTACTGAGTTATGAGTTTTAATGTCCGTGCGGTTTCAACAGTCACTAGATGTTGTCTTTAGACTTGATTGATAACTTGATTGATACTTAGTTTGACTGTAAAAAAAAAAAAGTATTTGTCCCAAATAGAACAAAAGAGTTGTGTGTGAGAACATTGAAATGGACTACAGATCCGCGCTATGAAACAGTCATTTCAGTGGCATGTTTGCCGGTGTGACCAGCATCGTTGACACGTTGGTGAACAAACAAGAAACATGGAAAACAAGATCAAACGTAGACTTCCAACAATAGTCAATACTGCGGTCATGTTTAACAACCATCCATCACCCTCGATGGAGAACACAGCCTTTCCTTGTTAGGTCTACGTGGGGAACATTTTGGATGTGACCAATTAGGATCACAACGGATAAAATATAGTCAAACAGGCAATCAGTCTATTTGTGACAAAACAGCAAGGAAAGAGTCAACATTAGGAACATGGCTTTGACATGCTGTACATGTAATACATCCCCCATTTCAATTTCGTATATAAAATGTGCAATAAAACAACATCATCTACAATAGAAAATGGTGGAAACACGATTTCAATATTGGCGCTTTCGTAATGCAGTGAAGTGACCCGTCTGTGTGTGTGTTGTTAGTTACAGCAGACACCATGTCCTTCAGGGAGACAGAGAACGACAGGACTGTTAACCTCGAGGAGGACGAGGAAATGAGAGAGGAGATGTTTCTCAAAGAACTCCACCAGTTCATGAAGAAGAGAGATTCACCTATAGAACGAATTCCCCACCTCGGCTTCAAACAAAGTTAGTATCTAAATCTCTGTCACATACGTCACACATGTATACACATATATGTATATCTATTTATCTATCTACAGTATGTATCTATATATACACTATATACATATATATATATATACATGTATACACACACACACCTACAAACACACATATATACATAGATATGAGAAATTACTAAAACACTCTGATTTGTGTTTTGTGATTGTAGTTGACCTGTTTTTGATGTACAAGACTGTGACAAAATTGGGCGGCTACCACAAGGTAAACATGTATGGTTATGTCCGCAAAATTCCCAACGGTACATTTCATCGTTAAAACATGCTACCGAAGTCACAGAGTGAAATTATTACAACGTTTGACTGTGTATCGTCCTTTCCAGGTGACGTCTCAGCAGCTGTGGAAACAGGTGTACAACACTCTGGGAGGTAACCCTCGCAGCACCAGCGCAGCCACCTGCACCCGCAGACACTACGAGAAGTAAATCCCAACACACACCTCCGTCCGACACACACTGAGACGCACACAAATGGGCTGCAATCTCACATTTAGAGTCATCGCAGGCGAAAGAGAACCAGAGGCGCGCGCGAACCATCTTGGCTAACGGGATATGGGGTTTCATGGGATGGCAGGCGAACAATGATTCTGTTGTGTTCGTCTCGATGACTTGGAAACATTCCTTTGTTGTGTGAAGATGTGTTTCACTTACCGGCTGTGCTTTGTGTTGCTCCAGGCTGATCTTGCCGTACGAGTGTTATGTGGAAGGCATGGACTACACGGAAGTCCTACCACCCCGTCCTAACAAGCGCTCCCACTACAACAGCCTGAGTGGGGATGACGAGTGTCCCAGAACGAAGATGAATCACACAGCCTTCTCACAGCAGGTACAGGAACAAGCGTACCCACATGCAAACCTACAATCGCACAAACACCAGAATGCTGTCTGCTAAACTCTTGGGTCTTCTCTTCGCAGACCTACCCGACCGACTCCACTTTGAGGGTCAAGCCTTACTCTACTTTAAACTGCCGTCCATACTTTCCCCCCAACCATCTGAGTCTGCCTCCCTATGTGCCCTTGCTGCCACCCAACGTCTCCTTTTCAGTGCCTCAAACTGACCCTCAGGCTCCATGGCCTTCCCCACAGGGGTGTTCCACAGAGAGGGTCAAACAGCCCCTGGAACACCTACGTTACCTAGCAGACAAATACAACCGAGGTATCTCCCAAACGGTTGCAGAACCCCTTGACCTGAGGTGCAAGGACTTGAGTCCTGATTCCTGCAACAGCCCAGCCTCGTCCTTCATCCTGACCTCCTCCATGAAGCCTCCAAAGTTTCTAAACAAAGCCTTGCCTCTGTATCAGGCCACGGTTCTGGCTCGAGAGGAGGGCTGCGAGAGGCCCAAGACCGAGGCGGGCAAGAGCTCTCCGGTCTATTTCACATACCCACCGATAAGCAAAGATGGCTACGTCATTGACCTCACCTCTAGCAGATCTTCCCAAAGTCCACCCCATGCCTCTACCCCCCCAACCCAATCTGAAATCCCCATCCCCCAGACCAGAGACAGGCCCTGCAATCCCTCTATGGATCATCCACTCAAGTGTCTCAAAACTCAGGTGCGCCCAGATACGCTGACACAGGTGAAAGAAGAGAACACTAAGACCAGTTCAGGGCCTCTAAATCTCAGTTGTTCTCAGCCCAGCACCCCCAGACAGTCTGGAGGTAGGATGGAGATCCAGATCCCTCTTGCGTTACTCCATGACTGGATTAAAGAAGGCCTGCTGTGTGGTCCCTCAGCTTCTGGGGTTGGCAGTCTGTCCTCCACAGGTCCAACCTCTTCTCACACCCCTGGCCCAAAGCACAAGGACTGGGGACCAGCCAGGCCAGACATCCCCTCCTCTAGATCTGACCCCACCAACCTGCCCTTTCACCACCTTTATGCCGCCCAACAAATGGCAAATCGTAGCCCAAGGGAGAAGAGCATAGATAGGGACCGAAACATGCCAAACCAAAGCACCACAAACGGTGACCTGCCGCCATCGCCCGCCTACAGTCCCCACAGCTACAAACCGATCCCATCCCAGGGGACTTGGGGTGTTCGAAACCAGGATGTGTATCGCTGGGAGGAGCAGGAAGCCAGGAGGCCATATCCTGTCAAGAACGTGCAGCATCAGAACCCACAGGACAGAAACCCCAGAGAGACCCAGTCTAAGAGACGCTCCAGTCCCTGTTCTGCTCCACAGGACGATCAAACTCCAAGATACCCGGTCTCCTCTGCTTCTCTGGGAACTCTCACTCCCGAGGAGATCATGAAGTTGAAGAGACTCATCTACAGCTCTTAAGTGACAAGCAAGCGACACTGCAGCTCACCAGAGGAAGACCAAAAAACTTTGTAGCTCACCAGAAGAAGACAGGTATACACCCTCGTGGAATATCTTAAATGTTGAAACTGAAAGCCAGGCAATCTTGTTAAAATCTACTTCTGATACGTATCAGAAGTGTCAAATCAAATGATTTTTTACAGTTCTTTTTTACAAAGCAACGTCACATAGTGCTTCACATAGAACCGCACCTAAACCAACCTCAACCCTCAAGTATTTCTTGACTATTTCCATGTATTCACATTCAATTTAGTTCAATATTTGGTTAACATTGGTTTCCAAACTAAAGCTAACATTTTAACGTTTTTTTTTTTTAACCCTCAGAGTTCTAAACGTGCTAAGATAAACATGTAAAACATGAAAACTAGTAGCATTTACTCGTACTATATGACAGATGTATTGAGTATTGTAAATATTGTGATAAAAATATGAAGATTCATACAGGAACCTGTTAATATACTTTTGATACACTATAGGTATCAAAGATTAATAATTTAACTAATAAGCATGTTTTTGGAAGATTCTTTACGTATTTTGTTTCACAAGGACATGGTCCTTTAACATTTTGGAAATCCTTTTCAACTTTTTAAACGAAATAAACTGTAAAAATTGAATTGTGATTCAAGATTCAAATTGTGAGCTTTGGTATTGTAACAGTCAGCAACATATTGTGGCAAGTTTGTAAATATGAACAAGAAAGGTTTGGATACTTTTTACAATGTAATGAAGTTTAATTAAAGTGGAATATTTGAAAACTACATTATGGAAAATACCAGTAGACTGTTTGAAGACAAACTCAAAGAAAAAACAAAGTCACAAGCTTGTGGGAAAACCCCATTAAGATGTTTTTCTTGTTAATCAGGAATGAATTCTTAATCTTTCTGTTGGCACAAGATAGACTTGTTTTACTGTGGTGAGAGATGAGAACATAAGGATGTACAGAACGTTATCGCATGACTGACATAATTAGGCTTTTCAAACATTCTGTTTGATTGAAGTTTACAGGAAGTCTTCTGAACAGGTAGGTACTCTCGACCGATTATTTATCCTCCTGTTGGTTTGGTTCTCTTTAAATGACGATGTGTCAACCTCCTAACACAACTGTGGTGTGAAGTCATTCATGTAGGATATTTTAGGTACTGGATTTGAGGAAGGGCTTGTTTCCTTGGGTGTATTCCGAGCAGTGTTGATGAGACATAGTCAAATCATCAGCTCATCGATACACAATGTTCTGATGTTTTCATTATTAGGAATGGGTGACGGTGCAAACATATAATGACAAACCCACTTTTAATTAATGCCGCACGTACCACTTATGTAATAAAGTATGACAGTCTGCACGATTCCTTGCTTGTTCTTCAAGGAAACATGTTTTCCGGTTTAGTTGACATTAATCCCAGAGTACGACACTAATCTTTTAAGATAAAGGTTTCATCGAGTCAACAACCGTATTGTTTGATTGTGTCATTGTATCTCCTATTGAGACCCAAAACTATGAGTAAAAATGCACAAACCTAATACAAAACAAATTTTGATCCACAATCCTTCACATTCAGAATCAGAATCAGAATAAGGTTTAATCGCTATGCAAGATTAACTAACAGAATTCACTGTGACAGAGAAGAGCAACATAGAACATATATAGGAGTAAAAATAAACATGTACAAAGTGGAAAGTGGGCACTAGATGTACGGGGGGGGGGGGAATATAACTATATATATATATATTTATATATATATGTATATATATATATATTCATGTACAAAGCTCAGGTCACAAAACAACGTACTTATTTAATGGCATTATTGGTACTTGGTGATAAACGTAAAATAATCACCCATCAAGAAATACTCCAATAACAGTGGGAAAATATTTAATAAAATTGTAAATTATTATTACACTACTGATTATACAGTAAAATGTGTGTAAACAAAGTCAACAAATGTCTATCTCTTGTTAAAATCTACTTCTGATACGTATCAGAAGTGTCAAATCAAATGATTTTGTACAGTTCTTTTTTTACAAAGCAACGTCACATAGTGCTTCACATAGAACCGCACCTAAACCAACCTCAACCCTCAAGTATTTCTTGACTATTTCTAGGTATTCAGATTCAATTTGGTTCAATATTTGATTAACAATGGTTTCAAAACTAAAGGTAACATTTGAAAGTTTTTTTTTAATTAGCAGAGTTTAGAGTTCTAAACGTGCATAGTATTTAAAACTTATAATTTCCTCTCTACCCTAACTATGTTTAGAAAGCCATTTGGACCAGTTTTGTGGTTCTTCAAAAACGCCTAAAGCAGATATATATACAGGGTATATATGGGGTATATATGTGAAATTCACAACAACATAAAAAAGAAGCTTTGTTTGAATTGCAAAAAGAGGCGATATATATCCACCTTGCTCATGCCACTTTGGGAATTAATGTAGCGATGGCACAATTGAAATAAGTTGATCTGTAAGCCCAAATCATCTCATGGCTACAGTGCAGCCCTTATTAGGGATAGGAGGTTATAACCCTGATATAGATTTAGCCTGTAGGCTACTACCAGAGTCACCTTCGACCTCTCACTTGCTCTTGGCACTGACGGTAAAGGAGACATTATGGGGGAAAATGCTTCAACGATGAAACCATCATTTGGAGCCAGGGAGTGGTCCATGTGCCACCACACCAGCAATCAGTAACTACAACGTGATAAAACAAACAAATAAAACAAAAACAATAAGGAGCAATAGAATAAAATAACACAGACAAGCAGGAATGCCATTGTGAGCATTATGCTTTAAACCTTGGTCCACAGCGGCCAAGATTATAAACGGGGATTGTTCAACAATTCATGACGATGTATTACATATGAGCCTGCAAACATCACACAATATTAAGTTCATGATCTGAATGTTGGTCTCTGGTATGAGAATTACCACAGCCAACATGCCACCGGATTACACAGTGGTTGGAAGTGATTCAACTACTTGTACTCGCTGTGAATTCTATTATTGTTGAGGGACGCTAGCATTTTCGACGATCTTGTATTTGAACTGTGATGTCTTTAACTGCATGCTTTTCAGGTTCAACCTATTGGCATTGATTTGCTTTTCACAATGTATGCTTCTTGTTTCGGCTACCCGCAACATTTTTGGGCATGTTGTTATATTTTATGTTTTACCATCCTTGGCAGCAACAATAGTGCATCTGTCTAGAATTACAGACGAGCAACATTCCTCAACTGTCATTCAACATAGGCAGAATCTTTGCTACGATCTCTGAACTTAAGAGGCTGCCAAACTACCAAACCACAGTACTCAAGCGGAGGGAACAGATTTGTCGTATTACAGGCTAATAATTTTGCCCCCAGTGTTGCATGCCCAGGTCTACCCCAAGGCCCCAGTGTTTTCCAGCCCCTGGGGACCAGCAGATGGATGAGTTAGCAGTTAGCAGTTTCTCTTTGGAAACTTCCCTAAGATAAAGATATTGACGAAACAATGATTCGTCAATATGTGTGGGTCTATAAATGGTCAGGATTTTATCATCAGGATTCGATAAATGTAGGGAATAAAATGGGGAAAACGTTTTTTGGGGAGGGGGTGGGGTTTGTTGCACAATTTGTTACTCTCTCAACTGATTTGGCGACTATGACTCCAACAACAACTAAAACTATGTAACCCAAGAGGTTAGCAATAAAACATAATCTGTCTGAGACTGAGACTGTTTGGCCTGTCTTTTACGTTCAACTGATCCACCATGCAAGCATTCGCCTCAGAGACATGGATTAGTCTGTGAATGTGACACTAACACCTAACAACCGGTGGAATGTTTGATGTACTGAGACGACATCTTAAAACGGCAGTGCACCTTAGTCTTTTTTGACTGCAGACTATCCATTATATGTCTGTACGGAGATTCACGTTCATGTACCTGTGAAAGGACTCCTTGTCCTCTTAGGTCTCTGGTGTTTACAGACTTATATATTATGTCTTCAATCAAACATCAATCAAAACAGGTCATGTGCGGCCTGGTTTTTGATACTCTCTGCCTCCCTCCACCTGCCTCCCTCCACCTGCCCCCCTCCACCTGCCTCCCTCCATCTGCCTCCCTCCACCTGCCACACGCCAACAACTGCAGCTGATACTTACTTCATGATGACCTAAGCAGATAGGCAGTGAGTTACCTTACCTGTCATTATAATACGACGACAACAGGGAGCGTATCTCAGCAGAAACATCTGGAATCACCTGACCCTCGGTGTGTGATGGTGAAGTCACTGTCCAAACACCAGGTGACACAAAGGGAGGAGGGATGGGAGGTCAGAGATCAACTACAGGAAGGCAAAGACCATGAAATACTTTACTAGTACTCACTTTACTAGTACTAGTACAAACAAAACTATTAAATATTATACGAATGGCACAGCATTTTAAATCTTACAGGGAAGTAGACATTTATAGACTTAGAATATCAAAGAACAGGGTTAAATCTTAGAGACACATTCAGTGTTACTTTCCATTAGGTGTACAATCAACTACAATACACCTTTATTTTTTATTTTGGTTCATTGTCCTTCATTTTCCTCCACATAGCTCATGTGGTATCAAATTTTGCCTCCGTGTTCTCATCCCTTAGCTCACAGTCTCGGAATGTTTTCCGTCTTCAGCTGCCTTGCCACAAAACACACGTTTTTTAAGTTGCTGGGTTGGATTGTATTTCCCTATTACTCAGAGATTGCGTTACGTTCTGCAGGTGCACCGAGTGGGTGTCTGAAATGCCCACAAACCTCCACACCCACATTGTCTGTGAGCCGGATGGTGGTTTGATAGAATTGATCAGGAAGTATATCAGTGTACCCTGCCTCAGGCCCCAAAGTAACTGGGATAGGCTCCAGTCAGCCGTGATCCCTAACAGGAATAAGCGGCATCGCTAATCAGCGGTAGATAATGAATAAATGAATGAATGTATCACTTTATTCACTCATACGTAAAAAGAATCTACGAACGTTCCCAGTGTTGCAGTGAAAAGGTACCTATTTCGTGGTAGAGCGAGCCCTGCTTGGGGATCACTAGCAGGGGTTTTCTGGACGTTGGCAGGTCGAGCTTCATGAGTTCACCACAGCACTGCTGCCACTGGCCTGCAAGAAGACAAGCAACCATTTACTCAATGAGAGTTTACTTTTCATTTCTCTGTGAAGTTTTCTTTTTTTGGGCCAAACTGAAAAGCTGGGGAAACAAAAAGCAAAAATGTTCAGGATTTGTTTTATTCACCATGGAAGCTGCACAAACACGGAATGTACTGCGTCAGGATGGAGGAAACGCTCCTCGTCAATGATCCTTGCATAATTACTTTGGGTGTGTCTGTCTGTCTGTGTGTGTGATAGTGTGTGTGGGTGTGTGTTAGTGTGTGTGGGTGTGTGAGTGTGTATTATGACTGGTTTATGTCTGGTAATTGCTGCGCTGGCAGGCAGCTAAAATATATTTGAAACGAGGTAATTAAAAGGCAAGTTGTTTTGAATTCCTGATACCTTTTGGCTCACGCACCTATCTGCAATCATAAGCACAGACATCACCGCAAGCATGTGCTCATTCTAATGGTTTCGATGAAGATGATAAAGAACTTGATGAAGCTAACACGAGCTAGCATTTTAGAACATGGCATTCCATATCTGGTTCAGTCATCTCAATGTTCTTTGTCTAGCACTGCTAACCTCGCTGATTTATTTTCATACGACCAATCCCACCTACTTTCGATGGTGACTGAAGTTGTCAAATGTACGATGACTTACACAACTTTCAAATACTGCATGAGTTTACATTTTTGGATTTAATTAAATCGTCTTGAATTAGGAAGAGGTTATTGGAAATATTGAAGGCTTTGCGTAAAAAAATCTTCATATCTTGTATATGTATTATACAGAAATATGAGATAAATCATGACCCCCATATTGATTCTATGAAGACATTCCAATCTAACTGTCGTGAATGATAGCAGCCTGGGTAGTTAAACAGTCACATTATACTGTATTGTGTTATTTCACTGTACTGAATGTGACAAGCTTCATTATCTCACATTATATTTCAACGTGCCATGGTGTTCCATTCTGAGGGGGGGTACCCATTATAGCAGGACCAGAAAGGCCTGTTGAACTTGCTCAGCCTGTCTGGTTGCTGACTGTCTCCAGAAAGTGTGTTTTTCTTTTTACGCTTAAGAGGCAGTAGCTTAAATAAGCACTGTACAATAGAATAGCATGACTCAAATTGTTCCTTCACAGCTCCCAGTCATTGTGAAGACAAATAAAACAGATGAAAACTGCTACATTACAGGGCAAACAAACGTTGCCGTGTCTGAATTTACGTTCATGTTTGCCTGGCAAGTCTGTCGCTTTCATGTCTGTCTTCCTCCTGAGCCCTCCCTCCCTTCCCTCCTTCCCTCCTTTCCCTCCTGCCCTCCCTCCCTCCCCACCCTCCCTCCCTGCCTCTTTCTCTCTCCCCCCCCTCTCTCTCTCCCTCCCTCCCCTCCCTCCATCTATCTATGAGGCATCAGTCTGAACCAACAGAGTATCGTTTGCTTACTTATTAAGACAGAAACTGACATTAATGACCCCAAACAGAAGGCCCAGGCAGGAATGACTGAAGCCTCTGTCTCCAGTGGTTTGGGTACGGAGTGACACACAAAGCCAGAGAGGTCAACAGGTCAACTTTGCTTTTCGCGTACAAAAAAGAGAATCTCACTAGAGCAGTCATTACATCGTTCATCTCACCGTGCGACCGTAAGACTTTGTTTCTGGAGTGTGTCGAGTGTCTGGCTGACAATGCGACGCTTGCGTAATGATGTTAACTTTGTCAACCAGCCATCTTTGCCCGGCTTAACGTTGCTGAGGAACACTAGTACACAAAGCATCCAGTCTTTTGACACCTGCTGTAATCACCTGCAAGGCCGAAGCCGAGCCAACAGCAACCGGATCGTGACGCGTGGCGGTGTCAAGATGGCGATCTGCTTTGCCTTGTCGGCAGTTTCAATGGTAACAGTTGGAACGGGCAGTGGGAGTCTACGGGCCATCTGAACGCATCAACAGGAATACGTGTGTGTGAAGCATGCTCACAGCTCAGCACTGTGTGTGTGTGTGTGGGTGTGTGTGTGTTTTATACTGTCTCGAAACTCACTCATATCATAGAAATGCTGCCCAAAGGCTTCCATCCACTGCTGTGTGTCCTGGGGGAGGGGCGTGGCCAGTGTGTGTGTCTTCTCCTCCCCCAGCTGGTTGGTGTTGATGCAGATGTTCTGCGGCTGATGCAGGGAGCCTCTCTCTGACGCGCAAATGCTGGTATCCTGATGAACACACCCCCACACACGCACGCATGCACGCACACACGTTACGATCAGGTTTTAGAATGTGTACGATTCAGCAAACCTAAACTTGCGTCTAAGTATCGTGGGGCGGGGAATCATGTGGCGCAGTTGGTTAGGGAGGCTGGTAATCAGAAGGTACCCGGTTCAAACGCCGGCTGTGCCAACATGACGTTGTGTACTTGGGCATGGCACTTCACCTTGCTTTGCTTAGGGGGCATGTCCCTGTGCCTGCTGTAAAGGGTTCTGCCTGGCTGCATGCTTCTGGTGCGCTCTAATAATACTGGCAGTGACAAATATTTGAGGGCGTGCATCTAACACACTGGAGGGCCGTTGAACTAGATTCCTTGACGGTTTATCGTCACCTATTAAAACGCCTCCATGCCGTGGTGGAAAATCCCAGCAACGGTGACTTGGCTTGCGCTAGTGTCATTGCATGTCGGCACCAGTGGTTAACCTTGTTCATGGCGATGGTGAATAACACTTCCTCTCCAGCCTCCATGTCCTCTTGACTTTGGAAAATCATGAGATGTGTGCCTTTGAGGACACCGTAGACATCCGTCCAACGTTCAGGCTCATTTTCAAGCTGAAATAGGGAAGAATGCGATGATGGTATTATTGATGATGGTATTAATGATGATGCTATTGATGATGGTGGAGAAGCAGGGTGGGGATGAGAAGGAGGTCATGTTGACCTCTCACCTTCACTTTCAGAGAGCCGCAGATGACCTTCCGGGTCATGCAGCTAGGCTGGGCGACCAGGCGACAGCACATACTGCCATAGAGAGGCAGCCAGTAAGAGCTGTCCTCTGAAACACCAAACAAGAGTACAGCCATGAGCTGGAGGAGGAGGAGGAGAGGTGGAGGAGAGGATGGGAGGAGAAAGGAGAGGTGGAGGAGAGGATGGAAGGAGAAAGGAGAGGTGGAGGAAAGGAGGAGAGGTGGAGGAGAGGAGGAGAGGAGAAAGGAGAGGTGGAGGAATGGAGGAGGAGAGGACGGGAGGAGAAAGGAGAGGTGGAGGAAAGGAGGGGAGGTGGAGGAGAGGAGGGGAGGTGGAGGAGGAGCGTTGGAGGACAGTTACCTGTAGTTGAAATGGACAAATCATGTGTTCTGAAGCTGTCCTGTACATGGTCCAGTTTCAGTGTTGTGTGGGCTAACAGGTGGTACTTGGGCCCTCTAAGGATGAAAACATACGGTAAAAAGACGATTAGAAGTTCACAAATCAGGAAGAGGAAGAAAAGAAAAAACACAACTATGTACTTTCATTCTGGAATGTCCGTAACCATGAGGATTATGTTTTTTTCCCCACAACCTTATGTTCTCTTGGTGTGGAATGCTCCCACACTTACTGCGAACAACAAGCAGGCACCTGAGGTATGGAACCTCCTCCTGCTCCTCCTTCAGGTCCCCCTCCACTGGAGACGGCCCCGCAGCCAGCAGCCGTCTCCAGGGCGGCCCGGAGCTTCCGTCCAGACGAGCGTCCCAGCGACCCGCTGAGGCCCAGCCGGCTCAGTCTCCTGGGTCCTGCTGCCCCGGGGTTAAAGTCCTCCTCTAGACAGCTGCTGTACAGCTCCACTCGCAGCACGAAATCCGGGCCCACCTCACTGCTGCCCTCACGAAACACAGACAGGCAGACAGGCAGGCAGACAGACAGGCATGCAGACAGACAGACAGGCATACAGGCAGACAGACAGTGGATACATATTTGAGTGATTACACTACAGAAGGATGTCCCATCAAAATGAGACTTAGATGAACGAAAGAACAGGATCGTAAAATAACGAGAAAAAAACCCACAACAAGATGGCCTCCTCAAAGCAGATGTCTGTCAGCGTCCTGTCGACCATAACCAAGTCTGTGTCGAGAATCTCTCGACCGCAGTGCAGAAGGCAGAAAACAGCACAGCGATGCAACTCTGAGACAGATACGTAGATAGAGACATGGCAGAATTCAATATAATTCCACTGGAAATGCTCACTCATGTCATCCCTCTTGCTGTGTACTATGAGTGTCATGTAAAATGTAAACAAGGAACCAATCTGATCTATGCGTGACGCATCTGGGCAATCATGGATCTGAACTGACCTCCTTTGTTCTTGAAATACTCGGAATCTTTCCACATGAGTGGAATCCGCAAGTCTGTAGAAAAGCAATGATCTGTCAGTTCATGCTGTTAGACAGCAGGCATGTTATGCATGTTGTCTTTAGGGACACGTTTACTCACCTGAGATCAATACTTTGCCTGTACAAGGCAGCCTGGAATCCAGTGCCCGAGCATCTGACGGCCTAGAGGCAGAGAAAAGAAATTTGTGGACAGTTTTCTATATCTATTCCTTCCTCCCACCATCATCCAATCCATCTCCCCACTCCCATACCCTCTCTTCCTTCTCTCTATTCCCTTTCCCGCCTCTTTCTCTCTTCCACACTGCCTCCCTCTCTCTCTGCCCCCCCCCCCCCCTTCTCTCTTTCTCTCACCTGCGTCCAGCCTTGCTGAGGACCTGGGCCTCCTTCACCCTCTGGAGCTGGCTGAGAAGGCCCAGGATGCGGGCGTTGCAAGTCAGCAAGCTCTTGGAGGCCTCCAGGGCCTGTTCCCTCTGGGAGCAGGCAGCCAGAAGCTTCCAGGCCCCCTCACGCATACGTACCTCCCGCTCAATCTGCCTTTGAACCTCGCTGTCCTGAGTGATGGATGAATTCAGTGGGGGGGGGGGGGGGGGGGGGGGGGGGAACATGTGTATCAGACAAACATGTAGCTTAAGGGTTTAGCCACAGTTTTATTATGTTCCTGGAATGCATAGCAGGTTTCTTGGTAGTCATATTCTGTGTCGAACCTGGTGAGACCCTGACGCTTTATTTTGAAAGACAAACAGATTCAAGCTAAGCTGTTGTTTGGTTACAGAGGTGAGTACAGGTTAGCTTTGTCAGGTTGGATTCAGGGTGCCAGGTGGCAATGATCAGCCTTCATCAAGCAGCACACTCATCGCTCATCCATGACTGACAAGCACACACTGATCTAGAGAGGTATGCCTGATTGACTGGAATGCAGCCATGCAGTGTAGAATATGGATCGTGTTAATTAACAAAGGACTGTCACCTGAAGGTAAATCGTCATCAGGTTTGTAACCTGGGAATAGAGCACTTAGATTTGATGTATTACAGAAACTGAGTTTACTTCATCTACTGCAGGTTGAAGTCATGGCGAAGGGTTAAGAATGACTGATCTGGGCACTTTGTTTTCTTATTTGCACCGCTTCTGTTATGTGACTAAAGTCTCCTGATTCTTAATCTCTCCAGGAATGCACAGTGGAAGGTCCCACAAAAGACTCAGTTTAATACAAAGCTAATATACTTAACGAGTACAAATGTTGGCATTCACTCCCATGAAACACACAAGCACAAAAAAACTCCCACCTCTGATGATAGACATTTGGTTTCACGATAAACTCCGTGGAAAATACAACACTTTGATGAATTCTAAGATAGTTCCAAAATCACATTCTGGATCATTGAAATCGGATGACAGATGCTCGATATTACTCGACTAAATTAATACAGAGATTAAACTGCCCTAAAACAACCTCTGTAATATAGTGGATTGTTAAACATACACTACATTCAAGTGAACACTCACCAGATCATTTTCCAACATGTTCATTATTTTGTCTTCCACCCAAGTCTTCACGTTGATTCTAAATGTATTTCATATCGACCTCGCAGGTACATCCGAATGATCCTGGTCCGATTATTGATCTGTTTCCAGCTCCAGTCCCTGAAAGCATGGGAGCTGTTTCAAGATGCCTAAACCAACAAATGATCAAAATAGTTCTAAATCCCATAATAGGGAGTGGTGTAAGGGATTTGCTGTGGATTATCATTCGGATTAAGTGAAGTATGTTGTTTCGATTCCTTGATCCACTCACAGAGAAAAAATAAAATAAAATCTATATCTATATATATATCTATATATACATCGTTGTTAGGAAAATATATCTGTATATAAATATATTTGACATCAACTATGACTTTAAAAAGTGCTTACAAATACTAATTTCAAGTTTAATGCAAACCTCCTTCAAATGAAATGTTACCTGAATTACCACACATCAATGATTACATGACAACACTGTGAAGCTTTATTTGTGTTGCAGAGGTTGTGCTTGAGGACAACAATTCATAAACTGTACTGCTGCCTTCATACAACATAACTGCCATTTCAATACGAAACTATTTTCCAGGAACCCTTTCTGGAAGCTAAATTCCAACAACTGACGTGAACATTCAAACACCTAAATGGCTGAGAGCAAAAGTTACTTTATATAAAAATAATTATTACTATTAAGTGTTTAGGGGTTGAGTGTGTTAAGAAATCGAATGGAAATCTTTGTATATTGAGTTCTGAGACACCAGCTTCCAACATTAACGTGACCATAAACTCCTCAAATTAGCACTCAGCAATGAGGAACCATTCTGTCCTCCTGTGCCGGAACAGGAATTTAAAGTATTGTACTGTTCCAGTATTCTGATAACCTTTGACACTGAGAGGAAACAAAATAAATTTTTTAGTGCTTTCTGTAACGCTACAATTCCAAGATCCCTTATGGGGTTTATACATTAAAATAAATACGTAATACTAAACCCCCCCCAAAAAACGAAGGAAACTTTTTTCAGCTTCAGATTTCACTATATCCTGGGAGGGTTAAATCACTGACTAAGGATCCAAGAGGTGAAGATTTGAAAACATGAACTAAAAATCAGTACAAATACCAATCATATTTATTAAAAAGTTAAACCCAAAATATATATATACATACATGTTATTTAAGCAGTTGTCAAGCTAGGGTGAAATATATTCTGATTCACTCATAATATGAGCACAGATGGAAACTCATATCAGTGAGACAGCTGTCACCCAAGTGTCTCCCAAAGCTTTGACCTCTGACATCATTCAGTCTTTCTGACAACATCAGTCGCCGGGGTTGTTCCTCATGAGGGCTTGGTCTTGTTCTCTCCCTTGACTGTGTCTGGTTCTCCTTGTTCTCCTGTCAACCCTCATTCTCTACTTCGGTGAAGATGTCGCTGAAGAAGTACTGGGACACGTTCATGACCTCTTCTTCAGCTGCGGACGCCTCCTCCTCCTCCTCTTGCTGCTGTGAGCCTTCCACCTGCAACAACACACACTTTAACCAGGACGTCTCAACGTGTAAAAGTGTGTGTGTGTGTGTGAAATGGACACAGTGGTATTTCCTTCTCGTTACCTCAGCGGTGGAGAAACACTGGAAGGTGCTTGATCCTGATTGGTTGGAGACTGCAGGTTTAGGTTTGGTACACGCAGAGCTGACCTCGGGGGTCCCTGAGGCCTCAGCCTCCGGGGCTGCTGGGAGGGCTTGGGGGCTGGATGGTAGGGCTTCTGTGCTTGATGGGAGGGCTTGGGGGCTTGATGGGAGGGCAGGAACGGACGCTTTCCTCCCCCGTCGTGAAGTGCTGAGCTGGGGCTTTCGGGAGGCAGCTCTGGTACCTTGTGGACCCCCGGTGGGGCTGCTCTTGTCAGCCATGAAGGAGAGAAACCCTCTGGGTCTCCTACCAGGTCTGGAGGAAACAAATATCACAGCAAGTGAGGTGGAGAGACCAGAGTTCACTGACAATAAGACTTCAATGAACTTGACTTGAGCCTTTGAATCAATACAGACTAGGGTCTTTCTGAGAATGTGCCATTTATTAGAGACTAGGTCCTTCACAGACCCATGTCGAGTCTGATGCCGGGTTATTACGTTTCTGGGGCGAGACCTCACTCCCGTACCTGCTGAGAGCGACATTTGCAGCCAATGGCGTGATTCCGTGAACATCCTGAGACTCTGAACTCAAACTGCTGTCCTCCGCCTCTCCCTGCCTTCCGGGGCTTTCCGTCAGCCTCTCAGCTCCTTCCTGCGTATCCGCGGTGCCTGCGATAGCAGGTGAGGCCGTGGTCTGGGCTAGGGGGTCGGGGTACGCAGGGGAGGGGACAGGGGCGACGTCTGTTTCTGAAGGGGGCGTCTGGTTTGAGGGAATTGGTTTGGCTGCCAAGAAACATGCATGACGCATATGGGTAGAGGATTATGAAATACTTGTCATACTGGCAGATTTGCCAGAGAGGATTGAGATGTCAGTAATGATCTAAGGATGATAAGATTTATTGCGTTCAGCCCTGTTAGACAAGTTTGATATGAGTAAAATTACATGATTTGACGTTGTGTCATACCTTTCTTGCCTGGTCGTTTGCGTTTTTTACGGGAAGGGTCCACCTCCTGGTTCTCTGCCGGCTTTTCAGACACATCAGTCCAGGCGGTTGGCCCAGACGCCGCCTCCCGGCTCCTGACCAGGCCTAGCTCTCCACCCTCCAGCTCGGCTGTGGCTTCCGGAACATTCTTCGGCACTCCATCGATCGCCAAGCTCGCATCTACGTCAGACGCACTGAGAGAGAGAGAGAGAGAGAGAGACGGTATGAAGGAAAAGAGAGCATGTGAAAGACCAAGAAAAACTTGATTCATAAAAGTTTGATTATACCTCCTCCCCTCAACCTAAAGGTTATGTGTGTAACAGCAGTGTGTTTAATGTGCACAATGTATTTGTAATGGGGGTGGAGGTATGTATATATGTTGTGTTGTGTTTTTAGTATATGTTTAATTTTATTTATTTTTGTACATTTTAATGTCTCCGGTATATTTATTATAGTTATTTTAACACTTATTAGTTATTTTAGCACTAGGTTTCTACTTTTTGCACTGACTAGAAGCACTTTCAATTTTCGTTGTACCTTGTGACAATGACAAATAAAGATCTATCTATCTATCTATCTTAAGCATGCGTGGCTCAGGTTTGATTTCGAACCGAGAGCAAAGCCAGCCACTGACCTGTGTGCTTGAGGGCAGGCTGGCTCTGGAGCCTGGAAGAAGGGCAGGGGTGCAGGTGCCATCTCCTCCCCAGCGAGGGGGACTGGGATCTCAGTCAGAGACAGGATGAAGAAGGGCTCCTCTGGGTCTGAGAGGGTCTGGTCCACTGGCTCTGCCAAGGGAGGGGGGGCGGCTGTCGCGAGGAAGGGAGGGATAGATGGATGGATAAAGGAAGGCATTGATGGAGGGAGGTGTTGGAAAGTGAAAGCCACAGACCAGGAAGGTGACGATGGACCTTAGGTAAACTGAATACTGGAGCGAACGTGAGAATGTAGAGTGACGTCTAAAATACCTTCTGTGTTGCTCCTGATGACGGGAGAGCTTTGAGTTTCCTCGACCCATGGAGTCTGGAAATGATAAACAAATGACCTGTTTGTATCACAATCCTTTTGTTTTTTCTCAAACTCAATTGATTCACCTTGCTAATAATTTCATAATAAAAGCCACACAACCACTTGGCTTGGTAAAGACATGAATGTACCACAGCTTCAAGTAGGAGTGTAACTGAGGTAGCTTAACCTCTTTGAAACTAAGCCGGACTGGCACACAATCCTGTTAGCACAGCCAGACAACTGAGGGTAATACTGGAGGCCAGATGGGAGGTTCTGGAACGAAGATGGTGCCAGCGAGGGCTATGCTAAAGGCTAGGCTAGAAGCTTCACGATGTTAAGTTGTTCTTACCTGGATAACATCTACAATGGCTGCAGTTGAGATGGGAGAAGTGCTGCCATCTTCAGCAGGGATCTGTGTGTGAGTCTGTGGTGTAGTTTCAGGGTGAGCAGCGCCACCTAGTGGTCGTTTGACTTTACGTCTGCTTCGGGGTTTACTGATGTCTAAGATCTGGGATGCCAGCTCTCCAAGCGTTGACTTCTTAATACTGGGGCCTGGATAAATAAAGTCTTATTAATGTCTACCAAATTAGACAAAATATATAAAGTAAATATCGGAGTCGGTTTAGGAGTACACTCATAGTCAAGGGGCTTGATGATCTCACCTGGTTTTGATGGCGTAGCACTCCGACTGGACTGGGGGAGTATTGCTTGGCCGGTTAGGTCCAGGTTGGGTTTGATCCTGTGTAAGCGGACGCTGCAGCGTAATCCCTTCGGAGGGTCCGAGGCCTGGTCTACATCAGGAGGTCTCTGCACCTCCACGTTAGACCTCTCCGGCTCCACAACCGACGACGGCGGCGGCTGCTGCTGCTTGAGACCCTCCACCTCAGCTGCTGGTGACCTGGGCTGCATGAGGCCAGGAGCGGCTGTTTCTGGTGGCTCAGTTCGCTGGAGATCTGCTCCGGGCTGGAGATCTGCTCTGGGCCGGAGATCTGCTCCGGGCTGGAGATCTGCTCCAGGCTGGTCTTCACAGGGTCTGACACAAGGAGAAAACCCTGGAGAAGAGATGGTGTCGCTGGGCTTGTCACTGCTGGGTCGCGGTTCCGAAGGAGCGGTCATATCTTCGACGGGTAAGGATGCTGAGGTTGTGGTTGACGTCTCCTCAGCAGGAGGTGCTTTAGCCTGGGTGGGTCTGGAGACCCGGCCCAGGTTGGGTTTGAGTTTGGGGAAGCGACTTCTTCTGGGCTGGGTCGGCTTGGAAGTGTCGGAGCCTGAATCGGTTCTGGAGACGGACCCAACGTCACTCGCCTTCTCTTGAACGACAGGTTGAGAGTCTGACTGATGAAACGATCCAATCTGACTTTCCTGCTCTTTGTTGGGGAGTGTGGACTGTGTAGAGGTGTCTGTGGGTGGGAATGTAGACTGTCTATCCTCAGTAAGGAGTGGTTCATCTGCTGTGACGCTGGTCTCCTCGGTGGGAAGACATTCAGAGTTTCTCTCGCCAGGCTGCGCCTCCGAAGATGCTGCCACAGTAGAGGAACTCTCAACAGCCTTCAGCCGAGCGGTCTTTTCTTCCACGAGCTGTGGTTTAGACTGGGTTGTCCTGGCGGCCCTGCCCAGGTTGGGTTTGGGTTTGGCGAAACGGCTTCTTTTGGCCGGGGAGGCGGTCGGCTCTGAACCGTCTGAGAGCGACAGCTCAGGAGGGGCCGGTACGAGTTCACATCCTGTCCCCTGATTGGTGGATACCACCTCAGTAGGTTGGAAGTCAGCAGGGGGTGGATCACTGCTCTCTGGCGTCTGTGGAGTTGAGTCTGGTCTCGTGATCTTCTCCGTTGTGACCTTCAACGTTTCAGTGACTGCATACTGAGATGGCATGTTCTCCTCGGAAGGTGCCACTCCTTCTGGAACAGCGAGAGAGGTAGATTTGGGGGAGGGTGGAGCACAGGAAAGCAGGGGGGCTTGTGGTGGTTCAGAGTGTGAGGTGGTGGTGGTGGTGGTCTGAGGCGAGAGGATGGCGGTATCCTCGTCAGGTCTTTCTTCTGAAGGTGCGGTCAGGGTCGAGGTCGTCTCCACAGGTCTCAGATGAGGGACCGTCTCCTTGGCCGACCGTGGTTTAGACTGGGCGGTCCTAGCGGTCCGACCCAGGTTGGGTTTGGGTTTGGGGAAGCGAGTTCTCCTAGTCTGGGAGGCAGCGGGTTCTGAACTGTCTGAGCCCGACTCTGCCTGGGAGGAGAGATCAGGTTTGGCTTTGCTCTCATTAGCCGCTGCACCCTGTGTGGGCGTGGCTTCGGTGTCCTGTCGAACCGGGATATAGTCTTCCGTCGTCGTAAACATATCGGGGGACAGCCATGGCGCCGCAGAGGCTACGGGTTCAGGAGTCACAATATCAGATGAACCTGCGTCGCTTAGCGATTGGTCAGTGGGTGTTCGATGTTGGGGTTCTTCCTCGATGAGAACATTTGTTTCTGCGATGGGAAAACGGAGGAACTATGAAGTGAGGTGACAGGAGCTCCGACAGGCCGGAGGTGGAGTGTACCTGCCCAGGCAGGGGAGTTACCTGTGCAGCCATCCTGGGAGTCCTGGGACAGAGGTGCCTGGTTACTCATCGTCAGCAGGGTCCTAGCTGCCTCGTTGTAGCTCTCTGAAACACGAAGGGTGAAGGAATTAATATGATCATTTTTCGAAAACAATTCTTTTTGTACGTTCATCCTTTTCAAGGTTCTAAAGTCACCTAGATTGGCCTACCTTCCATGTGTTCTGGAGACATGAAGTCAATGACATCCTGAAAGAAATGGGAGAAGATGACACCAGACGTGAGCGTGCTATAGACCAAACACACCAGGCTAGCGCGACTAGCGACTCAAAAGTCCATCTGAACACACACACACACACACAAGGGTGGACGTCCCCCCCCCGGCGAGTCACGGCTACTGCACTTACAACCAGCAGGTCCAGCTGATGTTCGCCCCCCCCCTCCCACGCCACTTGGGGGCAGACGGGGCGGTCAGAGATCCCCAGGGCGTCAGGCATGTTAATGGAGATGTCCAGCTGAGTGTGCGACGGCGGGGGGTGGGTGGTGGTGGGGGGGAGGATGGAGGTGAGATGAGAAAACAGGTTGAGCAAAACAGATGCGTGGCAAATTAGGAGGACAAAGGATAAGTTAATGACACAAAAAGGTGAAAAAATTGCAACTTTGCGGGCCAATGGCTCGAAGGGCAAAACAAACTGAATGTTACTTGACACACGAGTGAAACTAGAAATAAATGGAGGGGGGGGGCATGTTTGGATGATGGTGATAATTAATCGAAAATGCACTTTGTTGTTGGTACACACACACACACACACACCTCCTCCATGGTCTCTTCCAGCTCTATGGCTACAGGCTGTGGAGAGCGGAGACTGTAGGGGACAAACACGGGTGCTTGGCTCTCCATCGCAGGGCTGCTGGGAAGACGCTCCTCCTCTTGAAGCCCCTCCCCCAGCGCCTCATCCCCCTCCTCTTCGCTCTCCTCCGACTGGGAGGCCCGGAGGGTCACCAGTTTGGGCTTCTTGGAACTGGATTTGTTCTTGTTGGGCGGCAGGGAGGGGCCAGGGCGGAGTTTGCCCCTCCTAGCGAGCGGTTTGGCTGTGGAGGAGGGGCTTGCTCCCTCGGAAGCAGCAGAGGTGGAGGCTTCTTCCTTGGCAGGGTAATTCAAATGCTGCGTGAGCTTGGGCATTCTGCCGTACCTGAAACCCGCCCCACCAACATCCACAGTGTCATGTTCAAGCGAAAGCTCTCATCTAATCAGATTGAAGCAAATTAGCGTTTAGTTTTTTGTGTGTAGAGGCGGTTGGCAGACTGTACCGCGTAGGTTTAGCAGGGACAACCGTGGTCTCCTCCTCGTCATCAGAGGAACGAACATCCTCAGTCTGTTTCGAGTCCTGGCTCGGGTCCTGCCTCTGACCCTGGGCCTCTAAATCAGACGCAACCTCCTAAAGCAGATTACATGATCCAGTTAGACTCCCTAAATAGTTGCATTTCAAAGGATATCAAACTTGTATTTCTCTGTACATATTAATGTGCCAAGCCTTTCTAAGTCACAAGGATATTTAAAGACCCACCTGTTCCTGAGGGGTTGAGTCCCCCTTGTTCTCGTCCTCTGCTTCCGACGTGGCTTCTCTGGGTCCGGTTCTGGGAGCGAGGGTCTTCTGACCCCATCTCCGGCCCAGATTAGGGATGGGTCTGGGGGCTCGGCCCCGGGATAGCTGGGCTGGCTTGATCACAGGGACCTTAGGTGCTGGAACAGGTTCATCTGCCTTCTGAGAACTAAACACAAAAACAAGTCAGGAGGGAGGGGGATTAAGCCACACACACAGACAACACACACACAACAAACACACACAACACACACAGATATAAGTACCTCTCCAGAGATGACTGGTCATCAGGCAAAGCAGCTTCAGAATCCTCTGGGACACTTGCCTCATCTGGATCAGGAAAAAATTGTCTAGTTGGAGAACTACATAGACATGCAGCTTCTTTGTCAACTCCCCAAATGTGGGTTACAGTGAACCCTCGCTATATCACGGTTCACTTTTCACAGTTTCGCTACTTCACAGATTTGCATTGCGTTGTGTATTCTGATTGGCTAAACAGTCTCTCCAACACAAACCTGTGCATCAATAAAGTTGCGGTATACAGTACTTTTATTTGTTAAACAAATGCTTGGGCCTGTAAAATGGGTTTGTTCTTTGGTTTTGATATATATATTAGAGTATTTAATTGTATAATAATTGTAAAAAAATTATAAAGGTTTCTACTTCACGTATTTCGCTTATCACAGGTTCTTTTTGGAACGTAACCCCCGTGAAAAACGAGTTAGGACAAACCTTCACTGATCGATTTAGACTTTTTCTTCTTCCTGGATTTCTCAGGGGAAGACGCTCCGTCTTCTTCGCTTTTCTTGCGTTTCTTTATCAGAGCGGCGCCGGACGCGTCGTCCTCGTTGGAGACGCCCTCGTTCTCCTTCTCTCCTTCAAGCTCCGCTCCCTCCTCGTCCTCCTCGTCCTCCTCCACGTCGCTCAGCTTCTTGGCTACGTGCGGAGGGGAAAAGACGGGAGCGGCGGGGGAATGAGCTGGACAGGAAGTGACCTTGCGTCCCGTTTTAGACAGGAGTATTGCACGAGTCTCTCAGCTGCGTGAGACTGCGAGAGCCTCGTCACCGAACGAGGCCGCTTCACCCACCTTTTGGTTTGGTCTTGCCCTTCTTTTTGACCGTCTTCTCTGTCGGAGACTTGACTTTCTTCTTCGTCTTCCCAATGGCCAGGATCTTCTCCAGGAGGCTGCTGAAGAACTCCAAGTCCAGTTTGCGCTTCTCTTCTACAGGAGGCCAAACCAGTTCCACTTAGATTCACCACAGACCGGCCCTCACACATACAAACACACACAGACACACACACACACACACACACACACAGACACTTACTGAAAGCTTTGTCTATCCTCCAGCCACACTCTCGCTCCTCCCTCTTGAACTTGTTCTGTGTGAGGTAAACGTCAAAGGTTAGGGTGGCCTGATGCCAAACGTAAAGTACGGCCAATCAAAAGAGGTCGGTCGTCACCCCTGCGCTTCTTCTCACCTTGATCTCTATTCGGGCTCGATGAGGAAACAGCTGTCCGATCATAGAGAAGTCAGTGCCCACCATGCTGATGGCCAGGTAAAACATGTCGGTCTCTGGATGAAACAAACTAGTTCAACCAAAGTATTCTTGTGAGTACTTACAGCCAGTTTGTGCTTTCATACACCCACAGGACTGAAGAGATCTCACCAATGGATTTCCAGAACTTTAAACATAACTCCACTGACCAAAGATTTGTCACTTCTTTTACTTTATAGATGTACATTCTAAAACATTTGACTCTGCCTAAGTATTTTAACAAATGTCCATATTTCCAAGACTTGTGTGTTATGTTAAGGCCACTGTCCTATCGAGTCTGGAAAGTTTCCACGGTGTGAGCAGTTGACTTGTTCAGACCTTGGCTGGACCAAGGCTTGGAGTAGCTGAGCTTCCTGAAGCTGGAGTAGGTGGTGGTGGAGCCACGCTCGAAGATGGGGTCTCTGTCCTCCACGAGGTTAGGTCCTTTAGCTCTGAGCACCTCCACTGTCAAACTGGAACACAGAAGTTCGAAACAGACCAGGTGACTCTGAGATTCAGATCAGCAAGATGCCAGACATGCAACAGCAGCAAACAGACCACATTTCTAAATCACATTCATGAATCGCGTTTGTAGCTAATATGGAATCAAACTCATTCACGCAACTGCCCTTATCTTGCGGTCCGCATGCGGGTTGGAGCCACACCAACCTCTCCTCGTCGATGATGAGCGAGCCGTCCTCCGCCACCTTCACCCGGGGCACCATCAGCTGGTCCTCCCCCCCTGTGTCCGAGTCGCCCTCATCGTCCTCAGGTTCTTCCTCTGTCTGCCTTGCTGGCTCCGGCAGGTCGTCCGGCTCCTGAGCTCTCTCTGGAGATCTAGGAGAGGGAACGTCACAGCGACATGTGAGGTCATGGCCTTCTAATGAAGCTGAAGTTGAAATTGAATGATGCGCAACAACAGCAATGATCCAACCGAACTAGCAGTCCTGTATTCCCAGTGTTAAAGCCTTGTTCTTGCATCAGCCCCCACACATTTCAAACAGACACAAGAGCAAGTCTTACTCTTCCCTCGATGGAGAGTTGGGGATCACGATCTCAGACTCCATACGTTTATCTTCTACAAAGGACCTGGACCAAATGACATGACAACCATTAGGACGAGCCTTGACAAACTGGATGTGAAAGGCAATTTCAGATTTGCACACTAACAGACACACACACACACTCTCCCTTACGTCATCGGGTTCGAGTCAGGCAGGTAGTAAATCAGATCTCCCATGGTCATTTTGGACGGATCCACTGGATACTCCTTCACGCACACCTTGAACTTCTTCGATTTCTGCACGTGGAGACATCGAACTCACCGTCAACCGCATCTCAACACCACGTCTAAAATTCACCTCAGCGAATACAGGCCTGTGTGTGTGTGTGTGTGTGTGTGTTAAGGATAACCTAATACAGGCCTGTGTGTGTGTGTGTGTGTGTGTGTGAAGGATGACCTGCCCACCCTGTCTTTGTTCATCTCCTGTCTGAGCAGCTCGCGGAGCTTGCGAGCCTTGGCCAGCCTCTGCAGGTCTGTGGGGTCGTTCAGCAGCCGGCTCAGCCTGGACTTCCCTGGAGCTAGAGACAGGCCACACTTCACAGACCTGGACACCAGGGTCTTGGCTCTCTCGGACAGCTCTGAGGCCTCTCTGCTCGGCAGGGAAGGCGTGGCCTTCTCCGGGACGGGGGATGGAGGAACGTCCTTGGTTTGACTTGTGGACGGGCCGTCTGATCGAGGGTCGCCTCTGCGAGGGCTGAAGGGCGAGCCTTGCTGCGGCCGGTCTTCCTCCGGCTGGTCCTCTGGAGAGGGCTCTGGGGAGCTCACGGAGGTGGGTTTGGCCTGGGTGGACGGTCTGGTCCCACCAGAGGGCCTGCGCCTGGGCGGGGAACGGACAGTCTGAGCGGAGGGCCCTGGAACCTCCAAGTCCGGGGCTGAGGCTGGGGCTGGGACTCGGGTCTCTGAGACAGCCTTCACAGGGGACCTGGAGGTCCTGTTGGTGGAGCGGGTGGGGGTGGGGGTGGAGGCGACCCGGGGCTTGGCGAGGTTGGGCATGACCGAGTAACGCTTCCTCCTCTGAGGTCCTGCAGAGCAGGGAGGGGTGCTGGACGGAGCCTCACCACTAGCTTCTTTCCCATCGCTGCAATGGAGGACATGATAGTTAGAGACACAGGAGAACACGTATAGAGCCATGCCACAACCGCACATTTAGTCAACTTACTCTCCAAGAGTGGGTTGTTCAGAAGGATTCTCCGTTCGTTCAGAAGTAGAAGGTTCTTTCCCCTCCTGTGACCCTGCCTTGGCTAGATCCCCTGTTCCCTGGAGGTCAGGGGCAGGAGGCTCTTGGCTAGCCTCCTGTGAGGATCCTGGAGCAGAGCCTCTCCCTGCCGGCCTGACATTTGGCCGAACACTTATCCTTGATCTGCGAAGCATGTTGCTCTGCAAGATGACATATAGAGATGGTTACTTTAGTTATGCAGCCTAATCTACTTTACGGTAATTATAGTCAAGTTCTAATAAGAAGATTGCGTTAATGAACCCTATTTAACACTAACATATCGGAAATATTACATGAAAGGTTGTGTTGTTTCGAATCTACTGTGATGGCAACTAGATGCTGCAGGTTGACAAACTGGCTTCCTACTGTGTCACTTATGCCAAAGTTATAGCATTAGCGTTTATTAGCAGTTTAAGTGACTGGCTTTCCTGTATAAAAGTTAAGAGCCCTATAGTTCGCTATTATTATGTAATTATTACTAATCATTCTCCAGTCGCTTGGAACCATAATAGCTAGCTTAGCCAGATCGCTAACGGTCCGTTGGTAAAGTCTCTACTGCTCTAACACGCTTTAACGCAAATAATATATTTCGACACTAAATAGACTAGTCAGACAAAATAGTACATACCTTTTCTTTAAATCATGGGTTAAAAATCATGTTCATCCATAGTCTACTTTCATTAATCTTATTATGCCTGGCACTTCATGCTCTCACTAAGCAACCATGTTGGTTGTGGTGACGTCAGAGCCACGTGAGACGAGCCTTTTAGCAGTGCCATCTGATGTCTAAATTCAAATAACTGGGATTTTAATAACTAGATAATATAAATAAATAATAATATTAAATATAGGTATTAAATAATGATTATTATTATTATTAATAATAATAATAATAAAACAAAAATATTTAATAATAAATAAGCATTTGGTGCTGGGATACACAGAACTGACAATAGAAGAAGGGGATGTCTTTTATAGCAAGAAAGAATACAACAAGCATGCCATTTGGAAGAAAATCTAGGACAACATGGAATAATTTCATGATTTTCTGTTTAATACAAGTGTCAATATCGCCAACATTTCATAAATTCCAAATCGATCCCTTTTACATTTCTTAAGCAAAATCTGGAGGACTTACATTTCTTAGAAAAGTGTTAACATTTGTTTTTTGTTTTTTTCCATATTTCTTTTTCCCACCCCCTCCCTCTTTACATTTATTTCAGATTTACAAAAACAGGCTGAAAAGTATTGATTGCGTAGAACAATAATTATCTCAAGATTGAGTGAAGACAGGGAAACAATAGAATAAAGCATGTTCACCTAACAGCAACTAAGTAGGTGAACATTAGAAGGCAGTTGAGAAGTGTATAGATGAGGGTTGAACATTTTCGATCATTTGGATTGTCTTGTGCTGTCTTGTGTCCTTTCAGGTGATTGTGACCATTAGCTGTTGTAGATCTCTCCTTCTTCCTCTTCAGGATGTACACTAAAATCTGTTGAGAGATTTATCGTTTAATACATTTTTGTTATCCCTGACGTCAACATTGAACATGCGTCTCATCATCTGACAGAGGTAAAGCATTTGGATGACTCACATGGTCTGGCTACCTTTAAGCAAAAGGGTTTCCAAAGGGATCTGCAAAGGGATCTGAACTGCCAGACACTTGACCCACAGAAGCAGCCTGTTCATTGGAGGAACAGAAAGGGGATTAAGAACATATTGACTTAGAAAGAGTGCATGGAGCACTACCACATGCGGTTCGGTGTGTACATACCATAGTCAGGGGGGGGACTCCAAAAAGATTGGGAGCCCCAAATGCATCATCAAAGTCATTGTTCCCTGAGGCTGGGGCTGGGGCGAAGGCAGAGTCCAGGAGATCCTGGTTGGTGGCTGGAACTGCGGGGGCAGAGGGAGCCATGGGAGCAGCTAGCCTTGGGGCAGGCTTTGGAGCATCTTAAGCAGCAGGAACAAAATGGAGGACATAATTACTATAGGATCCCAATAAAATCTTGCCACAAGTGAAAACGGCTGAACTTTTAACCCAACTGAACTTTAACCTTAAAAAGCAGCATCGTTGGGACTTTACCATTGCTGGCAGGTGAAAGTTGGTTGATGTCAAAGTCGTCGTGATCTGCAACATCCTGAGGCAGCCCCACCTTGCTGGAAAAGTACTGGGCGAATGCTCCATCCCCATTGGTGCTCGCTGTGGGAGGGGCAGCCGGCTCCCCTTTCCGGGCAGGGATGGCAGGGGGCTTGGCCATCTGGAAGTCTTTGAACATATCCTTCCCGCTCTTCTTCTCCCTCTCTCCCAGGGGGTCCAGGGCTGTGAAGGCACTGTTCTCCACCTTAGGAGGAGATTCCTTGACAGGGGGCCGGGGCGGGGGCCGTGGGGGCCCACCCATCATGGGGAATGGGCTAGGCTGGAAGGGGTTGGCCATAGGGGACTGGCCCCAACCTGGCGCTCCCATGTGCACTGCAGGCGGAGGCTGGCCCCAGGCTTGGGGATGGGTGACTGGGGGAACTCCGAAACGGGCTTGCCCAGGCTGGCCCCAGGCTTGAGGTGGTATAGGCAGGCCCCCAAAGGCTGATGGTTGAGGGTAACAGGCCTGGGGTCCAGGGGGTGCTACTTGAGGCATGCCTCCTGGCATTGAGAACATGGATGGTGCTGGAACAGAAGCCCCCCAAGGTGATGGGGCTGTAGGCTGACCCAGATTCAGATTGCCTGCAAGACAGTATAGTATTTTAAAAACATTTAGAATGTTATGCTAATGGATGTGGGCACGGCAGGCTCTAGCAATGGGTTCAGTCTTGCCTAGTGCTGCTATGGAGTTGCTGGTGCTGACTGGGGTGCTGTTGAAGAGGTCAGACGGGTCACATGATGTTTCAGGCTGACTAGGAGAAGCAAAAAGGTCCGTCCCGAACAGATCATTGGCAGGAGACTGTTGATGGAAAGCCACATTTAAGCATGATTTGCTCTAATATTACTATTTCTTTTAAAGCTACCTTCCTATTATTATTATTATTATTATTATTATTATTATTATTATAAAAGAAGGGATATGATAGTGATGTCATAGCTATGCTAAGTTTCCAAGTAGAAATAACTGGAATTACTGTCATATATACACAAATCTTCTATGCCAAAATACTCAATGGGATTACTTACCTTATTGACTGAAGCATGTATGTTAAACAAAAGAAAAGTATCATTGTGGATGGCAAACAGAACCAAGTTAGATAGGGGTGGTAAACTGGTGACAAGCGGGTTAGACAAGCGGAAGTGCACAGGTGCAGTTATACTGAAATATCCAGACGAGTTAGTGAAAATAATGTAAACACCACACACACAGGTCATTCTGCAAGCGTAAATCTTCCTCACACACAGGCCTACGACTGGTCAGTGGAGAACCCGGTGAACGGCTATGCTACAGAGATCCCAGTGCGAGGAAAGGGAGACGTTAGCAAACCAATCAAGGCTTGGAAGCTGTAGAAACCAGAATCCAGTCACTCCCAGACATGCAACATCACAAAGGCTCATCAGCCGCTTCACCTTGGCGCTTCGTCGACCTCGTCCGGCCTTAATACTCTGCGGAGGCGGGCTTATTACAACTGAATCCTTGCCGCGAGACACAGGGGCCGGGGGGGCCGCATCGATAGGCAGGTCTGTGCTTTTCACTGCCCCCCCGAGGAAAGGGTTTTGGGTTGAGAGGACCAGTCCCAAATTGCAGTTTTCCTCCACGGCAGTCCTGTCTTCCTGTGGCATCATGCCCCCTAGTGGCCACTGGCCGTTACTGAGTGCTAGGATCAGGGTCTTGTTGGACAGGCAACTCAACTGCTGACCCAGCTGATCAGAGTCTCCGTTCAGGCTGCCCATTCCCAGCTGCTTGTTAACGAGGTGAGAGAGGTTTTCTTGGTTGTGATTGGGTGTGATCAGAGAACTGAAAGGTGCTGATTGGGTGTTGGGGGTGGAAAGAGGATCATCTTTGAAAGGGTCAGTGTCTGGGGTCGGAAAGAAGCCAAACACGGAGGAGAAGGGGTTTTCTGTCTGGGTGGTGACCCAAGGGTTAGGGTCAATGACAAAGGGATTCCCCTTGATACAGTTCTGATTGCTGTCAAACTCAGCAGATAAGTCCAGCAACAGAATGTCATTAGTCTCCTGGTTAACAAGAGAGGAGGAGATGGAGAAGAAGAGAGATACATCAGTTCAAATGGAACACAATGAATCACTTCAGTGACATGGGAGAGAAAAAAAAAAGTCATGATTTATGAGGAAACAGGATGGATCATTGAACACGTGACATCGAACCAGGATTCACAAACTCAAATTTAGAGCGTTCAAATCCAGATTGGCGATGGTGTCATTACAATTTAGCCGAGCTGAGTTTGAGATTCCCATTAAATGACAATGTGCAATGATTGACAAATGTAATGAGCCAGTCATGTGATACAGGCAGGAAGTCCTAACAGTGGTTTAAAGAGACTTTAGAACCTAAAGCAAGACTTTCCTAGACAACAGGCTGCACCCTGCTAGCCGTCCCTGGAACAAAGGCACTCCTGACGCCACAGTGTTAAGACCCACACCTGAGAGCTCTCCCCCCACACCTGAGAGCTCTCCCCCCACACCTGAGAGCTCTCCCCCCACACCTGAGAGCTCTCACCCCCACACCCGGTCACAGATAGAAAGATCAGAACGCCCTGTTAGAACCAACATCCTGTTCTACCGGATGTTCACCCAGTGTCTCACACTGCTCCTGTGTGCTCTGGTCGCATGTCGGGCCTCTGTGAGACAGAGAGACCTGACAGATGCTGAGCGACACACTTACGGTGGGGGAGTGGATGTCAGGAGGGGTGGACATGTCCCCGAACAAGTCCAGCTGCTCCACCGGCTACATGAGAGAAGAGCGAGAGGTAGGAGGAAGAAGAAAAAACGGAAATGACCGTTGATTAATGTTTACATCAATCCGATTATGTTCGCATCATCTTGTGACAGTGCAAGCAAACCTAAATACTAGCCAGGTTTAAGAGCACCAATTATCAATCGTTTGGAATGCCCGTGTTTTTTGGACACCCTTTTTTAGATGAGATGGTCAACCAAATTCAGGTTCCAAGTTAAATATACGAGTTGTGCTCGATCTGTTCCATGTACTTACTTTGGCTGCGTTCGTTTGGCCGTCAGTACCGAGCAAGGAATCACCGCCGTTCTGAAAACATTACAGCCACAAGGTCAGACAGAGTTTAACCATGACCCAAAACTGTCATTGGAAACTGTCTAGAGATACTTGCCTCAACTACTGCATTATTGCCTTCACCCTGTTAAGAAAAGGACATTTGGACTGGTGAACAGTATTTCATATGCTATCCTGAACAATTCATTATGCATGGGAGCAGTTTCCTTGAAGTCACAACTTCTAGTGCACTATGACTGGAGAGCACCAGGGGGCAGCACAGAGCCCATTTCATAATATAAAAGACGTACTGTCCTTCCACACTCCAGCTAACAAGTTACAATGGGTATTATTGTCCAATAGAGGCTTATGAACACACAGCTGTCCTCCCCATTTCCCCAAGTCACCTTCTGTGTGGCTTCAGCCTCCTTCTTCCTGGTGTTGAAGATGACCTGGAAGAGGTCCTTCAGGTCGATGACCAGGGGCTCAGCCTAGGACAGGAAACCAAAGCGGGCCGGGGGTTAGTCCTGTTAGGTCGTCTGTCCCACTGCGTTTGCCCGTACGGTGTTCCTGTCCGCATGGCGTTACCTGTTGGCCGGTCTTGATGGCGAAGAACTGGTGCTGACCTTCCGCTCCGCAAACATACCCAAACGCCCGGTTATCCGTGACGTCTCTGGCAATGAAGGAGATCTTGTTCACCAGGTGTTCGTGTTCTATCACCTGGAGGAGAAAGAAGACACGTTCGATTTTTACAGGCAAGAACCGCTGAAGACCTCAGACCTTCATTTTCCACATGGCGGCCATCTTTAACTCTTGGCAGGGACTTCCAACTGCATTTTTAACCTGTTGCCAAAGACTACGTCATTCTTCGACCCGTTTGGCCTGAAAAACACTCACTCCTGTTTTCTCATCGATGATCTTTATGCCCGACATGGAAATGTTGACCCAGATTTTCTGCTTGTGCTTGCCCTGGGAACGAGCAGCTACTGCCATGCCCTGGAGACAAACAAACAAACACACACACACATATTAGCTACACCACACACACTGGGGAGAGTAGTGAATGTGTGGAAGGTGTTTGGGTCATCTCGGGTACCTTCAGTTTCATCATGGAGTCCTGGCTCATCTTGTCCCCTCTGGCTTCCGGGACGTCATCGATGCCGATCAGCTTGGCCTTGTACCTCACACCGTCCCCCTGGAACCTGGCCAGCAGGTACTCATCGTTCTTCTCCGGTGCTGGACAGGACACAGGCAGGGAAGAGGTGGCGGGTCAGACTGTTTCATTTCATTGACGCACCCATTTTCATCGTTTAAAGAAAGACGCATCGGTGTAACTTAATCTACATTTGAGGTTTTTAGTTCGTTGAGGGACTTGAATTAGTATGTCTTGTACATGCGAAAGACTCCAAAAATAAGCCGAACGTGAGCCTGTGTGTGTGGAGAGAGACCCAGCGCTGTCTTACCTTTTTTCTTTTCCTTCTTGAAGGGGGTTTTGGTGGCCGGCGTGGTAGGCGAGGCCGGCGAGGCGGGGGTGCCGGTCGGAGGCGGGGTGCCAGCAGGCGCAGGGGGGGTGCCGGCTTCTGCCGGGACGGACACGCCGTTTTCCACTTCCGTAGACATGGTGGTGGTGGTGAGGGAGGAGGAGCAGCGAAGGGGGGGGGGGGGGCGGCAGTCTCACGTGACAGGCAGGAGGGGGAAAGCAAACAGCGGCTCCTCGTTCAAGGAAAGGGGAGGGGAGGGAGGGGGTCAACTCAGCGGAGAGGATTAGCACTCGCACATGCTCGGTTCTGCGTCTGAAACGGTGACAGGACATGGGAAGAAAGATGACAGGAACAGAGTTTAGGGCGGCGCAGGGCGGAACGCTGTTCAATTGAGCCAAGTGATCGTTCAGAAGAGTTGCCCTCCACCGCAGACATGTTGTGAAAAGGGATTTGCGCCACCTTTAACCGCTCAACACAGTCCTGTAAACAACGGCTTGTAAGGGGGGGAAGAAAAAAAAAACATAGGATTAGGACCCCAGTCTGTACCAGTACACCAAGCTAAAGGCCTCGCAATGTGGCTTCAATGTTCTTAGACCACTTCCTCTTGCAGTACTTTAGTCCACAAGATGGGATGTTAAAGCCATTTAAAATAATACTTTAGAAAACACCTGAGGGTGGGTCAACCAACTGCTACCCAGGCTGTGTCCTTGGTCATGTGACCCTAAAAGTCACATATGCCATCTCTCAATCTGAATGAGAGCGAGAGAAGGGGGGGGAGATAACCCAAGACCACCCAGCTGCCTGGTATCCTTCCAGTAAACGACAGACTGTTGTGACTGAACACTGATCCATCTCAGAGCTCATGCTAAGGAGACCAGTGGTCTCCTGTGACAGTCCACAGGAGGGCCAAAGGAACACAGGGGACTTCACGCTGACAGGATCTACGCCGTCTACAACGAAACCTTTTACCAACAAACTTCAATAAAGGCTGCAGCCGACAGTCGTGTCTAGGGACAACAGGCTAGAACCCAAAGGAACTTTGTTAACGTCATGGAACCAACAACATCTGACTTCACATTGACACAAAAACACTCAAAACCTGCCATTCTGCCAACCCAACGCCAAAAAACAAACAAGCCATTCGTTCGCTCCCCCCCCCCCCTCCAAAAAGAGACAGAATAGCTACCTTTAAGGGTCACTCTCGATGCTCTGCCAGGCTCCGTGAAGTGGAAAACAAAAATCTCCCGACGCAGCAGAAGCGAGGCTGAGAGAGCGGCCAAAGGTTCAGCTATTAAAACTGAGTTAATCTTACCCTATCCAGTCGCCTCTAAGCACCTGGTCATCCCGTGATCAGTATCCAGTCAACGACACGACAACTGTAGCCTCTGAAAACACTAGATAAACAAAACTCCACATCCCATGCACATAAAAAGACCTGAGGATCGACACCGCTGTCTGAAACAGCACCTTGCTAAACTCAAAAACACAGTTAAACTACTCTGATGTCTGTCAATCACATTCATATTGAGCTGGAGAGGAGACACTGAGGGGGGGAAGCAGGCACTCAGATCAGGCAGTACAAGATAATGTCACCTGCGGGGAATATTCTGCTTCTTTAAGTCTGGAAATGTACTGCAAACCATCGAATATCTTATCCCTTGTTGTCTAATCACATATCGTTTGGTTCTGCCTGTACGGACACTCTGAACCGTGCCAATGGACCATCCATTAAGACAAACAGTGGCGGAAAACAAGATAACATGAATGTTCGAGGACATACAGTTCAGGCTGCAAGAGGTAGCATTAAGATCGCTGTGGATTACTGATTGCGCAACTTCCCTTTTTAGGGGAAGTATCCTGAAACCATGTTGGTTGACAGGTTAGGATGACTGGCAAAATGTACTCCAATAAACCTGTGTTGGTTCATCACACAACACAGTGCTGCTGCAGTGCTAGAAATAACATAACTGGTGAATACATATGAAGAGAAAAGTAGGCAGTCGGGTGGTCAAATGGTTAAAGGCAAACACTCAAGGTCTGGACAGGGGACCAACTCTTCCTAGAGCGTTTTATTTCTCAAGTTCTCAAACGTTCTGCTTGATTATTCCCTTTGTCTTGTAGGACGGTGGTCATCACATAGGAAACCATTAAAGCTCACTGCATCCGAATTATAGCATCTAGACTGATTGAATCCCATCGTGTGTGTGTGTGTGTGTGTGTGTGTGTGTGTGTGCAGTACAGAAGGTGAGAAAGGCTGATGGTGAAGGTAGACAGAAAGCAGGTGGGTCTTATGCTGGACACATGATCCTCGTTGTTCAGTAACAAGCAATGAAACCAAAATAATGGACCCGAGTACTTCCCCATTGAGAAATAGTGTCAGCAACAGTAGTAAACTGTCAGTCCACCGGCCATTTCTGTTAATACGGATTAGATTTTAACCAACCACAGAAGCCATTGCTCTGGATACTGCAGAGAAATTGACATGTTAGAGGTATGAAAAAGAAAAGATTTCAAATGACCACTAGGTGACCACTGTGGGTAAATCTATTTTAGACAGTCATATCACCAGCAATTTGACACATCCAGTGTAGTTTTAAAGACTCTTACAAGACAAAACAATTCGTGAAAAGCGTCTTTATTCATGCTGGATCAGCAGAATAAGTGTGAACACAGACTGTTCTGATACTGGGAGGTGCATGGAGGGGAAGAAAAGTTAACTTCAGCACATCTGGAGGAAATCAGACTCCAGCCACTTTGTGACATGGGGGAAAGATTTTTTACAGAAACAGCGGTTCGAAAGCAGTTTTTTTATACATGTAAACTGAGCTCAACTTTCCCAAGGTTTGCGCTTTTTGATCGACAGAAGCGTTTTCATTTTAATAAAATCTGCGTGCTTATTTTTACCGATTAAATACATTTGACAGTATCTAGGCTACACTGACCCCCATTAAACTAAACGGCAAATATCGTTTTAAAAACGATGGCCTATACAATAAATGATATCCTAATAAAATAAAAAATTAAACCGTAAGCCTAATTAATTAGGTTCAAGTTTAACTTTTAAAGGCTTCTCAATTACTTAAGTGATGCGAGCACAGCTGGAACTGGTGGAAAAATCAGCGTCTTGAATTGGTTTTGGGTGAAGAAGTTTAGAAACGCCTAATTATCGAACAAACATTTCAAATTCGATGACAAAAGTGACCCAAATCGACGACAACGTGGCTAAACTACACCGATTATGCTGGTCAACATATTTGGATGTAAAGGAATTGATGTCTACTTACCGTTATAAAGCCCTCTTGACCGCATTCCTCCTATTCAAACGTCTTAAAACAGCTCAATGTCTTTTTCTTCGGGGGGGCTAACATTCACTAATTCTGGCACGTTAACAGTTCAACTTTAACCCCTTGAATTGAGATTTTTGGTGGAATCATGTGGGGTGTTTTCGCCTGAGATTTGCCCCCGGAGCGTGCCTGGATTTTGGTGGACATGAGACTCCCCCACCGCTCCCCCACTTACTGCTGCCTCCCACATTTAACCCCTCAGTGGCCAGGCCTGGAACAGGAAGGCCTCCCCTGACACACCAACCACCAGGGCTTCCTATGATGGGGGAAAATCACTTGTTGATTCCTGCTCAACTAGTTTTGTCAATTAGTTGTTGATTAGAAACCTCTACAAGCCAGTAGTTTACACTGGAGTGGCTATGGTATTTGGACTAAGATCAAACTTGTGTCTATCACAAAACAGATTATTTTATATATACACACATTTATTTTTTATTTTTTACATTTGATAAAAAATACAATCATATAACTGTTAGACAAAAAGGATGATTCTTCCGTCGCCTATTTAACAACATATGCACAAGTTATGGAACAAAATGAAGTCGAACTGCCACATGCAGAATGCTGAGGCCAGCATTTCTCCTAAGAAGAACGAGGTTCGGTTCATGGCCCCTGTTCAAACCTGTGTCCTGCTATTGTTCTTTAAGGGCACCACGACAGCAGGAAAAGAAAGAGTAGTTGTCAACGTGGTGTTTTTCTGTTACAGAATGTGTGTGTGTGTGTGTATTGTGTGTGTGTGTGTGTGTATTGTGTGTGTGTGTGTGTGTATTGTGTGTGTTGTGGGTGGAGTGCTGGAGGCAGAGTGTCCGCTGTATTTTGAAGGACTGAATATGCCTACATGAGATGTACAGCGACTGTCACGTCGCTTCAATTTAACCAGACTGGTCTGGATCCGAGCCCGGCCGTAGGATGGCTTTGGACCGGGGAAAGATGTCTTTCCTGGCTCTGTATCCTGTGTTCTGCTGACAGAGGGGGTTATTTAAGAGGGAATCTGGAGATAGGCTCCTGAAATGGGACCACTGACAACCAGAGGAAGAGCCTCTTTTCCTTTCTGTCTGTCTTCTGATGTGTGGAACGCAGGCCTCAAGTGACATCTCAGATTCAGAATACTTTATTTATCCCGGGGGAATCTTCGCAACTTCGCAACTTCACACAGTCTCGCACTTACATACATACTTAACAGGGTGCTATGTTTGTCAACCAGTCAAAAATCACATTGAGATGGATACTTCCAATTTCGAAAGCGTTTTTTTTTTCTTTTTTGTTGAATGTAAATACTTCCTTTACCATTAAATCCTTTACCATTAAATCCAATGATTAGCTGTTCACCCTCTATGGTGGAAGATCACAAATGGGTGAAATAACTATGTCTACCCTGTCAGAAGAGTTAGCCACCATTTCACTCTCACAGTCCACAACAACATAATAGAGAGAATGAATGTGCTTCACTGAGTTGAAGCGTTTATATTTGACACCCATGGAAACTAAAAGGACAGCCTAGGATAGTTACGGGTGTCTTGATGTGCCCGGAAACCCAGAGTCCCAAAGGGAGCCATTATGGGGTGTGAGTACTGGCACAGGCTGCCTAGACACAACGTTTCCTCATTCCTAGCAGAGACGTCCTCTTACCATGCACTGTTCCTGAGAGTAGAAGCAATAGATAGGCTGAAAAAGATCTTGGTCTTAAGTTTTGAGTTTGTAGCTTATTGTTGCCTTCCCAAGTTATCGTTCTGTTGCTGGGGTCTTTCGATGGCAACGCTCAATCACATTGACCTTATATTCAAAGAAGAACATCTCAATAATGGCAGAAATATATACATGTTTTATTTTCCTTATCTGGAAGAACATTCTATTAGTGGAATCTCAATGCCTGACAGAGAAATACATGGAAACGGTAGATCTTGAGAGAACGACAATAGTTTGAGATCTAAACTGATCCACATGAATGAATGCAGCGAGTGTGTCCCTATTTCCTAACTCCAATGTTCAGCCCTCCCAAAAAAACAGGAAGTCTTTCTAGTCCGGAGAGCAAAAGAAACTTTGACCAGGCACCTTGCCTCCCCTCGTTTCCTGAGTGGGCTGGAAGGAAAGAGCAAATGCTTGTAAAAGCTGTGACTTCAGCACATATTTGCGTGTCCCAGGCGACAGGAGGCCAGATGGTTCTACCTCAGCCCTGCTGGAAGCCCCTTATCACTAACTAAGGGGGGGGGGGGGGGGGGGGGGGGGGGGGTCAAACAAGGGCAGACCCCAGATCGACTAGGAAGGGGGGGGACATTTTTGCTAAGTCAGACCCCCCCCCCCCCCCCAAAAGAAAACGTCTCTTTTGGGAAGTTGTGTTTGACAGGAAAACCTCCAACCGAACACAGAAAGACTTTCAAACTATTTCACTTCAGGGTCTTGTGATCTTCAATGTCTTGTTTTTCACATTCGTGTAACAGTGTTGAATGATCTGCATCGATTTCCATATCGCACTGATTTCCTCTGTTAATATAAACAGTCAAATTCAAGCGTTTTTTTTCTCTTCTATTTTCATCGGAGAGCCATCCAAACAAACAAATCTCAAAATGGTTTGGTGCTGCCACCTTGTGGACATTGGTTACACTGACACTACCACTCAGTGGTATACTGTCATGTGATCAAGTCTTGATTTGACAAAGTATGTTTTTAAGTTGATCAAATTAAACTATTGTTACTTATGTAGTGTTTATCTGTTCCAGATCCCCTATGTAAGATTTGGCTTTTGTTACATATGTCAGATTAATATTGTCTAAACTGTGTTTTAAATCATTAACAGTGTGTGGGAGTCAGGGGTAGCGCCAACATTTTGAGTCCATAAAGAGGTTGTAATTTGGGTATGTGTGGTATGCTTTTATCAGAATACATGCAGACATTAAACTACAAAACCAGTAAAAACTGCAAAGAGGAAAGTGTTCTAAAACATTTAACATGTAGTTCATCATATTTCATTTCCTTTTGATTCCATTTTAGTTCAGATGTTTCTTTTATATTTTTCAAATGCTCTTCCACACACACACAAAATTCCAGTTATTGTCTGTTCTGGTCAGAAAAAGAGCTTAATGCATGTACAGGACGAAGTCCAGCTGAGCAAACAGAGCATTTGGCCCTGCGGCCACCAGGGGGCAGATGGAAGCTTTGTGGACGCGCAGGGTTTTCTTTACAAAAAGACAGATTTTTGCTGGCCTCTTTTGCTGTTCACAATAAGGTCTCTATGGCCTATGTTGAGTTACTGATGTTGTGGTCCCAAATAAACCCCAAGTCCTGCCCTCCCCCCCTCCTCTGTTCTGTAAATTCCAGCTTCAAATTATTTTCACAGTAGATCGAGGGGACTAGTATGAGCAGTCGCAGTAGGTCCCCAGCACGTTCCCTAGTCCAAGTTAGCAGGGGGTGCTTTTCGTGGCGAGGCCCAACACATCCCTGTCCAAGTCTCTCCACTCTCTGGTCCACTTAAAACAGCGTTGGGCGCGACTAACGGGCTAATAACTCATTTTTTAAAACACGCACACATTCCTGCTGGCTATGCAGGGCAAATAAGAACCAGATGATCTGAAACTTGTCATGAGGGCTGGATAGAGGAAGAACGGACACAATAAGCAGAATCAGATACATGTTGGAGACCGAAAGTGAGAGAAAAGAGATGGTGGCGTTATCAGAATAGGCCTAATCTTTTTGCTCTAGGATATTTGAGTTGCTTGTGTGATGTGCAACATTTGACACCGTACCTTAAGATTGAGATTTTACCCGAGGTGAACCACATCTACACTCTCTCCGACTGTCTACTTTGAGCAAAGCGATTACCACCGAGCTAATGCTCGGAGATTCGCACTGACAAAAGGGGGGAAGATCCGAGGATGAACTGTGCTGTTTGCTCAGCTCAGCTGCCTTTGATTTGCGTGTTTGCTCTCAGATTTAAATGGAGTCATTTACCGTCAACACTGCAGGCATGACTAGAGATCCCTGTACCTGTGCCAAGCTTGTTAAACAAACAGCGAGTTCGTGTGGACGTGTGTGCGCGCACCCGTGCCTCTCCGTCTCTGCGTGTTACTGGATGAATCAGGATAAACCACGTTTTTTTTGCATTATCTTATCCGTTTAAGTGTCCTTATTACTCTTAATCTGACTGGATAAGGTATCAGCGACAGACCTGCATCAAACAGTACCAGCAGTGAGGCTACTGGGTGCAAGGGAACCAAATGACCTCACCAGAGGCTAAGAAACGAGTCTCTAACTAGTTATCTTTGATTTATGCGCTCCCTAGTGAGAATGATACTCCTTTTTTATTTTGTCTTCCGCTGCACTGTCTACACGCACTATTTCTACGTCACTGTAACATCATGAGTGATATATAAAAACACAATAAAAGCGTCTGCTGAATGAATGAAGCAAACCGAGTAATGAATTACATTTACATTCATCCATTAGGATGAAACTTTAATAGAATTGTTTTCTGATAGTCATTACTGCTTTGTTCTTCTCTGGGTGGTGGACTTCAGATTTGTAAACAACGTGATGTTGCAATCCAAACTATACTACCTATATCAATATTGATTTAGCTTTTCCCGTAAGTTGCAGTAGAAAGGTATGCAAATATGTAAAGTTATTTCTATTGCATAAATCATGTTAGTATTTTAATACGAATGCTTTTAGGAACGGTTATTAACTCTATCCTGCCATTCTGTCCTCAGACACTCAGACACATGTAATCAGTAAGAAACCTGGCTGTGGTGTGGCAAAGATTCAGACAGCTGTCATGTACAAATCCACTTTAGTGGTGTAGTAAAGAGATACCTTGTAATTTAGGAACCCACCTTAAGGCCTACTTAGAACCTGCATTGGTTCTCTATGCCAGCACTAAGTTCTGACTAGAGTGCTCTGCGTTTTACTAGTGTGCAAACCAAGCTGATTTTTCCAAAAAGGATCAAACATGGGCTGGGTAGTATAAAGTGGAATAACTGAATGCAAATGAGAAGTTTGTGTTCTTTACCTACACATACGTCGTCTTGCACTACCTATATTCCTTAAATCTTTTATCGATCTTAAATGTATTACTAATGTTTTTTACTGGGTGGAAATATTGATGGATGTTTACCACTTGCGCATAGTACAATTTGAGTGCCCTTTTGAGTGTCTTTTGAGTTGTCAGACTTTCGATTGGTCGTTTGCTGAGAACATTCTCCAGGTCTGGATCCACAACATCTCGGCTGTGTGTGAATCATTAACCGGGTGTGGGACTACATAAGCAGCGATGGACACAGGATCGCTCATCCCTGTCTGAGCAGAATGTTCACGATGAGGACCTCGTCCGCTCTGCTTGTTGGCGTCTGCGTTCTGTGTCTAACTGGAGCAGTGCTGGGAGAGGACCGGGCCATGTACGTGCCACGCTGCATCTTTCTTTTTTGCAACAGGACAGACATTATAACCGCAACCAAGCTCACACAGATGATCGTTTTAAATAGACATGTATTTTTATTTTATTAAATTTGGGGGGGGAATATTCCAGGGGACTTTCTGCCTTTTGTTTTGTGGTAGAGATTCCAATTTCGAACCCAGGCCATCGTGGCAGAGCCCCAGCCTACGCTATTTGTGTATCTGCGTGTCTGTGTTGATGTGTCTGTGTGTGTACTTGCGTGTGTGTTTGTCCTATCCAGGCCCAAGCGGACGACAAGGGATGTAGAACCAGCTCAAATTGACTGTCAGTGGAGTCGCTGGTCTGAATGGACACCCTGCAACCCCTGTACCAAATCACAGGTAAGGCACTTTCCAGAACTCTCTACGGTTCAGAATGGTGATAGTAGGTTCCCATCCCAACAGTCCAGAGAGAAGGGGTTCTGTTTCAAACCGAGCGCCACCCTGAACTGTACGTTCCTGCCTGCTAAGTAATATAGCGTTATGGCAACACAACTTAAGCGTGCGCATGCTAGTTGGCCGGTGTTCATTCATAACCGATTGTTACTCTAGTTTCGTTCCAGAGGTGTGGAGAAGTTTGGCCAGTTCAAAGGAATGGCCTGCGAGGGGTCCATAGGTGAGGACAGGGAGTGCAGCTCGGACGGCATCTGTCCTCCTCCAACTGTCGCACTGTGTTCGGACAGTGAATTCCAGTGTGATTCAGGTACAAACACCCAAAATGCCAAACCAACAAAAAACATAACATACACAAATTAAGAGGCTATTTAACACAGAACAAAGAATGTCAGATGAATCCAACGCGTTTCCACGTCTCTCTCTCCCCCTCTCTCTCTCTCTCTCTCTCTCTCTCTCTCTCTCTCCCCCCTCTCTCTCTCTCTCTCTCTCTCCCTCCCTCCCTCCCTCTCTCTCTCTCCCCCCTCTCTCTCTCCCTCCCTCCCTCTCTCTCTCCCTCTCTCTCTCTCACTCTCTCTCTTCTCTCTTTTGAAAGGTTACTGTGTTAAGAGGGCTCTGGTTTGCAACGGAGACTTGGATTGTGACGACATGACAGACGAGACCTGTGACAACCCTGTGCGTCTTCCCTGTGGTCCGGCAGTTCTGCAGAACAACGAACAGGGCCGGACAGCAGGATACGGGTGAGGACTTCTAAAGGATATTCAATAGGTGGCACAGTGTCTCACAAGCAAGGTTCTGGGTTTGATTTACATTGGGTCATTTAGCCGACGCTCTTATCCATCGGGGCTTCGTGACGCGAAGAACTACACTTATGGTCCTGGTTGATCTTTCTGACAGAATCACCATTCTCGGAGGAGACCCTCACAGGAATCCTTTCAATAACGATTTTTTTAACGGGAAATGCGTCAAAGTGAGGAACCCCACCACTCGGGAATTCGACCGACTTCCGTGGAACATCGGCACTCTCCTCTACGAGGTTAGTCAATCCTAATTCTCGTTTATTTAAAAGGGAACAGCCTTGACTGTATTCTTGCTAGATGTGTAGATACTTGATCCGTGATCCATGCTTGAGTTAATGGTCTTTGAATTCTTCTCAAGACTCGTGCAGAAGACCTTACAACTCGGGAGATCTACGAGGAAACACATTCGCTAATCAATGAAATCACAAAAGAGATGACATTTTCCATTGGAGTAGGCGGCTCCCTTAAATTCAGCCCTTCTGAGAAATCCCAGAAGAAGTCCAACACAACAATCTCAGGAGGCGTGAGCGCTGATGTGGAGTACACTCGAAAAGAATTGATCAAGGACATTTCAGAGTACACTACAATTAAGGTAAATAGACGGGCGGACATTTTAGAATAGAAACTGAAGCATGGATTTTCGAGCTCTGTGTTAAATGAACGTTCAACTCTTTAGATTTGAAGATACGCATCTTCTCATCGAAAAATATTTTCTGTTTCTCTCCAATCAGAAAAAGAGCTTCATAAGGGTGAAGGGGAAAGTGGAGTTGAGTAAATACAGGTTGCTCTCCCATGACCTCCAGGTCACAGATCAATTCCTTAATGATGTGAAGCGGCTTCCTTTAGAGTATGAGAAGGGCATGTACTTTGCCTTCCTAGAGGACTACGGGACTCACTACACTAAGAATGGAGTTTCTGGTGGAGAGTACGAACTCGTATACGTCCTGAATCAAGATGCCATCAAGGAGCAAAGTATGTCTTGATCTTCTGTGCCCCGGTTTTCTTTATTCAGCATGTGTCAATGAGGACAATGACTTGGTGACGGATGTTTGACATGGAGTGTTCTGATTGGACACACCTGCGTCATCTTGTCTCCGCAGAAATCACAGAACGAGAGGTTCAGGACTGCGTCAAAATCGGCCTTAGTGGCAATATTGACACCAACGTCGGAATCGGGGGAGAAGCCCACGTAAAACCGGACTACTGTAAAAAAGTCACAGCCAAACCCTCAGGTGTTCTGTGATTTACTTTATTTACCTTTTTTTTCTTCTACTTCCACCACTGAGATTCCATTGGGCGCTCAAACCTGGTCCTCTGCTGTGTTTAGAAACGACGGAAGGGAAAGCCACTGTGGATAAGGTGTTGACCCTAGTCAGGGGTGGCAACTCCGTAACGGTGAACGTCATGAGGGCCCAGCTCAACAAAGAAGGCGTGATGAACCTAGAGATTATCCGGGAGTGGGCTCGCTCGCTCCCCGACTACCCCGCTCTCCTCAAGAGTGAGGTTAGAGACGTGGCAGGGGGAAGGGGGGGGGGGGGTACATTACATGTCACAGAGCAGGGGTGTCCAATCCTGGTCCTCGAGGGCCGCTGTCCTGAAGGTTCTAGATGTTTCCCTGCTCTAGCACACCTGATTCTAATGAAGGGTCGTTATCAAGCTCTGTGGAGGTGTGCTGGAGCAGGGAAACATCTGAAACCGTCAGGACAGCGGCCCTCGAGGACCAGGGTTGGACACGCCTGACATAGAGTGTCTTCAATGAGACTGATGCGACTGTAATAGATCGGTAACAGCTGCCTCTCTCTTGTTTCTCCCTTGGGCAGCCAGAACCCATCTACAAGATCATTCCTCTCAGTTTTCCTAACGTAAACACCATCAGGACCAACATCAAGCAGGCCATAGAGGATTACGTGGCCGAGTACAACGTGTGCAAGTGCCAGCCCTGTAAAAACGGCGGCAGCGTGATTCTCATCGACGGCAGATGCACGTGCCTGTGCACGGTTGAGTTCGAAGGACTGGAATGTCAGACGCTCAAATCCGAAAGACGTGAGTAATATCAGCGCTTTCAAACAACTTTTTTTTTAATAATCATTTTAGCAAAGAAGCGCTGTATGTGAAAGCAGCGGTAAAAGAAGCAGTTTCTTCCTTTCAGACATGTTTGACTTTCATTTTACTTTAAGTTTTATTTGACCTCGACCCTGACGATCATTATACATGGTAATAGCATTCGTAATAACCTCCTTTTCCATATTTAGAACGGCCAACGAGTCTGACTGAGAAGGGGAACTGGGGCTGTTGGTCAAGCTGGGCCAGCTGTACTGCACGCAAACGGCAGAGGACCCGCCTCTGCAACACAGGCCGACTCTCTGGCGCCACCTGCCTGGGAAGTACAACCAGCGAGGATTACTGCGAAGAATGAAAACATGCAAACACCGTTTTTGGAGATTTCACTTTTTGACTTTGGGTACATGTAAAGCCAACGTTTCCTAAAACAAATTCACGTTCCAAAGATCAAAAATTGTGTGCTTTTTTGGGGAGGGATCCGTCCTCATGCTGAGGCTATGATGTAATTACTGTGGTAAAAAGAAGTGATTTTGAAGTCTGAAACATATCGTTCAACGGACAAAGCATAAAAGATGCCCGCAATGATAAACCAGTTCACTTTACCAGTTTTCAATGGGATGAACTCCCGTTACCTGATGTGAAGGATCTGTATGTATCCAGATTTATCACTGAATTAAATCATAAAACATTAGTCATAATTAAGTAGTATTTGGCTTCCTTCATTGTGAGTATATCCACTCTCCGGTCCACTTAAAGCAGCGTTGGGTAAAGTTTGCTCTGACGGGCTAATAACTCATCTTTAAAAACACGGGACACATTCCTGCTGGCTATGCAGGGAAAATAAGAGCCAGATGAGCTGAAGCTTGTCATGAGGGCTGGATAGAGGAAGAACGGACACAACAGGCAGAGACAGAACGATGGTGGTGGAGGAAAAGTGTGTGGGTGTGTGTGTGTGTGTAAGAGAGAAAGAAAGATAGAATGTAAAGAGTTGGAGGAGAAAGTGTAGGTGATATCAGATTTGGTAGACATGCAGCTAGGCTTGATCTGCAGTGATCCTGTAAAATAAATACATAAGGCAAAACAAGCTATCTTAGAACTCACTACCTACAAGTTCAACCAGACTTTTTCTCTCCATGGAAAATCAGGCTTGGATGACATTTTGCTCAAGTCTTGGGTAATGTCAGTTAGATCATTCAACACAGTCTGGAGTTTGTATATGTGTTTACCCAAGAGTCACAAAAGACCTGTGTGTTTATCTGACTGTTCTGACAAACTTGTGTCTGAAGTACCACAGTTCCCTGTGTGAATCTGTTACCACAGAGCTAATACTCTGAGACCTGCTCTGACAAAAGGGGGGGGGGGGGGAGACTTGTGGTTGAACGGCTGTTTGCTCAGCTCAGCTGGCTTAGATTTGTGTGTTTGCTCTCAGATTTAAAGTAGCTTCATTTAGTCATTTACCATCAACGCTGCATGTTTGATCTGCGCCTGAGCTTAAGCTTGTAAAACCAGCCTGAGTGTACACGCGCGCCGTACGTACACGTGTTTCCACACACACACACACACACACACACACCTCAAAACCCCCGTGTGTCTTATGCAGCTTCAAACGAACGTCGAACGCTCAGAAACCCCCCGGACTAAACGTGCGGTTGTGTTGCCCTCGGACACACTGACGTTTCTGCTTTTCTCCCCCCCCCCAACGCCCCCATCCTACACCAAGAGAGGGTGCAGAGAGCTGAGAGCAGGAGTGGAGGGGGGGAGGAATGTGTGATGGATGAATACCTAAGAGCGAGCCACTGGGGGTGGTGGCCTTTAGCCCTCAGGATGTCAGGATAATGAAGTAAAGCTTTGGGTCTCTATTGAGCTCCAAAGAGAGTCCATTCACTCCAGCCCGCGCTCCAGCCTCTACCCCATTATCTTAGGCTAAAATGTTTTGTTCCCGCTCCACTCGACAACAAAACGGTTAGCTCAAAATAATGAACCTCTCGCCCTCAATAGACTGCCTGGTTCTCTGTTTACTTGTGTTGTTTATCTATCGTTGACGATGCAGAGGAGAATGTTTGTCTTCGAGATGTTCAACCTAATCTAAGGAAAGTTTTGTGTGGGGTTTGGGAGGGGGGGGGGGGGAGGAGGGGTGGTGTTTTTCAGATTTTCTCTGGAGAAAATTTGTGAAAGATAATTTAGATAAATACACGTAGACCGTTTTGAATTGTGCTCGGAAGTTTCTAGAAGTTTCACAGCATACATAAACGGAAGGCACACGTTTAAAAACATTTGAAATTGCAACAATGCTGAACAAGATTTTACATGAACCGCTAAATCCAATCAATTAAATTCATATGATTGCAGATTGACCTGACCGCATGCATTCCGAGTTCATAACTACATTTAAATCTGGTATTAGAGTATTATATCTTCTATTGAACACACTCTACCATTACAGCTCAAGTGATCCAAGCAGTAAGAGCCACTCATTCTTTCGTTTGCTCTTAAAAAGTGAGCTATTGTTGTCTCATTGGACCTAAACACACAGCCTGTAGTATCGGTGAAGGAGAGGTAAGGGGGGATATTTCTTTAAGACAAGTCCCTCAATGGTGTGAAAGGGAGCCCCCTCACTCTTCTAAACGGCTGGACACAGTTGGAGTGCCCCCCCCCCGGGGTCAGCCGAGCCATTGATGTTTTCTGGGGCTGCTTCGGCAGATTACTCCGCACAGCTGTCCCAGCACCGTGGAAATGAAGTTATGCTCCGTGTCAGCAGTGTTTTGTGTTTCTTTCTCCTCTTCTCCAAAACCTACGCTTCCCTCACTCCTTTCAAAAGTCCCCCCCCCCCCCCCCCCCCCCTCCCAGTCCCCTCCAACTGGGCGGCTGTAGGGAACGGCAGCAGCCAATCAGAGCCCGCTCATGGCCGGGCTTCCATCCAGCCTTCCCAGATAGGGAGAAGTTATCTGATTGGCTGGGGGTGTTCTGTGTCTGCCTCATCACTCAGGGAGGACGGAACTGAACAACATTCTACCTCCCCTCCCCCTCCCCTCCCTCCAGACCCCTATCCCCCAAACCCTTCCCCCAAGGCCCTTAACCGTGATAAATCAGCCCCTCCCCCGCCACGACCCCCTCTCACCTTTCCAGAAGCCTGGGGTGAACGGGGGCCCCCTTCCCCTCTCTCTCTCTCTTTCACACACACAAACACACACACACCTATCTGATTTAGTCACCGAGGTTTACCAAGCCCTCAACCATTTTGTGGGTGAGTTTTGTTTATTCTTCGGTCGAACTCTGAGAGACTCTTGGGTTTAGTCGATAGACAGTAGGTTTCCAGTGAAAAACCTCCCAGTAAAACAGTACTTTCACTCATGAGTTAACCCACCTGAAAAGAGAGAACTTAGCTTTAGCTACGAACGTGAAAAGGGGGCTAAAAGTTTGCAATCAGGAAATACAAGCATATTTTTCCTTCCGCCGTGCCATGTCTTTCGCTCCATCTCACATGGTTCCTCGGAGGAACGGGGAGGAAAGCGATCTGGACTGGAGGGCTGGCTGAGCTCCAGAGACTGCTTGACGTGACAGAATCAATGTGGCAGGTTGGAATTTTCAAAAACTTTTCTAGGAAGTTGGACTGGGGGCTTAGGAGAAGGAGAGACCTGCAGGCATTAGCGACCAACGTGGTCGGGAAGGGAGAAGGCAACCAGGACTTTCATCTTAATAATGCGGACAAATCGTTCGTCTGAGGAATGTACTTTTAGAAAAGTAAAAAAAGGTTAACTTCCCAACAGGGAGTAAAAGTCTCTTCGTTGAATGCTAACTTCATGCTAACTTCAAGTCTAGCAGTCAGTGTCCCCCTCAGCTTACTCACATATTAAAGGAGTGGTTTGGGGGTGGGGGGGGGGGGGGTGGTAGGTCTGTGAGTTATGATGAGGCTTTTTTAATGAAGCTCTGGACCCTCCAGCCAAAGCCCCTATTGACTCTACCCTGTTTCAGCATGGGAAAAAAACAACTTGCCTATTTGCCACTGGTGCCAAAAGTTAATTGAAAACATTTCTGGGGAAAGTATGGTTTTGGGGGCCCCATATGACTTTCATTCCTTCATTATCCCAAGCAATAATAAAGAGGCATTACAATTATTAATGGTCTGAGCGGAGGCCTCCTTTCTTAAAGCAGCAGTACCCTCTTTTGTGTCTCATGACAAAGGCACATAAATGCATTCGCCACATCAGTTTGACAAGCTAAAAGGTTCCTTCCAAAGTTCGCATATTTTTTTTAAAAGTTCCAGCAACACAGGAAGCCGTTGGAACACTATATATCACTGGGTTCTTTTAGGACAGTCCATTTAAATGTCTAACAACCCCAAAGTGCTGAAAGTGTTTTCGTTGTTAAGCTACAGAACCATGTATGGTTACCATAGAATTAAGTAGTTATGACGTTAGTCTTTTTCACAGGAATAAAAAATAATTGCTGCCCAGTTTGTGTTTACGACGTACTTATTTAGCAACTGTCAGTGTTTTCTCAACATAGAATCAATCAAAAGAAGTCAAAATTAAGTTTGGTAAACGAAAACAAAAAGGTTTATAAAGTATTCAATAAAAGTATGCCAAAATGTACAAATCGCATACACAAATCGTCTCATAAAGAGTTCACACGCAGAGCCGTAGCAAATTCTTTGCCAGCATGGAGCAGATATTTCGTAGTTGGACGGCAAAGTAGAGAAAATGGTTTTCTCCCGCTGTTCTGTGGTAAATGACTATCCCTTCACCCCCACTGCGTCCCCAGAGGTGTCAGAGAAGCGGAGTGAATGAAGTGCCAGCACATTGTGCTTCTCCACCATTGTGTGTTTTACATTTCCATGACAGAAGTGCCACTCGACTTCTTCACCATTCAGCAGGCTGTAGGGCCCTTGTTCCTCTCTCGAAAAACAACATGGCTGCCATCATTGGTTTAAAGTCCTCTTCTGCAAAAGTAAAGGAGAGAACTTCCTCTCTTTATTAAATGCTTAAAGAGAGGAATACCGAAACAGACTTCCACACCCGTTTTTTTTTCTTCTTCTTTTAAACGCCCGTAGCAACTCCCCCACAATTAGCTCTGCAACATTTATTTTTATGAACTTTGTAAAGTAAAAAGAAAAACATCTTTAGGCTTAGCAACGTTGGCTAATATACACAGCATTTGGAGTGCTTGTAATGGCTACTTAAGTCTCCATTCACCCGAATACAGCTTCTTTTTTTTCTCTTCCCTCTGTGTGTCTGTGTGAAGCCTTCTAACAAACACATGGGGTGAGGATAAATAAACGACTCAGACCCTTCTTAACTCCATTTGTGCAGCAATCCCCCAGAGGGGAGGGGTCTCGCTCTCTCCGGTGTTTTAACAAGTCTTTTAAGCATTAACAGTTTATGCCTTCTGCAAACATGGATGTTTACAGGGTCAAGTGTATCGATCCGAGGCTGAGCTCGTCTTTTCGCTCTCATTATTTGCACTTGGATTTAGACAACATTCAGTAGCTCAAATCAACTTTGGTTTTTAATGAGAGGGTTGGTGGGAATGTCGTGGTACAGCTGTCGAAAGACAACCGCACTACTGAAACTACCAATTGCGGATCTGGCCACAGAAGGTAAACTTAGACAAATATCACGAGTCACCGGCACTTTAAGAAAGATATATTTCTTCCCACTGTGGGCACATAATGCAATAAAATCAAAGTGAAGCTTTGACATTTCTATACAGTGCAAATATCTTAGCATTAATAAACAAATAGCTCTGCAAACAAATTTGTATCATACAATATACTGTACAATTTACCTTTACACATTTTACATATAAAAATAATCTTTACCTTTTCCATCTTTTACACTATGGTGAAATATGATGATGAGATTTGACTGAAACTACAACAAACTTTTTTCCCCCTGTGTTCCTCAAATGACTATAGCCTAACTATTGTAAGAAGAAAATAGATAGGAGCTCTTATAGTTGTGTGACACCATATTCACTACTGGGTTACAATGTGTCTAATAAAAATGGTTTGTCTCTTACAGCTTAGCTTATTGGACCTAGTTAACCAAAACAGGCCCAGTATCTACATAGCAGACTTCTGACATGACACTAGGTGCCAAATCTGGAAGCAGCCTAAAGCAGGTGTGTTTCTAATAAAAAAAGAAAAGATCTGTAAAACGTTTACGATGCTGTTCATTTGACTGTGACATACTGGAGATGGGCCTGTTTGACGTAATCTCTGCAACAATGCAACCAAGTCCATCAGATAAAATGGGGGTAAAACCAAATGTTCATTTGATTATGACATACTGGAGATGGGCCTGTTTGGAAGAATCTCTGTAACAATGCAACACAAGTCCATCAGATAAAATGGGGTAAAACCAAAATGGAAGCCACAACAGTAATTGCACTCTGACAAGCCAAAGAGTGACTGGAGTTCTCCACGTCCGGATAGTCCTCCGTTTCATCTATGTATTCCTCGAAATCCTCCTCCGAGTCTGAATATCCGCTCCCTGCGTACCTTTCCTCTGCGTCAAAGCAAAAGTTCTTCATGCTTACCTTCACATACTCGCATATTGTTCTCTCGGTACCGTCACACACGCAAGTGTCTAACTGTTGCGCTTTGGGGATGGAGCGCATGTTGGCTATGACTCTCCTGCACTCATCGGAACATCTTTCCCCTCCGAAAAGTTTACGGCAGTGGAATAAGTAGTCCTGCATGGCGGAGCTGCACTGGCCGTCTCTCTCGCACTGTCTCCGGGCTTCTGTGCACCCCATGCTGCTGGTCCGGGGCAGGCACGGCTCTATGGCGCGTTTGGTGTTCCTGCACACCGGATCCGAGGCGCAGTCGCAGTCCTCCAACGTGGGTCCGCTTTGGGTTAAGTTCAGCTGGATCAGGGAGGATATGCAGTGGCTGGGACATTTCTTCCGGTCCCCGTTGATGATCGGAGCGCAGGCGTAGACGTATTGGTCGTACGCGTAATGGCACTCAGGTTCTCCATGGCATTTCACGATGGCTTGCCAGCAGACCAGGCGACGGCTGTGGGATGGGGATCCGAAACTGAGGCCGCTGAAAAGGATCAATATGGAGTACAGAAACAAAAAGAATGTCCTTGTCCACTTTTTAACCCCGGCCAAACTTGCCATTTCAAAAGAGACTGATAAACTTCAGCATAGGGATCTCAGTTACTTCATTGATCCAAGGGTCTCCCCCCAAAGAAATCCGGATCCACTGTCTTAGGAGTCCAGATCTGGTCCCAGGGTTCAGGTTTTTAGAAAAGCACACCCGAAATTCCTTCTGGATGACCCTAGTGAAACCACCCGCATATCAAAGAAATGCAATGGATGGTCTGCGCGTTCTTTCCGCAATGATTTCATACACGGTTGCGGATCTCCGTATAAAACAATGCATGATCTCACGGTTTTAATAGGAAATCCCCCCTAAAAACCATCGCATGGTCTTTGCGCAGTCGCTCGGATGTTTCAACTGCGCCTTCTCCTTTAAAAGTTTAAAGAAAGTTTTGCGTCAACTCCGCACGCTTGCAAAGTCCTGAGTTCAGCTTCGGAGCTTCCAGACTTGAAAGAAGTCAATGTTGGAATGCGATAGGCGTGCTTTTTTCCAAAAGGGAAGATTCTCACGTCCTCTCTGCACTGCATTCCCCCGCAATCGCATCACTAGACTTGTGCAGTCGTGCCCTAATGGTCATGTTGTGGTTCTCTACGTCGTTCAGGGGGGCAGTGACGCAAATGACGCAAACACGCGAACGTGACCAATGAATGAAGAGCATTCATCTGCATAAGTTTTAATACAAACCCATCGATTTTTTATCACTTTGCCATGAAGATATAACTTTCCGGTGACTCATGCAGTGACAAAATAAAGAATTACATTTATAACAGTAACCTGTAATTTTGTTTACATATTTGTTTTGCATGCATCACTGACTTGGATCATTTGACTGAGACATGTAGAATACTGCAAGCAACTGTATCAACTGTACTGAGCAACTTTAAACTATATCACACATGAGCTCCCGACTCATAATCACGTCCAATTGGCTTGTCATTTTGGGAAGGTGGCGAAGCGCGCTGGGATAACTCTGGCGTGGCCAAACGTCTCCTCGGGAGAGAAACTGACAGCTGTTCCAACACATGCTCTTCCCCCCTCTGTCTTACCCCCTTCCACCGTGAAACACGAGTTCGTATTTACACAAGCCTTAAAGGCCTCGCGATGTAACTGCACACGCGTGAATAGCACCAGGCGCACATGCACATGCCAACAAAGACGTGACAGCCAGTCTGTGGAGGAGCTTCTCCGAGCCCCCCGTAAAAACACCTCGCTTGCCTTGTATGGCCTATTCAGCTGTGCAGAGGTAATCAAGGCAGCACCAGCTCCCTGGGACACTATCACGGTGCCTTTTGGCTACAGGGTCTCCTGTTGACACACACACTCACACACACACACACACACACACACACACGCACACACACAGACACACAAAAACCCTCAAAACCCTTCTTACATCCGCAGTGTGAAAACAAACAACAGGTTTTAATCGCAAGACACATCCCTCGCACTCTCTCTCTCTCTCTCTCTCTCTCTCTCTCTCTCTCTCTCTCACAAACAGCCACACACAACACTCACACACACACACAATGCTCACAACACTCACGCACACAAAACCCTCAAAATCTTCACACATCCGGAGTGGGAAAACAAACAACAGGTTTTAATGGCAAGACACAACACTCACACACAACACTCACACACAACACTCACACACAACACTCACACACAACACTCACACACAACACTCACACACAACACTCACACACAACACTCACACACAACACTCACACACAACACTCACACACAACACACACACACAAGACACACACAAACGAATGTGGAGGAATGTCAGGCCAAAGAGGCGTGGTTTTGTCAGTGGGAGTGCAGGAGAAGATCTGGGTACCCTCGTCTTGCCTTACTAGTCAGCAGCAAGCCCATGCAGGCTCAGGGAGACAGAAAGAGAGGCCTGGAGGCTAGCAGGCGGAGAGGGAGAGAGAGAGAGGCCTGGAGGCTAGCAGGCGGAGAGGGAGAGAGAGAGAGGCCTGGAGGCTAGCAGGCGGAGAGAGAGAGAGGCCTGGAGGCTAGCAGGCGGAGAGGGAGAGAGAGAGAGGCCTGGAGGCTAGCAGGCGGAGAAGGAGAGAGAGGCCTGGAGGCTAGCAGGCGGAGAGGGAGAGAGAGAGAGAGGCCTGGAGGCTAGCAGGCGGAGAGAGAGAGAGGCCTGGAGGCTAGCAGGCAGAGAGGGAGACACTCAGTCAGTCACTCTGATCGCCCGCGCCCCACTGACCCTGTCAGATCTCTCCCCTCTCCCCTCACAAAGATCTGCCAGCTGTCAAGGGGTCCCTGCAACCCCCCCATCCCAATTAGAGAGATTAGAGAGGATTCAAGCCCAGTGCAAAAGACATCCCACCCCTCTCAACCTCCAGCTAACCGATCCCCCACCCCCACTACCCGCCACTAGCACCCCACCCCCTTCACTCTCTCCACAAATTACCCCCATATCAGCCCAGCTGGCATACCACAGCAACAGGCTCTCTGGAGGCTTGGGTTTACAACCACATCAAAGTGGAGGTCATCTGAAACACGTGACATCTTCCAACTGGCAAATCACTCAAGGGTGTCCTGTGTCAAGCAGACACCAGGACAGAGACATCACACCGGCCCAGCATGTCTATCTTGACCATGCTGGGTAACAGCTTAAATGCCACACTATTCCTTTACCCTAAAGCGCTGGTTTGAGGTGAAGCCGAATGAGATGGGCCTGTGTGCCCTCTGGGAGCCCAAGTGTTTCCTGTGCGTTAGACAACAAAGGCTTGTTTCTTGGTGTAATGTTCTGGACTTGCTGAGACGGGGCTAGTTCATGTCTGGGGTATGAAGCCCTCCGGATAGAGTGCCTGCTCGGAGTTACTGAGCCCCTTCCTCGCGTTATCTGGCAAATCTGAGCAAGACTACTTCCTACCAAAACGATACGATTACCGAATTCCTTCAGCGCACGTACAACATTTAATGTTTCCTTGTGAAAGTACACAAGATTGTTGAACTACACCACCGCCCCCCGCCCCCCACGCCCCAAATAGTTTTCAAGTGAGAAGGTAACGTTTTCAGGGTGTACAAATACATACATAATACAGAAAACCACAACACAGCACGCACAGTAAAGTCTCTGCCCAATTCCTTCCACGTTGTTGAAATAAACGATTTTGGCGATAAAAGCTAACCTGTTTCTTCCGTGCTTTTTTCCATCTAGCAGAGAAAACTTAATACATTGCAGAGCAGAGAAGAAGAAGGAAAAAAAGAAGAGGGGGGGAGAAGAAGGGAAAAAAAGGGAAAACAAATCCCATCAGTGTTGGCTTGCAGCCAGACAGGAACAAGGGCCAGTTTTCTGTCCAGCCAGTATGTCTGTGTGATCGAGCAGGCAGCTGCTATCCCCCTCGCTAGAGCCCCCCAAATTACTCTAATACTTCACTGACATTCTTTACTGCTTTCCTAGCTCTGTTTTCATCTTTTTTAGGGGGATATACCTAGGAGACTGGAGATAATACGAGCCAGGTTTTCTCCACGGGGGAAACGTTTGGGTTCCTGCATTTGGTTTTCTAGTTGAAGTTTCTTCTCAGATCGACGTCCTGTACATGTGGTTGCTCGTGGCGACTCACATATAATAATGGTTCCAGAATTGGAATGTGGTTCTCAAGAATAGACGGCACAAATACTCGTGCAAAGACAGACATGCTCTTCAGTGTCTCCACTGCTGTCAGAAGTCATTACACACAAGCTGCTGTGCCAGAATAATTCACTGAACTTTGCATTCAAGTGCCTCCACACCCCAGATAGAGAGAGGGAGAGAGGGAAAGACAGAGAGGGAGAGAGAGAGAGAGAGAGAGGGAGAAGAGGGGAGGAGAAGAGGGGAGCGGGGGAGGAGGACGACCAATATTAAAGTTGCCAAAAGTTTTCCTTCCCTGCTGCTATTTATCTTCTTGTTGCCGTTGGAAACCACTTAAGAAAAACATCTTGCCCGATACGCGTTCCCCTTCGACAGAAGTCGAATCTAAACAGATAACATCAAACACATAAGTGCATACATCGTGGCTTATCGCCATTCGTAAAGGCAGGCCTACCTCCCTGAAAAGAGAGACAGAGAAACGGGCCTGGACGGACCGAGTCAGAGAGAGTGACGGCTCTTTCCCTGGCTCCAGGTTCCACGTCTCAGGTTTATCTGGACAGCATCCACGGCATCTCCACCATTACCTTCAAGCTAGCTCTCCACGTCTTATCGCTATGGAGATTTCTTCGGGGGCGGCGGGCGGCACCACATGGTCCCAGATAGAATGCACTCCTCTGGGGACGAGGACGCACCAGGAGAACTGTGCTTTGAACTGGCACGGCACGGAGGAGCCACAAGTTCAAGCAACGGTCATCTCCCAATCCTGTCTTTAGCCGGGAGCGTCAACACGACAAGCCGCAGCTTATATGGGGGGGGGGGGGGGGGGGGGGGGGGGGGCTGTTACCTTAGTTACCACAGGCCTGTCTGCATTTTCTAATCAAAAGGGAGAACCAGGGAATTGCTTTTTACAGAACAATTCTGAGGTTCAACAGGTAACTTGTTTAGAGAATGTGCGCCCTGGAAAGTTTGATTAGATTCAAGACTTTCACTGAATATAACTTTCTGTTTTTTTCCCTTCAGTTTTCCAAACACTTCATTCAGTAGGATACTTCTTGGAAAAGTAATAATGATAGTCCCTGGCCCTGACTGCTAGGTTGACACTGGAATTTGGGCCTGACTTTTGAGAGCAGCCTGAGGGCTGTGGAACAGGTTGAGTGAGGAGTTTCTTTCCAGACTGAGGGAGTCGCCAAGTCCTGGTAATGCTATTACCCTTGGAGGTGACAGGCGAGAGAGGACTGGAGGAGACAGGAGGAGGAGGGGGGGTGGAGGAGGGAGGGATGGGAGGGGAGGGGAGAGAGGAAGGGAGGGAGGGAGTGGAAGGGCCAGGAGAGAGCTGGCTGGAGGAACAGGGGAGAGAGGGGCTGGAGGACGGAGGAGGGAGGGAAGAGAGGGGGTGGAGGAGAAAAGGAGAGGAGAAAGGTGGAGGAGATATGAGAGAGTTGACTGGTGGAACAGGGACAGAGGGGGTGGAAGAATCCGACGGCATGAAGGACCAGCTCTGTTTAAAAGGAACAGTTTAGGAACACAAGCATGTTTGCCGAAAACCAAGTCATCTTTGATGCGATCCCCCTGTTAAACCACGCTCAGCACAAAACGAAAAGTTATAGCCCCCAACTAAAGAAAAGGCAGACAGTGAATCATGCCCTTGTCATTGCGTGGGCTCCGTGCTTCGCTGAGAAGTATCTTTTTCAAGGAA
>CM059339.1:1779137-1860907 GCA_030340685.1 Protosalanx chinensis | reverse complement strand
AAGTGGGGTTTTCATTTGTAATGGCACCAGGGCTTTGAACAGGACTACTGTATTCTCAATGAGGGTAAATACAGGCGGCCTGATCACACACATTCATTCTCACTGTGGCTCGCTGGCTCTTCAGATGAGAGTGTAATGACTGTTTATGCAAACCACAGACTTTAGAGTTAAGGGATTGCCAAGGATACTGCCAAAGGAAATGGGTTTGGATGTCAAAGCCACATACTCTGCTATGGATTTGAAGCATGGTATGGATGTGTTCCTGCAACGACTGGGAGAAGCTTGGTGGGGGAGGGGCATGGGAGGAAGTCCATTCATAGTCATGACAATACTTTTAATTGGAAGTTATTGTACAGCGGCTCATCTACATCCTGTAAACCTCAAGGCTATTTGGACCCGGGGAAAGAGGATTCGAAATGGAATCTTTGCCACAGCTGCGTTGTATTTATCTAGCAGCATACGACCAACAGACAACTGTCTTCTGCCATTTAGTCATTTATTCGTTTCTATTCGCCAAAATTATGCTTCCGTGAGCGTGGCGGTGGAACTCTTCACAGATGCATTTGACCGATCCCCTCCAATCGTCCTGCCCTTGCAAAAACATAGAGACACACACACGCGCGCGCACACACACACACACACACATGCACACACAACAACTCTTGATCATCCAGTACCCAGAGGACCGGGTAGATAGAGAGAAAGAAAGAAAAAGAGAAAGAAAGAGTGATAAAGAGAAAGAAAGAGTGATGAAGAGAAAAACGAGAGAGAAAAGAGAGTGGGTGCAGGAGGCTGGAGGGATGGGAGCTCATTTCCAGGGTGCGTTCTGTAACTCAATCCCCCGGCCGGAGCCGTCTCCTCAGGGCCTGGCAGGCTGCCAATGCGGGCCTCATGCTAAGCCCGGTCTTTAAGGCGTAGCCGTCGTTTCAAGAGACAGCGAAAATGAGATGTGACCCAGGGCTCTCCTGACATCCGCCTGAGTAATCGCAGAGCGCCGCGAGACGCACTGACGACAAACGCACTCGGAATAACACAGAGCGTTGTCCACCCCCCCCCCCCCCCCCCCCACCCCCGAATCATGAAGCCCGCGAGTGCAGCGGCTCCACTTCAGTCCAGACGGGACAGGAAATGGGTTTTGCGCTGATATAGGCCGTTTTCTGTGTGTCTCTCCCACAACTTCGCTACGCCGCATTTGGGAGTCCAGTCAACCCCTGTGTGCAGTGTCGACTCTGCTGTTGACACTCAGTCTGTCCCTCCCGCTGGAGGTGCCCTGTTATTCTTGCAGGGCCCGGTTCATTTGACACGGTGTCAGAATTGTCTAGACTGTCATCTCACGCCAAACTACCAAACGGTTCAGGTGCAGGGATGTTGGACGCCGTGTCGCTCACATAGACGACCACACTGTGGAAGAAACTGCGTTTCCAGTGAAGTCACCAACCAATTGAAATAATTACACAGCACTGCCTGCCTGGGTATAACACATCTTTGTTTAGAACCATGTTTCGCTTAGGGGGCGTATGCGACCCACTTGTAATGGGCCCTCAACGGGCAAGGAAAAACACTCGCACACTCAGAATACCCCCGTATTCCCGGCGAAATTTGTCTGGGGAGACAGTTACCACACACACACTTCTAATGTAAACACTCCCCCCCCCCCCCCCCCCCCCCCTCCTTGAGGAACAGCAGCAATGGTGGTCCACCACCACAGTCCTCTCTCTCTCTTTCTCTCTCTCTCTCACTCTCTCTCTCTCTCTCTCCCTCTTTCTCTCTTTATCTCTGTCTGTCTGTCTCTCTCTCCCTCTTTCACTCTCTCTCTCCCTCTCCCTTTCTCTCTCTCCCTCTTTCTCTCTCTCTCTCCCTCTTTCACTCCCTCTCTCTTGCTCTCCCTCTCTCCTTTCCTCTCTCCATCTCTCCCTTTCTCTCTCTCTCCCTCTTTCTCTCTCTCTCCCTCTTTCACTCCCTCTCTCTTGCTCTCCCTCTCTCCTTTCCTCTCTCCATCTCTCCCTTTCTCTCTCTCTCCCTCTTTCTCTCTCTCTCTCCCTCTTTCACTCTCTCTCTCTTGCTCTCCCTCTCTCCTTCCCACTCTCTCTCTCTCCCTCTTACACTCTCTGTCTCTTGCTCTCCCTCTCTCCTTCCCTCTCTCTCCTTCTCTCTTGACTCTATCCAATAACTCAACCCCATCCCTAAAGCTCAAGTCTCTGTGAGGCAACACAATGGCATTTTTACAGCCTAAAGAATCTATGTAAAAAGAGAAGAAGAAATAAAAGAATGGTTCCGACCCCCTCCTCTGCTGCAGCATTGGGGGCCCCTGGTGCTGAGATGGTGCTGAATCTCCCCAGGGCAGCTCCCATCTCTCCTGTGCAAGCCTGTGTTTGAGGATCACAGCTAGCAGCAACAGGGGTGGTCTGAGGAGGAGGAGGGCTCTATCCCCCACTCTGCAGTTTCTTGGAAGTGTGTGAGTGTGTGTGGGTGTGAGTGTGTGTGTGGTGGGGGGGATAGTGGCACTGCAGCAGTCACTGAGGCAGGGTTTCACCGACGGGATACGACTAACGTGCGCCATGCGGTGAGGACCGAGGAGATGACCTCACCAAAAATCAGAACGACGCCTCTCAAGAAATCCCACTGCTCGAAAGTGATCACTTCTACAACATCGCCGCGCCTGCAAGGGACATCTGGTGCCCGGGGTACATAACAGTAGGTTCAGTGGGCCATCAGCATGCATGGGGTTGGACTTCAGTTTCAACCATCTGGTCGCCAACCGTGAAAACTCATCCATCACGCTCCTGAAGAGACGACACACGCGAGACGTTGAGGAACTCCTGAGAGATTGCTGCTATCAAAAGGTAGACGAAAGGAACGTTTAGATTGTTCCCGACTCGTCCGTTGCTTAGTTACTGCCACAACTTTGGACAAAACACTGCGCTTGCAAAAGCTCTATAGACATTTTTTACTGGTTACCCCATGCCCCTTAGATGGCAGTTCTGACTTCTAGATTCAGATTGGCTTCCAAATGGGCACATTTGGTTCATTCCAGAACCCTGATTTACAGGGCCAGGGTTTTCCCCTGAACGGCCGAAAAGTTTCCTGATTGAGGTAATCGGAGCATTCAAGGAAGGTTATTAAAGAGCAAAGCATGCTGGGACTCATTTAAGTGACCTATTGAGATGTCAGTATGAATTTAAAATGCTGGGTGCGGAGGAGTGAAATGCTGACTGAGGCAGTGAGGCGATTGCTCTTAAATATACCGTTGTGTCACTTCCTGAATGAGGAAATAGAGGGCCTTAAGGAAAGGGAGGTATAGTCATGTTCGGGGGACACAGTGCTCTCTCTGTGCCGCGAGCACGAAGCGATGATTCGCTTCTAGAACTTCTTAGGTCGCTGTCTCAGTCATCAGGCCGTCAATGCACGATAGGAGGTTTTGAAGGGAATCTGGATTGGTGTTTAACTCCGGTCAGGGTGGTCTGGGATGCTGGGTTTACGTTTGGCTTAAACACAGTTAGCTACCCCTCTCCAGATCATCCTGCTCTGCTTATTGTCACCGGAAAAAGGATGAAGGAGAAGAAGGGGATAGGAGAAGGAGGGGAGACGAGAATATAGGAGGGCAAAGGCCACTTACACAAATAAAAGCCTGTCCAGACCAGCCCCCCCATCATCTCGTTTACCGTTTTAAAGATAAATGGTACGGTTTCCACCCTGGTGACGTATCGGTCACCCACAAACGCAGAACACCTCCGATCCGAGTACCGAGAAAGCAGCGAGGTCAGAAAGAAACAGCCGTTCTGGAGCGACAGGCTGCTTAGTCAGGGCGTCTGAGAGCTGGATTCAGCCTCTCAGCGGGCAGCAGAGCAGAAAAGACGTGAGCGTGTGACGGCTCGTTCCTCACACAGGGACAACGTCCATGAGAACACGCCAGGCTCCCTGCAGCTTATGGCGTTACTTGTCGTTTTTTTTCTTCTTCTTCTCTCTCTCTCTCTCTTTCTCTGTCAGACGTAAATTAGGGCCTTGGCTTGTCTCTTGTGGAGCCCGATAATCATGGGACGGGATGTTCCCACGGAGACAGCCACCTCCTCTGCCAATCAGCAGTGACAGAGCTGAACCGTGTGTGAATGACCTATTGTCCCCTCCTCCCCCCCTTCTCCCGGGAATAGGGGAGGCGGAGGGGGGGGGAGACTTTGCTCACACAGTGAGCCATGGTGAAAAAGCAGCAGCATCCTGGGCTGAGAGCGAGGGCTGGTTTAAAAGTCGAACTATCCTGAACGTACGTGGGCTGCGTTGAGTCCTGCCATTCCTGGAAGAACAGCGCGTGCGCCTCTGTGAAGCGCCCACCATCAAGTCTCCTCGCTGGGATGTCGCGCGGCTGTGAATGTCAAGAGAAAATCCGAAGATACTGATGGTCCCGCATTCGACGATTGTTTTGAACGAACCGCACATAAATAAATATTCGCACGCTGAGTTTTATTTGGTATGTTGGACGGTTAAATGATGGGTGGAAAAAAAAACTTTCCTTCTAGCCGCGTCCATAGTTTCTCTCCCTTGAGATAGAACCTCAATCTGCCATTTCTGTTTTTCCTGGCAAACAAAGCACCATTGAACTTTAATTTAATCACCAGCCAGACTGCCAAGTAAGAGACTGAGATGTAACATATATTCCCACAGCTATGAGAAAATGGAGAATACATCTAGATAACACACACATGTAGACATGTCAAAACAGCCAACGTTGCACCTCTTGAACACTCCCACCTCCTCGAGGCTAGCTGAAATCCTCGGCCCGTGTCGCGGTGCAGAAGGCGAGCTCGAAGCTCTTATTGAAAATCAGCTTTATCTAACCCTGCAGAGAAGCGGTAAGTATAAACATGTTTTGCGCAGGCCGTGCCCTGGGGGGGGGGGGTTGACGGGGTCTCACGCACGCACAGCATCCTAAAAGTTACCTGATTGGTCAGAAAGGGTCTGACTCACACCCCCTTGTACTCAAAGCCACGCCGGTAACTCAAATCATATGTCCGCAACCGTCCAACTACAGTACTTTCCTCTCAGAATCGCTTTTCAGTCTCATTTCGTCTGACCGGATCGACGCTACAAAGAAAAAGAAAGAAATAGGAAATGACGGCGTGTCAAAGCCACATTCAGTGATCTGTAAAACAACGGAACCCCCCCCCCCCCCCCCCCCCCCGGTTCTCCACCCCCCCCCCTCCTTCGTGTTTACAGTAGAAGTGACAAGAGACACTATTTGGTCTCAGCTGTTTACACTGGGACACGAGACCACCTGGTCCCACCTAGCCCATCAGAGGAGGGGACGTGTAAACATGTGGTGGGTGGGGGGGGTCCGACGGCGGAAGACCACCCCTGGGGACCGCAAACAGACGAGCCCATGGCTGGAGTGTGAAGCGCCCGACACAATGGTGTGGATCACTGAAATGCGTAGCCCGTCTTCAAACAAGATGATAAGGCTTAGCTGGTACTGGAGGTTTACCTTTAATAGCCACTGTCATGACCTGGAATCCCACTTTCACTCAAACACACACACACACACATGCATACACATGCATTCATGCACATACACACATGCATACATGCACATACACACATGCATACATGCACATACACAAGCACACACACACAGTAGCAGAAGAAAAATATACAAGCTAGGATGGGTTTTACCCACATAATCTAAATATTGACTCTGCAACCTGTAATCACTCTGAACAGAATAGAAATAAACAAGTGTGTATGTGTGTTTATGGTTCGCGCGGCAACCATTTATTTAACATGTTTCACAGAAGGTTTGGAATCGAACGACAGGAATCCAGAACTGATCCGAGAACAGATTTGGGTGATATTTGCCGCTTTTTCCTCTCCACACAAAAGACTGCAGTGTTGGAGCCGCCTCGCTAGGTTTCCAGTCTGCACACACACAGGCATCTGCTGTTAATCCACATCATTCTAGTTTCATATGAGTCACTATCAAAAGCTGACATCAGGGGACTTTTATCGATGGCCAAGACTCAAATGAAAAAAAGATGCAATGAAAAGTCCAACATGTTCTCAAGAGAACCTTTTCGTCGTCGTCATGCCAAGTTTCCGCTGTACTGAACTCGTATGACGTCATAATAACAGCCATCGATCGCACGCACGCACGCACCCACCCAGGCAAACGCTCCTATCAGGCTTGTGAATCCAGATCGGTTTCCACTTGCATTGTTCCTATCGGCTGGTCCCTATGGCACTCCACCCTAATGCGACATAAGTGCCCTGGCTTAAAAAAAAAAGAGGTTCTGTTGTTTTTGAGAGCCATAATGATTGCTTACCCAAATAAACTGCCGTTGAATACGCCCATTGAACTAGCATTAGCGACTCTTTTTTTCTTTCTTTTTTTTTCTTCTGAGAGAGAGTCTTTATGGCCCATTAGTGCCGTGGCTATGCTAAAACATTTCTGGCGCGGCTACACAAGGCCTCGCTGTGGCGAGCTGCCGATGCTGAAGCCATCGGTCGGGGTGGGAGGAGAGCAGACCAGCTGGCAGGAGATGAAGGCCAGGCCGCTGAGTGTGAACCGCTGACCACACTAACAGAGAACCCTCACAACACCGAGCGCAGGTCTATTCAGCCGGAGGTTCTCGGGTGTTTTGCTGATTATCGGATATTAAGCAAAACAAACAATGAAACAATAGAGCCTATTTCTCCGATGGCGTGTAGCTTGAGAAAACATCTACTGGAGCCGTCTGCTTTGACCTTGAAATATGACCACGGGTGAACTGAGGTGGCCTGATAAATCTGCGTGATCTGATTTAATGGCTGATTTAATTCCCACACTCGCTATGATGAGGATAGGACTGTCTTGTTAATCTTCCCATTTTTTTGTAAAGTTCCAAACAAGGCAACAAGAGACCTTTGTGGAGACCTTTGAGGAGCACTCTCCTCTGGTAGGCTAGCCCAAATAATCCTATTTTTCCTCATAAATTTAGCTCCCTTCTCAAAGCAATGACGTTGTGTTGTTTTGCTATCTAGTTTCAGAGCTGTAACAACAGTCTGGAGACTCTCGGTTCTGTGTTTGGTAATTAATGTGAACGTCTGCGGTTGTGTTTCTGCTCGTGTTCATTTGAAAAGACGTTAAGAACTGCCATCAACTTCTAATTTTGCCCAGGAGTTTTTTTTATCACAACCTTTCTACCAGGAGGCCGTTGTTTAGTTACTGTACAGGCTATTTGTATCCGAACGGATATTATTTGTGAAAACACTTTAGGCCTGATGCATGTCACCCATAACAATAACGAGGGCAGGGTTTCAGTTCATCACTAAGATGACTATCCTAGGACGCCACCTGCTGGACAATGAAGATCCTAGTCAAAAAGAAAAAAAGCGTTGCTGTACTCACGATTCCTGACAGATGGAGGCATTTATTAGGTTTTGGTTAGACCAGGGGTGGGCAGTCCTGGTCCTCGAGGGCTGCTGTCCTGAAGGTTTTAGATGTTTCCCTGCTCCGGCACACCTGATCAATGTGTTCGTCACAGATTCTGGGAAAAGAGTTATACACTGTTGGCATTTACTTGCCTTCTGCAGGAGGTGGGAGACAGACGGGTCCTGGCAAAACTGAGCTCCGTGGATGATGAGCTTTACCCTCTGCAGGAGTCCCTGTCCTCTCTGGAGAGCAGCTTCAGGCTGGTTCAGCCTCTGCAGGAGTCCCTGTCCGCTCTGGAGAGCAGCTTCAGGCTGGTTCACCCTCTGCAGGAGTCCCTGTCCGCTCTGGAGAGCAGCTTCAGGCTGGTTCACCCTCGGTGTGTGAAGAAGAGGTTCCCAGGTCCTTCCTTAAATCCTGCTGCCGTCAGATTGTAAAGACAAACACTGCTAAAACCGCTACTGAACCCCGTCCATAACCACTACTATGTGCAATATTCATGCCATTACGTGCAATATTTTTACGTGCAATAACTTGACTGTATGCCACTCATTACTTATTCTAAGATGCAGCCATCACACTTACCTGAAACTTTCATCCTCTCTTAGATTCTTATCGTCATATTTTGATGAGCTTATATTTTTGTTCTTTTTTTAATATATTTTTTTTAATTGTTACTCTGAGTGATGGGGGACAAATAAAATTAAAGTATTATTGTATAATAATAATAATACCTCATTTAGCAGATGCTTTCATCCAAAGTGACTTACATTTGTAAGTACAGGGACAAGCCCCCTGTGGTAAGTAGGGTGAAGTGCCTTGCCCAAGGACACAACATCACATAGCCACAGCCAGGGTTCAAACTCTCAACCTTCCAATCACAAGGCCAATGCCTTCACCCTGCTGAGCCATCTGACTCGCTTGGGTGGTTGGGGGAGGGGAGGGTGTGTTGGATGGTTGGGGTGAGGGGCAAAGAGAGTTATGTTGGATGGTTGGGGAGGGGAGTGTGCTGGACAGGTGGGGGTGCACTGCGGTCAGGGTGGTCTGGAGGGTTGGGGGCACTGCAGTCACAGGATGTTAGGCATTTACCACTGTGCTGTGTGCTGGATTTGAACCTGGGTTACCAAGGTATCAACCATGTGTCAAACCCCTACACTATGGGGTCCCACCCACCACCCTGCTAAACAATCTACAAGTAGCTAAATGCTGATGAAATGTAAGTTAAATAAACTGGTTTGAGTGGGATTCGAACCATAGTTACCAGGATTGAAATTACACATGCATACCCACTGAGCCACAGAGAGGTCACTCGTTTCCTACCTAATCTGATTAGCATACACCTAGTTTAGGTCAACTTCCGATTTGTTTCACAACAGTGGTGAAACAATTTGAAACGTTTGTTTTGGCTTTGAAGATTAAAACGTATTTTTCGCTTTAATAGCTAACATGCTATCGGCCAGAAATGCTTGCTGCTACAGTAAGGAGCCCCATTATCGTCCACCTTAAATGTTCTATCTTTCGACGCTCGTCAGACAATTTACGAAAATGTCGATAAAATACAAAGAAAAAATGTTATGTCACAACTTTTTACTTTAATAGGTATACAGTATACACATCTCGAACTATAACATTACATTTGGAGAGTTAGAAAGGACGATATAAAGGGGCCGCTTACACTAGCTGGGAACTCGTTAGAAAACACTTAAATCACTTTTAGAAAAATATTTGATTGATTAACCTAATCTTTGACATGAGGCACCAATCTATGTCAGCGTCTATGTTGTCCGGACCATTTGTATGATAGAAACTCACCATTACTTGTTGTCATTATTGTATTGATCAGATGTTTTGTCACAACAAAAGCACAAATAGTTACATGTTAATCAACCAGTCACTTGACCTTTAACCTTTTCAAAACAAGTCTCATTGTAATCCTAACAGAGCTTCATCTTTCATGATGAATGCATATTCTCTTTGAATGAATGCTGATTTATATAATTCAGTAGATTTCTGGGCAGAATCTGTAGCTTTTGATGTAATTAAATAAATATCAAACAGCATAGACCGTTTAAAAAAAATGCCAACTTGTTAATAATCATTACTATTTAGTTTAAAATACAATAAGCTGAACCAGCATTTTTTTTAGGAAATCACTCTCGTCAGTAAAATGTGATGGATGACTGCCTGTAGGCCTACGTCATTCTAGACAAGCAGCAGACTCAATTTCATTATCTCTAGGCCTGTTGTGAAATCAGTTCACTTCTGTTCAGTCTAAATGCGTTAAGGTTGATTGATTGAACTTTGAGTGCTTTATTAAGAAAAGAAAAACATGATAACAGTCCAGGTCTACTTATAGTTAATTCTTCAAGACAGTCAATACGTGCATTATATCAATTGGCCAGGAATGTTCCTTTTCTATTTTTCGTCAAATATGCAGTGTGTAAGAAATGACTGGCATTTCTAGTAATGGAAAGCATAGGCAGCACATTTTTATTTTAGAACAAGCCTCAATAAAGGAAGTTCTGCACAACTTTAAAGACGATTTGTAGAGGCCTGTGAGTCACTGCCTGACACACAAGGAACAGCAGTTTGATATTGTCCTGAGCGTTTGAAAGTGGATTAACCCACAGCCCAAATGTAACTGATACAACACTGGTCCCAAAAGCTCACATAAGTGTGTGTTTAACCATCAACAACGTCACTTGGTATGAGACAATTATGGAACCACTTCTTGATATATAGCCTATAAGATGGATAAGAAGGCCTATGCATAAGCTTCACTGGGAATAAGATTCAAAAAATTTAACTTAAACCGGACTGATATATAGGAAGAAGGTAAAGTTTGAAGATGCATGTTTAGCTGGGACATGAACATCTTCAATACGGAAGTACTGATGAGTAGATGATTAGTTTAGAAACTATTTGACAGTAGATTCTGATAATCGAGTCAAAAGTCAAAGCCTACCTAAGTATCCTACAATTATTAGTGATTGGCATAGTAAGCCTATTACTGTTCCTATTGCTGTCCATTCCCGGATAATTACGTCAGTGAGGGAAACAATGATAAAAAAGCAGCTGCATTATGTAAAGGCTATTGCCTTGCTCAAAGGTCATCAGTGGATTGCCTTTTGTGTACAAATGCATTGTTTCAATGTAAATGATTTACATATTAAAAGTGTAAGTTCAATAGTTGGTCTTTTGTAGGGCTAGTCTATACACAATTTGGTTTTCAATGATACTAGTGTCTCTTAAAAAAAGAAAGAGTGGGTTTTTGCGTGGGTTTGCATTGTTTTCTCGTCTGTAATTCCAGTACAAGTTACATCAAGCCTTCTGAAAGTTGACATGATCACGTTGGGTCGAGTCACATGCTCTGATGTTTACACGAGGCGGGGCTAAGCGATCGAGTCTCCTGTCAGCCAATCAGCAAGTGATCGAGTCTTCTGTCAGCCAATCAGCGCTCGCAGATTATTTGCTCTCACAAAGTCAGGGAGATAGGCTGGCAATATAAAGCAAGAGAGGCTCTTTAACCATTACATTTGGAAAACACTTTAAAACTCTTCAAGCTTTCTGGCGTAACAGTGAGTCAATTTGTATTTTATTTCATTTGATTTATTGTAAGTTTGATGTTGTACATTGAAATGCTTTGTAGTGAAGCATCGGGTCTATGCGTTGTTGCACAGGCCACGTTCAAATTCAGCCTATTCAACAAAGAATATATATATTTTAATTAACTTCAGTTATAGACGAAAGTTTATTTTATTATCGTTACAAGTATCGCATTAGAATACAGCACAAACATCAGAGTTGGATTTTATTCTACGGTTTTCCTCGTCGCTACGATTCCTTTGTTTTGTTTATGAGGAACATACTGTTCCAAGTCTAGGATTGTTTTTCTTCCCTGTTTTTTTTCTTAACTATCTCTACTAATCCTTTGGGGACTTGCCCAATTTATGACCCCGTTTTAACGCCATTTTCAGGAAAAGCGATTCCTCTTCCAACAAAACATTTTCGTTTTCCTTTTCGTTTTCCTGTGCTTTTTTTCCCTCCATGTTCTAGGAATGACTTGGCTTTCTTTAGGTTAGGCCTCCGTCTAATGATCCGGCTCAACTAGTAAAACCATATAGTTATAATAATAATAATAATAATAATAATACATTTGATTTATATAGCGCTTTTCACGGTACTCAGAGTCGCTCTACAGACAATAAAATCCTCATAAAAGTTTCACATTAAAAACATACTAAACATTGACATGATCGCTGCGAACAAGCAAAAATTCTGGCCATTTGCGCTTTAAATCTATTTTGAGTAAGGTGCTTGAGGAATTCAAACAGTTACTCCAAACAGGGATAGGCCTACAGTATCTTAATGTTGTTGTTTTTGTCGGGAGAGGGCGGGTTCAGATGATCCTTTGCATTTCAGATGCTATATTTAACGTGTGCACATTCTGATGGAAGAGTCTATGTTTGTCTCTCCCCCCCCCCCCCCCCCCCCCCCAGCTGATAGGCCATGACTCCATACTTTGCTGTGCTGGTGCTGTGCGCTGGAGCCGCCTTGGCCGCGCCCAGGCTCGACGCACAGTTAGATCAACACTGGGACTTGTGGAAGAGCTGGCACAGCAAAAACTACCAACATGAGGTGGGTGTTTGTAGTCGTGTATCGATTGAAAGTAATGCATTCATGGCTGACCCACCGCTGGGCATTGCCCGCAAATGCATCGCTGAGACCTTCCTGACTATCTTTCTCTTCATCTAGAAGGAGGAAGGCTGGAGGAGGATGGTGTGGGAGAAGAACTTGAAGAAGATTGAGATGCACAACCTGGAGCACTCCCTTGGGAAACACTCCTTCCGCCTGGGCATGAACCATTTTGGAGACATGGTAAGATATTTGAGGACCAGGTGCACCGCCCAGCTTTCACAGGTTCATGTGTTGAAATTGCATGTGACTGGTTCCAGTTTTTAAAAGCCTTTAGTGTGTGAGAAGGGAAGCGAAACTATCTCCTCACATGATGGTGACTGTGTGTGTTTAAAGTTACCAAGACCTCAAAGTGTGCATGTATAATGTCTTTGCAGACCAATGAGGAGTTCAGACAGGTGATGAACGGCTACAAACGACAGCAGAGGAAGTTCAGGGGCTCTCTGTTTCTGGAACCCAACAACATGGAAGCGCCCAAACAGGTTGACTGGAGAGAGAATGGATATGTGACTCCTGTCAAAGACCAGGTGAGAACCAGCTAACCGTAGACCGTACTTTCAGTTCAGACAAACCTGGTTTAAAAAGCTGTCGACATTGTTAATGTTAGTCATGTATTTCTGTGTGGAGCTTTATTTATAGAGCAAATAGGCCACTGTTGGCCAAGTGATGCACTGTTAAGCATAGACAAACAGTTTTTAAAGATAGGACTTTCTATGCTGTTCTTCCAGGGTCAGTGTGGGTCTTGCTGGGCCTTCAGCACCACCGGTGCCATGGAGGGTCAGATGTTCAGGAAGACCCAGAAGCTGGTGTCTCTGAGCGAGCAGAACCTGGTGGACTGCTCACGGCCTGAGGGGAACGAGGGCTGCAACGGTGGGCTGATGGACCAGGCTTTCCAGTACATCAAGGACAACAGCGGCTTGGACACGGAGGAATCCTACCCCTATGTGGGCACGGTAAGGACTCTCATCTCTGGTTAAAAGTTCACTGTAGGAGGTGTTTGTGAGAAGAAGGGGGGAAAAAAACTACAAACATGGCTTCAGTTTCCTCACTAACTGCACTTCCTGTTGTTTTGAGGACCCCCTCTCACCTGATTCTCAAATGTCTGATCGACGTGTTTCTACAGGACGAGCAACCCTGCAACTACAAGCCTGAGTTCAGCGCCGCCAACGACACAGGCTTCATGGACATCCCCAGCGGGAAGGAGCGTGCTCTGATGAAGGCTATCGCCTCTGTGGGGCCAGTCTCTGTTGCCATCGACGCTGGTCACGAGTCATTCCAGTTCTACCAGTCCGGTAAGCAGTCATAAGCTTCTCTAAGCCTGAGGAGATTCTGTGGAACATGCTTTAGGCCTGTGTCAAAACTGAACTTCACCATGAGAAGGCTACAATTAGGACTGTTTGTTCTCTCTCTCCCTAAAGGCATCTACTACGAGAAGGAGTGTAGTAGCGAGGAGCTCGATCACGGAGTGCTAGCTGTTGGATACGGCTTCGAGGGAGAGGATGTGGACGGCAAGAAGTACTGGATTGTGAAGAACAGGTAATGCGTTTTATCGAACAAAACTACGCCCCGAGCGTACGTCTCAAGTTTTCTACCAACTGGGTCATTCCACTTCCTTCTCCGTCTGTTATCGATGCTAACTGTGCCTTTTCGTTATCTTCGCAGCTGGAGCGAGAAGTGGGGAGACAAAGGTTATATCTACATGGCAAAGGACAGGAAGAACCACTGCGGAATCGCCACCGCTGCCAGCTACCCTCTCGTGTAGAGTGGGGGGGGGTCCGTGGTCAGCACGCTCTTAGGCGTGTTAGTGAGGCATATTTTAAAGGAAAGGGCCCTGAATGAAGAGCTGCCTTAACGTTGCTAAAAGGGTATGAGAGAAATAAACAGGCGGGAATGAAACAATTTTTTTAGCTGTTCATCCAATTCAACTGACTTGTTTGTTTTATACTTGATTTCACATGTGTAAGAGATTGTAAATATACTGTAGTTTTTTTTTCTTTTTGCGTTAATTGATGGCAAAAGGTTGGACCTCTGTGGTGCACATTCCCAGTCTTGTCTGCTTGACATGTTCTGTAAAAAAATATATAATTTTAACTGGCACATGAGTGAAATAAATGTTTTACTTTACACACTTCTCTTCTGCGTGACTATTTCTGATGTTTATTACATGCTGTGCAATCATTGTGGGTTTAAGAATCGTGTTTGTATTTGACATGGACATTACAAAATTGTCATTTGGCCAGTACATAACACAAGTGTAGAAGGTTTGGCTACTCTTATAAGGCGATGTGTATAGCTGAAGGGAAGATAAGTTCAGCCTCTCCCTTTCAAGGCCCAGATAAAACTTCAGGGTTACTGGTTAACCCAATACCACAGCCAACCTCAACACAACAAAAGAACAGGCTGTGCTGCCCTCCCCGTTCACGAGGAAAGGCGTCTGCTGTCGTTTTTGTTTTGCGGTGTCTCTGTGTACTCTGTGGTGTTTCACAACAGGGCTCATGTCTGGGCACAGCACAGTTTAGCAGCTGTAATTTGAAACCGATGGCCTATATTGGTACTACAGAGCTCCAACTGGCCCAACTCTTCAGACCTTCATATTCTTTGGATGAAGTGGTTACTCTCTTTCTCTTGAACATGCTCCCTGCTACCCTGTCCTTGTCTCTCTCTCATCCTCCTCCCCCTCTCTGCCTCTCACTCCTCCCCTCAAAGGTAGGAAGTCTGTATGGAGGCAGGAAGTCCCAGCTGTTTCCAATCCCAACAGGTCACATGATCATTCCTCACACAAATGACTCAGTTTAACAGCTCACGAGTCAGAGTGTTCATTTCCCAGAACTCTCGAGGATCAAGATAGAATCCATAAAAGAATTATACAGAATGCTGAACAAAGAACGCAGGAGTACCTCTCAAACATTCCTGTTGGATATAACAAAGCAAACATCACATAATATCCAGTATTAAATCTGTGTTTGGAACGTTAGTTTGGAATATTACTTAGACTTAGGTTGATGCTCCTTTTAAAATGTAAGATCCATATATGTTTATTGTATTCACTTTCCTGAACAGTAAATTCCTTGTATGTGTGTATTTACACTGCAGATCAAATTGATTCGGATGCAGATTCTGATGAGAGAACTGGTGTGATCTGGTTTGGTCCAGCGTGATCTGGTTTTGATCCAGTGTCTGACACACTGCTTAGTCATGCAGAAGGAAATGGCTTTTGGGGAAACAGCAGACTGCTGTCCACATTCCACCAATATTCCCCTTTCCTCATCCTCCCACAAGTTGCAAAGCAACTGAAAAGTTAGTTACTTAGGGAGGTATCATTTGAATATATTTTCATCATCTGTACTATGTATTCAAGTTAGCTTTGTAACTGTTGGTCTTAAAACACCCCAATAACAAGATATTGAGGACTTGGCCTCCTCCTTGTCAGACTTCATGTCTGACTGGTCTGAGTATATATGCTGACCAGTGTCCACTCCTGTTACTTCATAGTTACTGTGTGACTAATAGTGATCCTATGAACATGTGTTTCACATGCTGCTGACTGTCTGTTTTCTGTGTTTCTGTTCCATCTTTTCATGGTTACTCAATCGAAGGCTATCTGACCGGGCGGGGGGTGTGTACACTGAGAGCCTGATGACGGTGCCTAACTTTGCCCGGCTGATGGAGCATGAAGCAAGCTGCAGACTCAGTGTGTGTGTGTGTGTGTGTGTGTGCGTGGGAGATGTACATCATGTGCCTAATGATTTCTTGTTTTGGTTCAAGACAGCTTATATATTCACTTTGCAGTTTGCATTGGTCATCTTTCAACTACAGAACATGTGGAGACTGGGAATTGAGAGAGTCTGGAAGAATTAGTGTTCCTCTGGTGGTTGAACATTCAACTTGAATTTAACTCAACCATCAGCAACGCGAACAGATCCTCACCATAAGAACACTCGACCGCAAGTCTCTGATGAGTTTTATTCATTAAAAACATTGTTAAATTTCATTTGTGCAAATGGTCCGTAACAACGATATTGTCACTTATAATAGACTTCAGTCCGCTGGTGTTCCCCCCCCCCCCCCCCCCCCCCGCCGTCTTTCACAAATCCTGTGTTATCATATAAGTACTGATGACAGAAAAGAGATTAGATGTGTCTGACTCCTCCCTCCTCCTGCAATGTCTGTGGTAGGTCAGCTCATCAAACCAAACCTCAGAGAACGTCTCCAAACAAAACTTAATCATCCTTCACGTTAAATCCCCTTTTTGACAGCCCCCTGCCCAGGCCTGCCCCCTTACAGGAGCCCCCCCCCCCCCCCCCCCCCCCCCCCCCCCCCCCGTTTAGGTATCACTTGTTGTGCTTCTTGAACACGGCGAGGTACTCGTTGACGTCGTCAGGGGAGCCTAAAACCACGGGCACCCTCTGGTGGATGTTGTCAGGCTGGATGTCCAGCACGTTAATGCGGCCTGTTGTGGCGAGACCTCCAGCCTGCTCCATGATGTAGGCCATGGGGTTGCACTCATACAGCAGCCTCAGCTACAAGGGAAGATATGGAGGGTCATATATCACCACTTGGAACAGATTAGTCCCCTGCAATGAAAATGGGTGCTAGGCAACTGGTTATCTTGAAACCAATTCGAGAACGTATACAAACAGATTGGATTGCTGCAGCAATCTACCTTCAAGTCACAATGCTAACTAGTTTAGGGTCCATTTCACCCAAGACATTCTCCTTCGCTCACCTTTCCCTTGGGGCTCTTGACGTTTGCGGGATACAAGAAGATTCCACCGTAGACAAGGGTGCGGTGGACGTCGGCCACCATGGAGCCCACGTATCGCCCGCCATAGGGGGCGCTGCCATCCTGGAGGCGAAAGGCAGAGAGAGGGGAGGGGAGAAGGTTAGAGAATCCTGGGCAGAACCTGTGACCCCACGTTGGTGGTCTGGATGCAGGACGCTCCGTACCTCAGGGTACTTCTTCTTCTGCAGGTACTCTGTGACGTCTGGGTAGAAGTGCTGGGCGTAGCCCTCGTTCAAGCTGTAGATCTTCCCCCTCTTCTTTATCTTCACGTCCTTGTCCACCAGGATGAACTCGCCGATGGACTGAGGAGAGACGGAGATTCCCATGAAACACGTTTGTGGCCAAAGAGAGTAGGTGTGTGTGTGTGTTTGTGTTAAAGGGACCTACTGGGTCAAGCATGAAGCAGTTGACTCCTTGTCCTGCAGACAGCACCATCATAGTGGCGCTGCCGTACAGAGCGTAGCCGGCGGCAACGATGTTTCTCCCAGACTGTAGGGCATCTTTCTCCTCAGGTTCGCCCTCTGTTGTCTGAGAGAGGAACCACAACTTCTGTCAGCAATGATCGTGACAAAATCGTTTTTATACCACAAAACACCTCGTCTCTCCAGGTATTGGACACAGTTTTGTCGAAAAGGCTACTCTGAGAGGACAAAACACCAACCTTTTTGTAGATGGCGAAAATGGTGCCGATTGATGCTAGACAGTCGATGTTCGATGAGCCATCCAGGGGGTCAAAGCACACGATATATTTACCCTGTCAAAAAGAGAGAAACATACTTATACCAGCTTCGAATAAGTACCATTAAACACACACACACACAAACACATGTACACACACCCGCTTCTCAGGCTCAACGATGATGGCCTTCTCATCCTCCTCTGAGACCAGGACGCAGGACGTGAAGGAGGACTTGATCATGTTGATGACCAGGTCGTTGGACAGGACGTCCAGCTTCTTCACCTGGTCCCCTGTGACGTTGATGTTCCCCGCTATGCCATATCTGGAAAAAACAGAGTTTTAGCGTCTCTCGTGGAAACAGGGCTGCCATTTGGTCTGCAGGGTAAAAGCTGACTATTTTCATGAGTCAGAATAATTCAGTTAACTTGGAATGGGCTGATAATAACACTAGCTGTGATTAGAAGTTATGAAAAGTCGGTAGTCCCTGACAACATGGTTCTTTTCCTCGCAAAAGGAGTGTTTAATGACCACTGCTAGGTTATTCCTTTTAGATTTGACAAGAAAACGAGTAGATATAGATCCTCTTTACCCGCCCTGGGAAAATAGAATTAGGCTATGTCTACATTGACCTGGGTTCAGCGTGACAGATGTAGGACAGGCTTAATGATTAAGTCGGTTTTGGTCCAAGTCAATATTTGATCTCTCTGACATGAAAAGCGGCCTTGTAGAAACTTTCTCTACCTTTTCACTTCAGTAACCATGAAACGGCACTTCTGTCATGCACGTTAAGAGACTCAGGCATTAAATCAGGCATTCAGATTAACGTCAGATCGAAATGAAAACCAAAACAAGGAAGCAGATTCCGTGTCAATTTCCCACTTCTGCACGCCGCACAAGGGCTCGTTCTTCCTGTTCGATGCACCTGTGTGCTGGAGACGCAGCAGAACTCACAGGTTGGCTATCCCTGCCTTCCTGACAGCGGTGGAGATGGCTTTGACAGCCGTGCAGATGGAGTTGAGCAGTGTAGTCAGCTCCCCGGTCCCCTGGGCTTTCCTCCCCTCCTCCAGCACGAAGCGGGTGAGGGTCACCACGTTGGTGTCGAAGGCAGAGCGATCAGACATGGCGACAGCTTCCTCCTGCAGACAGGTTAGACAGGTTAGCGGAGCCGAGAGCGTCTTCAGAGTTAAACGAGAGGCGGGAACCCAGGAGGAGGGGAAGGAACGGGGTGTGAGGCTGGTCCGACCAATCACGACTCTCGTTTCACTGGGAGGGTGTCTGGATGACAACACATCTGGTGGAGCAGGGTGAGAGGGCAAAGTTCAAAGATCATAGATAAAGAGTTACTTTGTAGAGGGACCCTGCCTTGGAACTAATTAGACCTGATCAGTTTCTGTCAACAGATGTTAAATGCTTTGATGTATAAAAACACCAATCAGCAGTAGAGACAGACTAGAGGATTTTCTTGTCAACATCAATATGATACAGAGACTCAATCAAAAGATAGCTGAACCAAGTTGAACCAAGCCTGATCTTCTTGGAAATTTAAACCTATGGTCGACACTTTTCAATCCTAAAAGGCGTAGACAAAAACTACTCAAAAATAATTTTTAAGATCAAGCATCGCACAACATAATTTAAACTTTTTAGTTCACCAAATAATTTTTCAATTCTGGAATGACCTGCCAAACAAGTCACATTTGAAAAAGCCGGGTTAATCAGCACACTTAATCAATGACATACATGACCTATAAACCTGATCCGGTTTGTTTTCCTGTTTCATATGCTGATGGGTTTCAAAAATATGGCAGTTTAAAGTTCATTTCAAAGGTCAGAGCATTGTTTGGTTCTTAGCTGGTTGTTCCGTGTGTGATTGCTTGCAAGGAACCTAGCTGGGTCGGCTGAGTTCATCTTAGTGAGATGATTTCATCACACACAGGTTTGAACTGCTTGTCAGAAGAACTGATTTCACAAGCCGGGGGCTCGTTTGAACTTTGAACTTTGAACTATGTGCAGGTGACCAATGGTGTGCTGTTGTGCGAGGGCCAAGTAAAGGATTCAAGTCTTGATTGGCTGTTGTAATGTCCAGGGGCCATCTAATCATTCCAGATAATTCACGAGTTTCCTTCGGGATCAATAAAGTGAAGTGAATACATTAATTAAACAGTACGAACATTTCTCATTCAATCCACGAGATGTCACTCTTTACCATAGAAACCCTGAATGAATGTTTCCTGACATAAAATAACCACCATGAAACATTCAAAAGCACTTGAAGTGAACATATTTGACTTGCAGAATGATTTTGACCTGGACATACTATTTCTTTACCAAGTTTGAGACAATAGGCAGAACATAGCAGATGGTAAAGAAAATATATACAGACCTTGTGTTTTAATGATATGATCATTCATACAGCATTCGTTAATTAAACGAAGAAGGTTATCACTTCTGCTCTTCTTTGTGTGCATCTGGCCTGGCGGTTCGTGTTAATAACCAAATTCAAATCATGTTCCTAAGCGACCGAGAGGGCAGACAAAAGATCTACCTTTCCCCTACACCCCATCTCCATTTCTGAGAGGCTGGAAAACAAAACCAGCCTTCTCTGGATATGAAGATAAATGCTAATCGCTCTTATGTAAGGCAGCGCTTGAATCAGCAATGAAAGACATGGAAGAGGGAGAGAGAGCCTCTATGTATACATGGTGTACATACATATTAACATGAAGGCTTTTCAAGGGCGCCCAGGTTCAGGCTTGGAGGGGGAACAGGGGCCTTCTCTGATACAGAAGACGATTGATCTCTACCCACCTTGGGGCTTCAGTCACATCACAGCAACCTGACGCTCTAAGACCACATGTAGAGAAAAAAGAGAGGGAAGAAAAGAGGGAGGGAGGGAGGGAGGGAGAAGAAGAGAGAGGGAAGGAGAGATAAAGGGAGGGAAAGAGAGAGAGGAAGAGAGAGGGGGAGGAAGGGAAGGAGAGATAGAGGGAGGGAGGGAGGGAGAGGAAGAGAGAGGGGGAGGGAAAGAGAGATGGAGGGAGAGAGAGAGGAAGAGAGAGAGAGAAATAGTGGGGCTGATGATCTTTCAAGAGGGTTCATATGAATTTATTGTTCAATGCTGTAATTATAAAATTGTAGAGCTGTACAGTATGGCTTGATGATAATTACAGATTTTCACATTATAATGGATGAGAACTCTTGTATCAACTGGAATTTTGAAAATGAAAAAATAAAGACGCCAATCCACAACTACAGCAACATAATATATTCCCTTGACTTGGCTGTGGAGACAAAAAAAAGGCCAGAAGATGATCAAAGTGCAATCGAAACTTCAATTTGATCGCGTTGGCTTGAATTCCCTTGCAGTTATTTCTTCCCCCATACTTGTTTTGTTGTGGATTGAGGAGCAGACCAAATAAAGGCGACTGCTGCAATTCCATCCCTATTGCCCCTGTGGCAAATTGGCCCTTTATCAAACAGGGCCCTCATCTATCAGGGCAAAGACGGGTATTGAAATTGCTCCTCTAGCCACAAATCAGACCAATGGATCGGCCCTTATCTGAAGCAAGGCCGCCGTGGCCTCACAGGCCGAGGAAGGGGAGGAGCCAGTGCGTTAAGACGCTCTGCTCTTTTCTCAAGGTGATGGATGTGGCCTCATTGACCTCTAAGTGACCAGGCTCACCTAGCGTGGAAACCATACGCTCACCTAGAGTGGAACCGGTATGGTTTGACGTCAATCTATCTCCTTCTCTTCCTGTCCTCCCTTCCTCTCTTCTCCTCTCCTCTCCTGCTTCCTTACACTTTCTCTCTCTCCGTATCAATCTCCCACTGTCTCCCAATCAGCTCTGCACACGCACGCTCTGCAGCCAATCAATGGATGTGAAAAAAACTGATGTAATTGAAGACGTAAACAAATGGGCATTTCCTGATACCATCAGGATCTTGACTCCAGCAATGTAGCGCGCAATCAGTGAGTCGGGCAGGGCCACAGGGAACTGTACAGGATCGGCGTGATTCTGCCTCGCTGTATCTACAAATGGATTTACCTCCGAATCAGTGCGTCCAATCCCTGTGGAGAATGCAGGCTTGTCGGGTCAGAGTACAATCTCAATTAACTGGGCCATAGATTAGCCCATAGGTCAAAAAGCGAACCCCCCCCCCCCCCCCCCCCCCCGATCACAGAAGTGCGTATAAAAGCAATTTAACATGATTTCATGACCTATCAGCTATCATTCTTCAGCCGCCTGGCTTGGAAGAATGTTCTTTTGTGTGCACTTGTGTGCTCTCTCTCTCTCCCTCTCCCTCTCTCTCTCTCCCTCCCCCATCTCTCTCTCTCTCCTTTGCATCCCTGTTGATCAATGCTGAATTATGGCTCCACCATAGGCCATTCGCCTCCTCGTAATTATGTTTTAACTACTCTACTTTAATTAAATTAGATTAAATCACATCGCAATCAAGCCAGTGTGATTTGATTAGTCCATATCTGGAGAGCATTCTTATTCAACTCGCTAACTTTCAAAGGGTTTAAAAACAAATCTCTTGGCAGGATTGATACTTTCAGGAAACTAGCTGAGATACGTTGCAGAATATTACATTCTTTAACAAGGGTTTTCAAAATGGAGAACATGATCCCAAATCATCAGATCACTGCAATATTTCCTCAAAGTCTTGGCCTTCTGGCGTAGAGAGTAAGAGGAGACCTGTCTCGATGTCATCTTCAACTTACATCAACGGAATCGAATCACGCCAACTAAAAGCCCTTGCCAACAAGTCTACAGGACACCGCAGAGCTCAACTGTAAAACCGTGAACTGTCCTTGGTGGAGAGACAGGAGAGAAAAAAAAGAAAAAAACTGCTGAAATGCTAATCAAATTTTCCTGGAAAAAAATCCTGTTGGCTGTCCACCCTTCTCCTCCTCTCTCCCTGTGTGTGACGGCGCTGTGTGTGGGGGACGTTATCAGTCCCAGGGGATGCTGGGAAATGGTGGCCTGCTCGGAGTTCGCTGAGGGACATGGTCTCAGAGGTAGCGAGCCCCCCCCCCCCCCCCCCCCCCCGAACAATGAACACCCGCAGAAAGTTAAACAGGTCAAGACGGCAGCCCGATAAGGCAGAAGACTCATGAATTAAAGAGTGAAGGGGAAATATGACATTTTCCCGTTTCCATTCTGTCTATCGGGATTACCGGGTTGCCGGGGAAATTACCTGGAGAGGTTCGTCCGATAATGGACTGCCAGGAACACGATTCACTCCAGTAATTTTTCGACGGCATTAGGACTGAGGGCAATGAAAATAGGGAAGACTTCTCAATCCACAGAGGGGGGTGGTTTGTATGGGGTGATGGGTCACATTATCATAATAGATACTCCGTATTCAGACAGTACACATTGTCGCTTATGAAAGGACATTAGGCTTGCCAGTCAAGTTGGATTCACCCCTAAGTGAACTTTTTGGTTTCCTTGCCAACAGCACTCGCACACTCGCAGCAGGCCACTGATGATCCTGTTTGGCTGTTAACTTCACTCACCTGAGAGGCCACAGAGAGGTTAAAGATGGTCATGTAAGGTTCATCTTGTTTCAAGCCACTCTTTCCTCGCCACCCTGAAGGAGCAAAGAAGCCAAATGCATCCCTTTCGGATATTCTGACCAAAGAAAGTCTGTCTTTGCTCTTTTGGGTTCCCATTCTTGAGAGGAGAGTGAATGATAGCTCTGTTCTAATGGCAGGGAGTGGGGGGAGAGAGGGGGGATAGACAAGGCTGTACGTCTTCTTTCTCTAATGATTGGTTTAACTGAGTGCTGTAATGGGGTTGTGGTGCCAGGGTCTGTGATTTAGAGAACTCTCCGTCTAACCCCGCAGTCTGTAGGGCAACCAGGGCTCCTGAAGAAAAAACAAACACACGCTGACAAGATGGAGTGGACATGTGGGCCTTGTCCACCTCAGCGATGTCCTGCAGCCCTCAGGAGGACTGAAACGCAGCCATCATCTCCTACTTGACCTTCCCCCGAGAGAGCAGGAAGTGCTGAGTTTGAAACCGTCGTCCGCCATTAAAGATTCACAAAGAGAGTCGGAATGCGCAGCGCGTAACTCCCGGGGGAGCTAACGTCTTCAAATGCGTACGATCAAAAACAAAAGCGATGTGCCTGTTATCAAAGGTAACAGTGTTGTTGAGTTTGGGAAAAAAAACACATCCAAACAAGACCCAAAGGAGAAACCACCTTCTTTCCCCCCCCCACCCTCCGAGCGAGGCTGCCCCTCGTCCACAGAGGTGTTTTGTGATGGGCATGTTGAGTAAGGACACGCCGTAGGGGAAGTGTAAGCAAACACATACTCTTAATGGGGTCCTAATCGGAGGGAGCAATCTGGAGATAGCTGCCCCTGGCTGTGCCTGTCGGGCCTGGGAGATGGAGGTGACAGCGTGGCAGTTATTATTAGCGCTATCATTGATCAGACAGCCCGAGCGGCGAGACAGAGGGACAGAGAGTGATGATGGATCGGGTGGCTCTTGCCCAACCGAGCCAGCTGGCGAGGCCCAGGCAGTGGAAGGGGAAGCTGGGGGAGGCAGAGAGGGAGAGAGGTGGGCGTGGGGAGTCATCCAGCAAGGAAGGATAGGGGGGACTTTGGAAAAGCTGTTGTCTCTATATGTTGTCGGTCGGTTTGCCGGTAATCATGGATTTGGTCCCAGGTCAGGATTTGAGGCCAAAAAAGCTGAACATCCTTTAAGTCTGACATAAGCTGGTGGCTTTTCCCGGTTCAACGTTCGACATCCTTTCCTCCCTACCTAGCCTATTTTATTTATTTCAAAAGCCACTCAAACTATCAGGCCCATCAGGCAGCTTACGTTGATCCACTTCGGTTTCTGCCCAATCCTTGTCTCCGGTAGTCGCACTCAGCTCTTTGAGAGACAGGATGGACAAGGGGACTTAAGGCTTGATTGGCCGGTGTTATCGGCTGCACAGGTCCTATCGCCCGGTAGCTGTCTTTCATGCTAGCGCTAGTCTTCTCAATGTCACCCTCAAAAACGAGTCTCTGTCCACGAATGAAGAGGCTCAGAGATGGAGATAGACAAGGCGGAGAGAGCAGAATCGTCTTGAGGGATTCTTGTCAGCGGCCGGAAAACTATTTTCCACGGCTTCCGTTCCCTCTGAAATTCATTTCAGTTGACGTTTATCTCGACGCGGCAGGTTTCTTTGAAAGTACGGCGGGTGTCATTTATTTTTATCGCAGTGCTTTCGCGAGGTACCTTGGGATACCTAGGCTGCGGCTGTAAACGCGCTAAACAGACAATACAGGGAGTGCTTACGTGTCTTCAGTCTTCACCAAAACAAATTACGTTGATTCAGTGCGTCGACTGAAACCGCTTGCTCTTATTTTCCAGCATTAAAGCTTGAATGTGGTGCTTTCAACCGACACGAACCAAAAACGTTTCCAACCGGAACACGTAATAACCGGTTCTTAGAATGGCGCTCACAGAAATCGAATCCCTAACCCCCCCCCCCCACACACACAGGTTACCCTGAATCCTGTTCATCTGGGTGGGCCTTGTTTACGGACCACTCTTCATTAAACATTCATGACTGGAGGCTCCAGGCACCCGGCGGAATCATTAGCAGATGACAGAAATTAATTTCTTTGAAAACGCTGTCAGCGGCAGGACGGAGCGGAACCTGTCTGTCTCCCAGGATCTGTCTCAACAGGAAGTCAGCTGTGCATCATCGAGCGCACGCTTCCTTTCTCTCCCTCTCACTCAATCAGACGCTCAGAATGAGCGATCACTTGCACCCCCGATAGAATTACAAAAAGGTTTGGCTATACTGATAATGTGGACCAATGCTGACACAGTTGACACGGTCATTTAAACTTGAATCGGAATCATACGTTGGCTTCTGAATTTCAATGAGCCCTTCAATCAATCAATTCAGCTAAAGTTCCTTTAATAATCGATGTTTTTGAAGCCCTAATGTCAGGTCTTGCATGCAAGAAAAGAAGACTATCTGAAAAATGCGTCATTGTCGTGTGTGCTTCTCCGAAATGGTCAGTATGGAGTGTCGAGGGGTGATCGTATTCATGCCTCCTGTGAAAGCCACCTACGCTCACACGCTTATTTTCATCAAAGCCTGGAAACAGATTTAGAGAGAGGAAGAATGGGGCGCTTGGAGGAAATGACTCATTTTACTGCCAATGTCAGCTCCGTTGTGGGTCCTTCTCTATTTATTCAGATGATGGCCCTTCATCCTGAATCATATTCTTGATCACCTGTGATATGAATCGTACCATATGCAGCCACCCCGAATGTTTGGGTGAGAAGGCTGCCAGATCGATTCCTGGCCGTGCCAACATGACGTTGTGTCCTTGGGCAAGGCACTTCACCCTACTTGCCTCAGGGGGGGAATGTCCCTGTACTTGGTGTAAGTCACTCTGGATAGGAGTGTCTGCTAAATGACTACATGTAGCATAAATCGCTCGTGTCTTTTCATCTTTCCGAATGGACTCATGATTAGGACATGTTTTACAGCTATTACAGTAATATCCAGGATATCGGTCCTTCCCATTGTGTGTTTGAGGAGGGAGTGTGTGTGTGACTGTTTGTGTATGTGTGCAAGCGTGTGTGGTGGACAAGCTATTGAAACCTGGATGAATAGCTTGTCACTTCGGATGTGATAGAAAAAAAAAGAGAAAAAAACAACAAAGAGTTTCCTTTCATGACGATCAGATTCATTTAGTGATTCATGGAGAATCTTAATCGAAGGTTGTCCCTCGAGGTGATGTCCCAGACTCAGTGGGCTGAGTCCATCAACATCAGTTACGGACATAAATATTGCCCCCTAATCAAACCAGGTAATGGGTCTTTACTCTCCAAAACGACACCTTTAAAGGTCGTTAAAATTAATCTACTTTCATTTATCCAGACAACTCCAGGAGCGAAGAGATGAGCAATGGTAAATTACTAATCATAATGGGGCCGTCATTTTCATTTTCTTATGATGACAGATTATAATGTTTTTAGAGGATACACGATGTTACTTCCTCTGGGTAAAGCATTTCTGAGGGACTGATCTGTGGGTGTGTCCATGACAACAAGCTGGGTACTTGAGAGAGGAAGTGATGTCATAAAGAATGGTGGATTCATTACCACAACGCCATCCGTTTTCTCATCAATTATGAATGTGGTCCAGTTCCATGGTCATGGCATGTCGATGAATACATTTATCTTCTATCTAGCGTCTATCTTTACTCATAAAACGCTGAAAAGATTCGAGAGAACGGTGAACCTTTTTCTTTAGTTGAAAAAAGTACGTTTTCGATCAGGACACTGCTATTTTCTCCCTTCTATTCCATAGTCAAAATGGTCCTTTGAAACTTTTTTCCGTGAAAGAAAAAGGCACAGTGGTGTGTCCATTATCCAGAGCTGTATCTCTCCCAGAACCAAGGTTCTTTGGCCTTTCACATCACAAAGTACACAGCACCAAGGCTCCTCTGTGATGTCCATTGACCTAAAGCAAAGAACACACAGCCCCTCACAACATACAGCATCAGTATCCTATCATGGTTATTGTGGTTATCACATAAAAACAATCACTCATCGGGTCCGAAAACCAATTGTGGTTGGACCACAATGTAAAAAATCACACGCCAAATAGAAAGCATTTGAATGTCAGCAAGTCAAGTGAGCAAGCTATTAGGCAACGCCAAAGGCTTGCTTTAATGCCCAGCTCTCTGGTTAAGATGTTCGTCTCTGACATTTCACATTCCCCTGCCATTGATTTGATCACACGCCACGAGACGCAACACTCATTGGATGAGAGCCGAACACGGAACCTGTCCTTTATTATTCACGCAGCGCGGGTCAATTGGCTTCTTGCTCCGGATACGGCGTCACGCGACACGTAACGAGCGCAGATGACTGTTCATCTCTGACCAGATCTATTACCCTGACCTGGAGCCCGCCATGCTAATGACCGAGAGAGGGGGGGGGAGAGCGGGAGGAGGGGGAGAGCATCAAGGTCACGCATCGCGTAAACCCTCACGGGAAAAGGTCTTACTAAGAGACTGATAAATGTTAATTGCAATAGCTGACATTAGCAGGCAGACGCTATGGAACACTCAGACACTAAGATACAAGCAGGTGCGGTATGTAGGCGATGTGGGTTAGCGTGTGTGTGTGTGTGTGTGTGTGGGGGGGGGGAGCTGAGCTGCTCTCTCATAGATACACACAGACTAACAGCCTCACACGGAGCAAGATTGAGGCTGCTGCAAAATTCTAACACTGCATCATCAATACTTCAGTGATTCCATCCATAACTGAGCGCTGGCTCCGAGCCATAATGGACGGGCCAAATTCATGGGCGAACAGCGATGTCTTCGTGTCTGACAAGCTTAAAGACAATGTGTGACGCGGGGGGAATCGTCCAAATGGTGGGTCGAGTCGATCTCGAACGCCGATCCCATTAAGAACCTCGATGTCGGCGCCCCTCGTTGGTTCCTTCAACGCCCGTTCCAAACCCACTGCTGTTCTACATGTGACCCTTCCTCAGATTAGAACATCTTCCCATTCCTACCTGCTCTATCACTTCTACGATATTACAAAGAGAGTGTTCAGACGAGGGTGGGCAATATAAGAACTATAGTGTGTATGTATGCATGCCTGTGTATAAGCATGAGTGTGTGTGCATGTCATTTATGAGTCAATAAAAAAAATATATATAGATATATATTGGAAATTGAGACTGTGCCTGTCACTCTCCTGCCATGAAAGGTTGACGGGAAATCTTCGGGAATCATTCCCATAGGGGGCGCTGTTGAATCTTAATCATGTTCCTTCTTACCGATTAAGACACACAACAGGTAGTCTACACACTGACTCTTGCGCACATGGAAACTATCTAAAAGAAGACACAGGATATTGAATTAGCGGTGAGAGTGGGTTGTCATGGTGAATCATTCGCATTATTACCTGTGATGGTAATAGGTCAACTCCAAGTCAGATCTTCGGAATTGAGTCTAATTTGATAGATTTAATAAAGAAAATACAGAATTTAATGATTGAATAAAAACAGCCGTTTTCTACACAACCTAATCTACATAATTGATGAATAATTGGATATATCAGGAATGGTTTATTATTTAAATCTGAGAACGCCCCCCCCCCACGCGCACTCCAAACCACGCGGTCCCTGCTGACAGGCTCGAGCGCCACACGCTCCTCTCGTGCTCGCGGAGCAGGCGGCATGTCGATTTCGCTCCTTTTTCATGACAGAACGGGAAGCATCGCCTTCATAGAGTCAATGAACGGGCTTCATGCTGCCTTAGTTGGAATTACAAGCTTATTAACCGGGACATTTTAAGGTATGAGCTCCCAAGGAGGATTTCCTTTGCCATTCGTGTTAGATGAAGACAACGGTTTTTAAACTTTGAAGGCATTGAAACGGACGAATTCGTATATATTCGCTTCAAGACTGAGCGTTAATTGCAGAATACCTTAACAACCTGCGGACAGTTGGCAGCTGTGGGGGTTTTAAACCTGGTCCTGCAAGATGCCCCCCGTGGCTGTTGGAGATAAGGTCATATTTGGGATAAAGTCCGGTAAAATCGGATTTGAAGAGTTTAGTGTTGGTTGGATCATGATTTTTGCGCATCCTTAACGCACAACAAGGACGCGTAAAACCGGCTGAATCTACAGCTGAAGTCCAGCATTTAGACGGACAAAACCTCTATCAGTGTCAGAAAAGTAATTGATCCTAATTGAGTAATTGATTGAACATGTTTGGCAAATTGGCAATATTAGCCTAATTGGTCGAACAGACACCGTGATCAGGCCACGACGTTTCCAGCTCAGGATCATCCACCCTCCATGGCAGCGATGCCTCGCCATGGCCGGACTTTCCCAAACTACTGCGGCGTCCATGGAGAATAAATATCGCTGTTAATCGCCGAAAAAGAGGAGAGAAGTTGCCAACTTCCGGTCCTCTTCCCCCCTGGGGAACGTCGATAGGGTCCCGTTTCTGCTGCGCCTCTCTGCCCCCCCTTCCAGTGCGCCTCTTTGGAGAGGTCTGAAGGAAAGATGCTGCTCTCCTGCGTAATGGGGTTCGCCGTGCTCTTCATATCCAGAGGTGAGCTCCTTCATCAATATCCACTTCTCCATGTCTTTGTTTATTCCATTACAGCCATCCAAACTCATCGATGGAGCTCCTGTATGAATGCAACAGGGTAGTAAATCCAATCCACTGCCGTGATGCAGCATGTGAGTTATGTTCTCCAAACGATGAATTGCTGATGAGCTGTCAATATTAGACGGCATAGCCTGAGTCATAGCGATGAGTCAGATGATAGAATGATTAGATCGGCTAATTGATTGGAGTCACATGTAGTACGCTGGGTTGATTGAACTGTTTTAGGACGTGTAACCGCTAAAGAATTGAGGAAAGCGTAGGAGAACGTGTGATGGTGTTTATTCTTGAGACAGAGATGACACTCATGGCAGGCAGCCTAAGGTTGTGATGGCAGCGTGAAGCCAATGCTGGGGTAGATTTCTGCAGTGTGAGACCAGAGCTCCAGAAACATAACACACAGCATCATTATTATTGGAAAGAGCCTGAACACCATGTAGGAAAGATATGCAGTAAATGGTGTGTGTGCGTGCATGGCGTGTGTGTGGTGAGTGTGTGCCAGGTGTGTGTGTGTGTGTGTAGGTGCAGAACAGCTTCTCCACTGTTAAACTTATGGTCAGCTCATAAGAACCTTAACAAGGAACGAGGACGCACAGGTCAGGAAGTGGAGGATATTTCTGGAGCTCCTTTAATTGGACTGCTGATGTTTACAGTAGCTCGTTAACGGTTAGGTGGAATGCTGCATGAGGATGTATGGTTAATGAGTTTCAAATATAAAAGAGAGACCTGATTGCCTTATAAAGAGACTCTTCTTTTTCATCTTATAAACAAGATGAATGCCCGCACCGTTGATTATTTGGGGGGTGTTTCTGGGAAGGGGGAATTGGGATGCTAATGACAATCTGATTTGGATTGACCTGATTACAGTCAGAGGACTTTGTGATCTTTGAGAAAGTGAAACCTGTTTACAGGTGTTTGGACAGGGCAGAGCTACCTTTAAAGCACACATGTAAGCACACACACACACACACACACACACTCATCTCCCTGAGCCGACATAAGAGCCATTCAGCTGGGACCCCTCTCTCTCCGGGAGGTCTAGTGATATTAGCATAGCTGGCAGAGCTGCGGCTAAACCACTGAGCATGCTATCATCCAATCAGAATGGAGATAGGGGGGGAGGGGGAATCCACCAATGAGTGCTCGGAGATCACACCGTGACAGGATGACAGCAAGATTACATCTGCTCTCCTCCAGTGACAGCTCCGGTCCCAGCAGAGACGCCTGCTCTCGCTCCCCCTCGCCACTGCCTGTCATTGGGGTTCCAATCCACTGCGGACTCCCTCTTTGTCTTGAGGGAAATGCAGGAGTTTTAGAGACGACAACAATCGAGCCAAAGTTTCTCTTTCGAGGAGAGACGTGGCTCTGGTGTCGTTCCTCAGCAGCAGGGGGGAGGGAAACCTAGAACTCGTATCACCATGGGATACCACAGAGATGGTATGCCTTTCGTGACAACGGAAGAAAGTCTTATCCCTCCTTTCTCTGCCTGCCATCCTTACAGAGGGCAGGAGGTCACACTCATTCTCTTCCCTAGGCCAAATGGAAGCTGGAGATTGATAATGGCTTGAATGGTTTGGATGGAAGGACATCAGATGTTGGTGTGTCTGCAGGGAGCTGTGTGTTGCTGGTATAGTCGCTCTCTCCTCCCTGATTGTCTCCATCGCCAACCCAGGTAATTCCCACCTATCTCTCATCGATCTGTTTCCACACCTCGCTTCATCGAAAGTAAGGAGAGCGAAAATAGCTAAATTGAAAATTTCAACCCCTTTAACAAAACAACAAATCCATGAGGCCAAAGAGCGAGACCATAGACCATATGGGGGTGGGGGGGGGGGGGGGGGGGGGTGTAAGGTGTGTGTGTGTGTGTGTGTGTGTTCATTTACACAAGTAGATTTATAATTTCAGACTTGATAGACAATCTGGAATGGAAGAAATCTGAGGGAAACTGTTTCCCTACTTCTAAAAATGTGATTCCCAAACCAGGACACTATTCCCTAACCAATTTTCAGCACCACTGCCTCAAGAGTTGAAGCACACATTGCTCAGGGCTCCACCTAGAAAGTCTATTACAAATAAGACTGCATCCAAATACCTGTAGCCATGGGTATTATATGATATGCTTACATAAAAATCCCAGAGAAGTTACTGAAGCATTGGAATTCTTCAATTATTTATAAATGTTAAGATATGTGTGTTGAAGTACAGTATGAATATTCACAAGGACCTTTAAATACACTTTCATTTTTTCCCCCCCAAAATGAAAGTACTCCTGTATTAGAACTAGAGGAAGAGAAAGTATTTGATTAGAAGGGTTGAACACTGCAATTCTTGTTAAGTACTTTGGGGATGATATTGGACCATTAATATTTTGGTTATCAGTACTCTGGTTGTGAGTACATTGAGGTGTAAAAAAGAGAAATACTGATCGATTTCTGAGCTTGTATAGCTCTCTGTAAAGGGTGGAAAAAACATTGGAGCTCAAGGGAGAATTGTTTTGTTTGCATTGTATAGGTTTAAAGCCAGTAGATTGCAATTTTCAGACAAGACAGGAACAATCTATAGTGTAGTATATTTCAATGGAGTGAGAAAAGAAAGCTGGTTTCAGGCTTCCAAAGTATTGTGTATGTGTGTGTTTGCATGCGTGTGAGCGCAAGTTTAAAACCTTGACACTGTGGGTTGGCTGTTGGGATTCAAGGATCCCTCCCCTTTGACCTTCGACTCTTCGAGTCCCACACTCTCCTTCTCTCCCATCCATCCACCCTCAGCTGCCTCTCCCTCCACTAAAGTCCGACCCAGTTCACCAGCAGCGCAGTAGCACTGAGTGGCAGCCGGCCATCAAGAGGCAATACTGCTGATCAAGCATCGTTTACATTAAACTTCTCTGTGGCAAAGGAGCTGTGATCAATGATAAGATTGTACTGAAAGCGCCAGCACCAGCCTCCCCCCACAAACGCCTCACCCTTTCTCCCCTTATTTCTCTTGCCCTTCACCTCACACCAGAATTTAATTACCAGGAGTAACCAAGAGGGGGGTGGGGTGGGGGGTGGAGAAGCCAAGTTTCAGCAGCATGAATCTAAATGGAAAAGGAATAGGCAATCGTCTGCCCTCCCTGGCCGAGCTGCTGCGAAACGTCTCGCAGACAAAGCGAGGGAGGCAGCCAGCGAGCGCTCGTCCCATTCAGCTCCTGTCTGCCAATTTCCTCTCCCAGCTGCTACCACCACCCCCACCCCACCCCCTCGCCCATCTACCGACATCCCCCTATGGGAGGCCACCGCTGCGGCTGTGTCTCCTGTACGCAGACAGGGGAGACGTGGCGATGCCTTTTCGCAAGGAGCAGAAGAAGGTGGCTGCTTCCCTCTCAGTCCCTCTCCACCACCACCGTGCCAGATGTCGATTACAAGAAGATACACCAGCGAGACCGTAGCTCAGATTTACCCTCAATCTGATGTCGATTTGAATCCCATATGGTTTATAATGGCGTGAGTCGGGGCTTGGCACGTCCTAGTCTTCTATTTAGGATCGTCGTCTGGGGCTCACAGTGTATTCCTACTTAAACTGTTTTCACGGTGCCCAGTTTTGCCTGCATCTCCAGTAAGAACAGCGACCGCCTCTGTAGGCAAGCCCCGGAGCCGTACCTGGAACCAGCTCGCTGTAATGGAGGATCAATATGCTCTTAAAAGGCGTACCCGGACGGGAGGCCGGACGAGGCCTGAGCCGGCGGATTTAGACGGAGCTGTGAAATCCTCTTTTTGTTTTACTGAGGGTTAGGTACAGGGTAAGATGGGAGTGGCTGTGGTGCTGGTTTCTGCTACAGGTGATTGTGGCTCCCAGTGCCAGCGCACGGAATCTCCATAAACCCCGCCGCTTAGCTTCTCAGGAGGGAGCGGGCGCCTTGTGGGTGGGAGGGGGCAAGCCGCCTCTAATCAAGGTAACCGATGAGGCTCGGTCTGTGTGGTGGGACCACCATGTCCTGGTTCTCCCAGCAGGTGGTGATGGGGGGTGGGGGCGGGGGGGAGGGGGGGGGCTCCTGATGCTGCTAATCTGCATGCACACCATCGCCTCATGCTGGACACGATCCAGCTTTCTTTTTGTTATGGATGGCTTTGTCGCAATCCGAAATATCAGATGGACAATTTGTACGCTTATCTCCATGTCTGTTTGGTCTGACCACCATGTGATTAATGGTGAAGTGGTGGTTCTGATGGGAAATGTGCCACAGCAGAATTCAATAGGGACACAACAACGTATCACGTTATCGCAGTGCTTTGGTGTCCAGATGCGTTACTAGGCCGTAGAAGCCACTCTGAAGCCGTACTGTGAAGAGGATCAAAAAGCATCCGACACATCCCAGACATGCCTTGAATGACATTCATTTCATGGCTTTTTTAATTGGTGCTCTACTTGACATTGTTAATGATGTTTTATACCCACTCTGCCAATTACTTCATAATCAGGTTTCCCAGCATGTTTGGGTAAACGCTGTTTTGTTTGTATTTAAATTCTCACCTAGCCTATCTCAGGTATGCAGACTTGCACACAGGGAAAATCCTCCTCGCTGTATGGCTAATTAGCACTATTTTCATTCTGTTGTCGTACATCTGGAAGCCCTTTCATATGGAAATCTGATTAATTTACCCTGTGGTGCGCTCATCGGATTGGATTTACATTTAGATCTGATTTTTCCTCTTCCCTCCCGTGAAGTTCTCCCAGCATGGATTCCAGAACACTAGATTCTGATGACCTGACATTTCCCGCCTCAGCTAGCGCCTCGCGCCGCCACGCCAAGCGTTCCTGCAGTGGCTCGACTGCGAATCAAAGCCGGAGGAAATGGCTCCCCGCGGCTGCTCTGAAATTACGTCTTAATTTGTTATTAAACACTGGATGGCGATGGGCAGTGGCGGAGTGCAGTTATGCCCGTCGGAGGTTGGATCAAAGACTCAAAGACCCAGAATCCCTCAGCTCTCCTTGAGTGGAAGATGCCTTGTGAATCGGAACGTGCTGGAGGGGAAAGTTCTAGAACAAGGGTGTCAAACTCGAGTACCAAGAGAGTGCAGGTTTTCGTGTCAACCAAAGCGCCACGCCTGCTGATTTTAATAACGAGCTTCTCAGTGATATCAGCTGGAGTAGTGCTTGGTTCAAGTGAAAACCTGCACCCTCTTGGCCCTCGATGGCACGAGTTTGACACCAATGTTGTAGAACGTTGAGCACTTTCGCCGTGTTGTTATCCTCAAAGAATGAGATTGAGCTGTGAGCGGACGAGAAAGTAGCTTGCTTATTTGTCAGAAAACACTTGATTGTTGGAATCGATTGTTTTTTCGTCGTTGTTGTGGTTATGTCTGTTTAGGGCCCCTATGTCATTATGGACGACTGTTAAAAAAAGACGAAGCTGAATTGAAAGCGATTCACGTGAGGGATTGAGAGCTGAATTCCTGGCTATTCAACCATCCTGATCTATTATGACGGGATCGAAGAAGGAGCTGGCCACATGTTTTGTGAAGGACGCAGAGTGTGTTCCAGCGATAATTCCCGCCTCGCTTTCACCACAGAAGGAGAGCTGGCACGAGCAGGTGAGCAGTCTGGAGCCCACAACACAAGCCAGCGAGGCTGTGTGCATGATGGTCCTCCTGGCTGCAACAGCATTGTGCCTGTGCCATCACAAGGCCAGCGTTCATAGCCTCTCGTCATTACAGCTCTCAACAGCTATGTTCACACTGTCGCATCACCCAGCACTTACAAGCTTAAACAAAAGCCTGATTACTACGGCGGAAAAAAACTTTAATGCGTTCGCTCTCAAGCCACAATCCGACAGACTATGCTATTAGCCTTGAACGAGTGCATTCTTTATCATTAGCGCCTTAATTTCTTTAATAGAGCTAGATGCATTTGCTATGAATAGTGGGAAAGAAAATCAACCTTGCTTTGGTAATCAACCACAAAAACAAACTTCCGTTCTTTCTCATTCATTTTCATTTCCCTGCGTTGCCTGGGAATCAAACAATGTTTTCTGGACTGCTGCATATTCAATGAGTCTTTGTAGACTAATTATAACGTGCAACTTCATAAACTACAGGCTGCACGCAGTGACTCAATAATGCACAGTGGAAAATAAATTTTTCTGCTTTGATGCAGCTGTGCCGTGTTGGAGGACTTCATTGCAATAACATCGTGTTTTCTTTTCCTCAATATTCCCCTTTATATGATAATTTGGGCTGGGGAAAAAAGTTGTGCGGTTTCCCTCAGCGAGTGAAATGCTGGAAAGCTATTCTTAGCGGTGACCAAATAAATGGACGATATTGAGTGGAGCTTGTGCTTGTATCATGGTGACGTGCGCTGATGAACTAGTACATTGGAGGTGGTGTGATATGAAAACATCGGAGGTGGTTTGAGTTGGGGAGAGACCATCTTTAGAAGCGGGTGCCTCTAAACAGACAGTGATTAATGTGTGTTTGTGCGGGATTGAATCTCTGATGAAAACACGCTTCAACACGACACAACACAACATTCAGACGAACACACACACACACACACACAGAGGTTTGTGGAGCATGGTTTAGTGGTGTTGGCCCCAGCTGCGTGTAATTGAAGACGCAGGATGGGTAAATACCATCTGGGCGGCAGGTGAAAGCAGGTGACCTTCACACCTGTTAAAACTAAACAAGTGTTTAGCATGGAGATGACCAGCAGACGGCTTGCCAGTTAGCACTGGATGCTACGTAAGCAGCTGTGGTAACATGGTGACTGTCACCACCTGGTCTGTGTATTAAAACACGTCTTCAGGTTAATCTTCGATAGGATAGAGAGACAGAGAGACTGAGAGAGAGAGAGACACTGAGAGAGAGAGCGAGAAGACTATGAGAAAAGCCGTTTTAGGGTTAGGTTTTTGCAATTCTGTTCCACTCAATAGCGTCAGACAAGAATGGTGGACTCTCTCCCATTTAATTTTAATGTAGTTTTAAATAAGAGCAACAGGCTCAAAAGAATCCACAGATAATTTATTCGTGTTAATCTGTCAGATGGAAGTCATTCTACTTCTTTTCATCTTTCCTTTCCTCACTATAAAACGTGTTCCTGTACAGGTTTTTGCATTTCCTCTTGACTTGAAGCCTCTCTCTGCGATTGAATCAGTAAGATGAAGAGATGAAGCAATTCAACTGTTAAAGAACTGGATAAAAAATGCAAACAATTGTAACAAAACAAAATAGGACTACAGTAGGCTATGTTTACAGTTTACGGTGAGCCGTGATTATATTTCAATCATGCAAATGAATTGGATTTTGGTAGTTAGGGAGCTGTTGGGGTGTGTAATTGAAAAAGCAGTTTTTTTTTTTCTTCCGCATCCAAATGTCGTGGAATGGGCTAGCTTGGCTGCTAATCAGAATGGCCCCCGCCTTTCGCACAGGCCCAATCGTAGTTCAACCTCTCTAGAATTGAATCATTTTATCTTAATTAACTGTGCAGAATCCATCCAGGTTTGCGGGTGCGGCAATTTCATCCCCCCCTCCTCCAACCTCCACGTGTTCACGCTGCGAAAAATAAGCTTTCCCCCTCCGCTTTTAAGAAATATTTCTCGTTTCCGTGTGATATCGACTTGCGAGCTGTAATCGACTGATGGAATGTGATTTGGTCCGCTGGTGAGATTGTATCTGAAACAGATTATCTAGCGCTGTTGGTGAAAGACCTGGAGTTTAGATGGGAGGAAGATGCTGTTAAACTGTTAATGTTAGTGCCTGACAGTGGGGAACCTAATAACCCAGGCATTCCTAGCTGTCGTTTTCCAACTTCCAGTGGTGCTCGATTCTAGCCACACAACTAAATAGCCTGGTCTCGTTTGCAGATAAGGTTAACCTCCACTCTTTCAAAAGCATATCCCCATATTTGCTGTCACTTTTCACAAGACTTCAACTCTCTTTTCCATACTGTCTATTTGCATACTTTTTCTTTGCTTACACAGCCATAGTCACCAGAAATAATAATTAATAATATTTTTTTATTAAAATAAATAAAATATTCAAGCTGCGGTGTTATTTTATTACTGCATCGTGTACTTTTCCCTCTCCCTCCTTTTCCGCTGCCTTAAATTCCCTTGATACGCAAGATTATTACCCCGAAGATAAGCAGCCATTATTTCAAATCATGTTCCCAGTGCGATCCTGCTGTTCGATACCGCCCGATAATTTCACAGTCTTTAATTGTTGCTTCAGTTCAGTTGCTTTTTCTGTTCAGCCCATTACTGCTTCGCTATTTGAATAATATGGACATTAATTTGAATCTACTCAGGTCAGAGTTTGTGTGTGTGTGATTGTGTGTGTGTTATTTTTGCCACCCTCAAACACCCACTTGTCTAAAATGCTCACACTGAGCTCCCATTCAGTCAAACTGTCTTAGTGCTGTCTGCAGGCTCCTACCTCTCCATTACGTCCCACTTTACTCTACTGTCCAAATTGCCCGTATTTCGGCCGCATTGTGGGGGGACCATATTTCTGTCCTTCAAAGCCCTGGACCCACTTCTCCCTCGCTCATGTCTCTCTTTTCCTCTAGACCGCCTTGAACGACCACAAACGCAAAAGAAAAGATGTTCAGAAGATGTTCAGAAGTAGAGCCAGACGTTGAAGGGCTTTTTTTTTGCTCCTCAGTCCGGCTGGCGCTGAGCGACTTGCTCCAGAGATGAAGGAACCTCGTCTGGTTCTGGAGCGTTTCCTGCTCTTCAATCCCCGTTAAATGAAAGACGAATGTGGGCAATTAGTGAGACAGCGGGCGCATGCAAATACTGGTTTTGGCTGCGGGGCCTGTGTCCTCCGGCGGTCTGTAAATATTGAATGTGGTAGATTAAGTGTAGCGACAGAGGCCTTGGAGACAGGCCTGCTGACAGCCTGCTTGTATGCCAGGAGCACAGTCTATCAACTCCATGTTGTCGGTCCCAAAAGATGGTGTTTTTATTCTTGATCTATTGTGTGTTGCCTTGTATTTATTTAAGTGTTCGTTAAGTCGGTGTGTGTGCGTGCATGTTTTCCTCCAATGCAGGTGTGTCTGTGTGTTTGTGTGTGCTGAGAAGAGTCTGTCAACAGGAGCTGCGTCGGTGTGTGTGTGTGTGTGTGTGTGTGTGTGTGTGAGGGAGGCTTCTAGTCTCTCAGGGGCCTACCTGTAGGTACACATTGGAATGGAAAGATGTAAGGGCAAGGAGATGACACTGGCTGGCTGAGGGAGGATAATGTGGGACTGAAGGATGATGTAGGACTGAGGGATAATGTATGACTGAGGGAGGATAATGAAGGTTTGAGGGATGATGTAGGATGGAGGGAGGATGATTTAGGATTGAGGGAGGATAATGTAGGACTGAGGGAGGATGATTTAGGACTGAGGGAGGATAATGTAGGACTGAGGGAGGATAATGTAGGACTGAGGGAGGATGATTTAGGACTGAGGGAGGATAATGTAGGACTGAGGGAGGATGCGTGACAGTGGGGTTAGTGGTCTGCATCCCAGGAGATCCGGGAGGAACCGGATCTGATGGTGGAACATTTGTCTCGATGTGTGTTGATCTTACTGGCCTCTTCAGAATCAGCGTGGGAACCCACAGCTAATTATGAAGATAATTGGACGCGCTTGTGTGTGTGTGTGTGTGTATGTGTGTGTGGGCGCTGCATTAGCATAGATGGGAAGAATAGCACAGTCAGAGCGGGGGGAATCGTCTCTGCTCAGCACACCCCACCTCACAGTCGCTAACTCGGCCGACGGGCACCGCTGAGAGCGTGTGGCGCAGTGCGCTCAGCGTGGGCCTCGATGCCATCTCATCTCAGCTTCAGCCAGGAGTGTGACCACGAGTGAGAGACCCCTCCCACCCTGGGGAGCCGGAAAAAATGGGTTTGCACAAACTCTCGAGTCAGAAATAGGAAGGCTCCCTGGAGGGAACTCCAAACAATGTTCAGAGGCTGCGTGTGGAGATGTTGGGCTGGACTGCCGTGATGGGTTTTTTTGTGCCGTGTTATCATGTTCGGGGGGTCATTTGTTGAGGTGCCGCGTTTGGCAGTAGTGGGTGAGGTTGGGAACGATCGCAGTCTGCAGTTTCTTTCGGGAGGGGGGGAATTGAGAGTTCCTGTTTAAGGTGGTCTCGGTTAGTTTGTAGGTATCAGATGACAGAGACACTACGCTCCTCACAGTTAGATCGATGGCACCTTAATAGGTGGAATGCGTAAAGGGAAGGTTTGAGATGATTCTGAAGTTACTGCGGAAACCGTTTCCTTTCTGTGTTTTCTGCCTGGCTGGGTATTATTAGCATAGAGCAGAGTGTGAATACTTTGTGATCCAGAGGGAAACAGTACCAAGCTATAACACAGCAGGCAGCAGTAAGCGCCATTGGAGTCATGGGGCTTTTGAGTCACTTACAGTTCACTACTGTACACCGGGCCTAGCAGCTTTGAAAGCTTTCTTTAAACACATGCAGTTGGACTGCAGGGACACCAATTACCATCCTCACTATGATTTTAAGTGGACGTCTCAAACAGGCTTGACTGAGTATTTCCTCTTCTTTCTCTGCACCATAAAGAACCAATCATAAGGAAGGGGGGGGGGGGGTTGTTTTGACAGGATGTCTGTATCTAATGGATTTGTCCAGAGCCATCCACTCGGTGTCAGATCGATCGACACAAACACTAACAAAACAGCATCTTTCTGCCCCCCCCCCCACCTCCCACCTCCCCTCGTTATTTAAGGGAGGTGATTAACTTAGAAAGGAGCGATTCATTTTGGGAGCGCCGGTCGGGCTTGAAATGATAATAGGAAGCTTAAGTATCGATCGGGTCCCTTCGCGGCCCTGCCTCCTTTGCCTGGGACATAGAGGCAGAGGAGAGTGGGAGACAGAGGCAGGGGGAGACAGAGGTGAGGGGGAGTCAGAGGCAGGGGGAGGCAGTCAGGGCAGAGGTAGATACAGAGGCAGTTGAGAGCCAAAGCAGGGACAGGACTGGCAAATAGAGCGATAGAAAAGAGATAGAAAAGAATTTAGTCAGGGGAGAGGTTGAGACTGAGAGAGTGAGGGAGAGGAGACAGATAGAGAAAGCAGAGGAGAGACAGTTACAGAGATATCATCGAGGTGTGAGGGGTAGAGAGGCATCATAAAGGGATAAGAGATACAAGGAGAGGGTCTTTCTTCCTGACATCTTCTCTGGCGTCACCAGCCGTGCGCCTTGAGTCGGGATCTGACCCACGCCACTACAAAACTGTGGAATGACAACGAACAAAGAAAGCAAACCCACACTCTTTCCGGAAACATCATTAAAATAATTTGTGTAGCTCTGAAACGCTCTCCTCACCTCCCCCGAAAGAAGGTTCTAAGAGTTTGTTTGGCATTTAGGAGCCTGGTTTGACATGCTAACGTGTTGGCGTCTTAAGGCGGTCCCTTTGATGTTCGGCTGGCGCTCTCGTTCAGATTGCAGCGCGCTAGGCAGGGAGAGGGGGAGCCCTTTTGTATGGGCGAGGTTTGATGCGATGTCCTGCAGCTGTGAAGCCGTACATCCTTGCCTGGTGGGAGGCAGTCTTTCTCTTCATGGGTCAACCGTGTTGCCTGTTTTGGCCCAGGCTCCCGTCCGTTTTGCATTGATGAGATTGAATCAGGCTTCTGCTTGGGAATCGGGCAGCGTGCGCTGGTGGTACGCTAGGTTCAGAATACGACCTGATCCTGCCGGCCTCTTTCGAATCAACAGGGGTGCTCGACTACCCACGCGTTTCTCAATCTAGTCTCTAGATCAAGATAATACAACTTAAGAGTTGACATTGCTGAACCGCAGTGTAGGATAAACTGTATTTCACTAGGTTTGTTCCTGGTTTCAGGGTACAATGGATACTTTTTCATGCGGACAACTTTTAATTGGAACTGGAACACAATGAACTATATTTTCTTACGTTCGAATATTCCTTATGTTCGTCTTTTTTATACTAGAAATTCAGGTTTGAGCAAAGAAAGCGAATGTTTCACATCGTGGTTGAAGTTGCACACAGATCATAAATGTAACATAACTCCATAAAATATACGTTCATTTTATAGGTTATGTCCCTATATATATATATATACACAGTATACGAAGTATACACAACGTAACCTTTAATCACTGAAAGAATGGTTGTATTTTCTTTTTTATACGTACTGTAGAACTTAGGTTAACTTAAAAACTCCAGGAGTCACAACAGATCTATTGTTTGTTTGCAGTACCGTCACCATTCAAATCGTTGAGGTAGGCATCTGAGTTTACACGACTGATCAAGTAAAATCTTGCTTTCCTACATCTACTTATTCACCAGCCTGTTGGTCGTATCAAGTCAGGGCAGTTCCAGAGATCTTTTATTCTTTGGGCAGATCGTACCCTCCACCCGTAGGCCATATGACCTTGGACCGCGCACTCCATTATACTATTTCAAGCTGAGAGTGACAGAGTGAAGAGGAAAGGTACAGCTTCTTAAAGAATGCCACGGAGGTATACAGGCATTTTACGATGCGGTTTCTTATTTTATGACCGCCATCAAAAAAAAAGAAAGAAAAGAGAAACTCGTTGAAAGGCTTTTTATCAGCATGTCGAGTACGATGGTAATTATCTGGCTAAACTTCATCCCCCTGCTGTTAGCTGGAGGAGTAGGTTGACCAAGAACTAAAAATACAGGTGGACGTCTAGCAGTTCAGCTGAAACGGTAATAACTTCATTTGATTTGATTTGAACTCCTTACTCCCAGTCCGGATGATTACCGAGTGTTAAATTGGAGTGAAGAACCCTTCCTGTTTTTCTCCACCCCAGCTGAGAGGGCTGGATTCCCCAGGGCAGTGACGGCTGGGTCTCCATCCCCCTCGCTGGTGTTTATCACCTCCTCTCTGTCACAAGCTGATTTCTCTTCCTCCAGGAACCGCGATGATGAACATGGTCCCCATCTTTTGACGCTACCGCTCTTCTTAAGAAACTGCATCGGGACAGGTCTCCCCACCTTACAGATATTCCAGTTAGGATTCCAGAGGCAAAACTTTTTGATTGTCTCTATTATGGGCTGGCGTGCGCCGGCTCAAAAATATGATTACTTTGCAGAGAAGACTCGGACTCCCCGGGAAAGGACGTGCACAGAATACACGATCACTCACGAACATGTGTGAGGCTGCGCACATGTTTAACCAACTATTTCTCTTCATAGTATGGGGCCTAGTCTGCATTCCGTCTTATCAAGGAGCCTCATCTTTCATGCTGTACTGAACTCTAATTCTCAGCCCAGTAGGACACCCATGCGCTTATTCTTTCTCGAAGAAAGAAGCGTGCTCCCTCTCTGGTATCCAGGGCTCCGTGTGGACGTTCTTCTTCTGTGGTGTTTGTGGGAAAAGCCAGCCAGCTCCAGAAAGTGATCTTAGCTCTGTGCTATGTTTACGTCACAGCTCCTGAATGCTGTTCAGTGCACGCTGTAGTTTTATAATTCTACCGTCAATAGAATTGTATTATTAGCTCTAGCAAGCCAGTTTCGGTGGGCCTTGCTTGGTATTTCTTCCCTTTGTAGCAGAAATGATATTTTATGAGCATATTATGATGATTCTGTCTCATCATCACCGTCATCCTTGCCCTCTCCGTCTTGCTCATCTTCACGATCTAATCCCAGCATGCTAAGGTGCACACGGAGCAGAACCGTGCGACTATCAGCAGTCGGAACAACGCAGGAATCTCAAAAACGGCAAGGCTACTTAACACTCGAGGACAGTGGGCTTTTTTTTTTTTTTTGCAGCGTAACCTTGCTCTAAATGCCAAGACATTATTCACAGTCCCTGCTTAGCCATGCCCATTGCATTTCGCGAGCCCTTTCCTACTGAATCTAATTCCCTACATTAGGCCACAGACATCCTTCCCGGGGCTAAAATCTCTACCTGGGATCGATTGACTATGATGTGATTACCATGTGCCCACATTGTAATTTATGACACAAGCCCCGGCTGTGCCTGCGCTAAACCTCCGTGTCATCCGTCACTGTCGTGCTCTTTATTTGACTTAGGACGTGTAGCTGCCTTGGAATGCGAGCGGGCGTGGGGGCGGGAGGGGGCGGGGGGTGGGGGTGGGGGGAAACCAGATGATCATTTAAGCTCTGTGGAAAAAGGAAAGGGCTGTCCCAGGTTCTCCAGGCAATCTGCGCCTTCGAATGACACGAGCGAAACCTTGTAGTTGGAGTCCAATTGCAGTGATTGTCGCCCCTACAGGAGGGCTAACGACAGCGCCGCTCGGCTCAGCACATTTGCCACCCCCCCACCACACTCCCCCCACCCTAGGTGTTCACTTCCTTGTTCATATCCACTAAACGACTATCCTGCAAATCCCTCCTGCGGCAGCCCCCTCGACGCTGGGCTTCAGGTCTACTGGCAACCAACAGGATGGAACGGCACTAAAAAGCTCGTTTTGATCCCTGATGCGTCTTAAAGCAGAACACTTCACTTTTCTTTTTTTCCTCTCCTCCACAACTGCCTGAGCACTGCTCAGCAGCCTCACATGGGAAGAATGCATGCACACACACACACACACACACACACCATAACAAATGCGATATAACTTTATTCCTTATTAAAAAATGCAAATGCTGGAGAACATCTCCCATCCCAGTCTATCATTGCTACTGCCTGAGCAGGTTTTTTTAATCTTTTATATTATATATTATATATTCCCAAGGCATACCGATGCATCAGCTCCCACAGAAGAAAACAGTGACGGTGGATTTGAAACCACCTGACTTTTAAAGTAGTGTCTGTGGAAATAACCAACATGTGAAATGATCTATTTGAAGTCGATAAATGATACATGCCAGGCTGGACTGAAGAAGAGATTTTTTATTGATGATGGATTAATCACGCTCGTTTTAGAGATGACTGTCACTATCGCACTCTCGGGAGATTCCAACCACCCCTCCTTCAGCCCGCTGTTCTCCCTGTCCCTCGTCTGATTGGCCGTGCCGCACATGCTCAGCCAGCGAGCGACCCTTCCGACACCATCCCGTGTGCGTTAGTCAGTCAGCCTGATGAGATGATGCCGTCGACTGCGCCTGCTGTGTTTACCCAAGTCTGCCTTAGTACCTGCTGTTCCTACCTGGGCCAGCGTTTGTGATAAGCATAGTGACACTCCGATACAGCCATGAGACTTATAACAAACTTTAGGTGGAGAGTTGATTACCAATGTCCATGAACGATATTAGGCTCACCTCATCCATCTAGGGCAAGTCGTGAGGCAATGCCTTATTTTCCTTCATTTTGCAGAAAGGGGGAAAAATGATTTAGCGTATTGATTGTATGAAATGGAAATGTGTGCCCAGCAATGGGAAGATGAACTAGTGCCGCTAAGTGATCTGATTAACCTCCCAGCCTCTGAGCTTAACCTTCGCTCCGCCTCTGCTCGCCAGCGTCACACCGTCAGGATACTTGCGGTGGGCACTTAGAACGATTAGCATGGTCATCTGTTCATTCTGGCCATCGCTATTAGTAATAGTCGGCGAGAGGCATTAGCCACAGCAGCTCACACCTCTCGACCAGCTGAGAGATTGCATTATCTGCTCCAGAAGGAAAGTGAGAGGGTGGGGGGGGACCCCTTCAGGCACTTCAATTACCAAGGCTTCAATTGTGTTGGGTGTGAGGCTAGAATCCAAGCAGCAGGCAGGCATCTGTCCACACTAGCGCTTACAGTAATCAACAATATTTCCCTTTTTGCTGATGACACTGTACTGTCAAGACCCTCTAAGTGAAATGGCTATTGCTTGTAGAAGTTCACTGGTCGGGTCATCGCATCCCAATGACAAGTCCAGTATTGGAAAATATTTTTGTTAGAACCGCAGTGTTTCAAGGGTGGAATGATCAGGGTTCTAGAATGATCTACACCCCCCCCCCCCAAAAGACTGGTGTGAATGTCCCAAAAAGTAGGTCGTTGTTCATGTACTAAGTAATGAACACAATTCTATTGCAAGTAAGGATAATAGTTGTGTTAGCTCGTTCTTGTAGGCCTATTCTGTTTGAGGCATTACAGATGCTGTGTGATGTGGTATTACGGACGCTATCTGTTGCTTCCTCAGATACTGTATTCAAGCCTTGCTTGAGTACTGGCTGTAATGTGCGTAGCGTGAGTGACATTCATATCTGGCCGTTGAAGAGTCTTAAAAAGACTTTCCTTTTCATTTGACTATTTTATTCAGTAAAAAAGGAGGACGTTGATGCTGACAGAGAGTATTGATGGCAACACCAAGGACAGTTCCCTAAAAGAGATTTTCAGAGGACAGAAAACTAGGTCTAACAGTTATGTGCATTGTGTCTCTTCCTCAAGGATAGGTTAATATAAAAAAAATATTGGTACAAAATACCACAACATGAGAGAAGCATGTTAGAAACTTGGTAGATTATCCAGTCTTTTCACTTGGGTCAGGATTATTGTGCTGGTTTGCCAGTTGTTTCAATTGCTAGTTTCAATGGATTGCATTTTGGAAATTCTAACATTTGACAGTAATATAGCTGTTTCATTGTTTTAGGACAAAGCCACGTATAAAACGTTTTCCTGACTTAAATGTGAGGACTGAAAATGTGTTCGTATATGCTTCTTGGAGCTGCCTTTAAGCATATTTCGGAAACAATACTATCGTATACAAATATGATTGCTTGCTAAACACAGACTTTTTCAAAATTGTTAGTGGAGTTGGAACTGTATACCATGCAAGGCTTTTGCTCCAATTTTACACGACAGTACACAATCCTAAATGGAGGATCGTTTTCCCATTCCGCATGTTCAAATCAAGCCCATTTCATTTCTATCCCTTATGTGCGTTCAAGCACTTGGCACTTATGTCCAGATGTGTCTCTTACATTTCCCATAAGGCTGGTTGGAGGAATGCTAGTTTACTCTGATAAGAGGTGTCACTACAAGCACTCTCGCATGTAATTAGGTCAGCTTGGAAGGGGACAAGGGGAAATATCGGCCAATCACACATCTGACAGACATGTCAGATATGTGATTAGTAGAGGTCCTACCAGCACCATCTACTTCTTTATGTCTCTCTCACTCTCTCTCTCGCTTCCTGCTTGGGTGTAATTGCTTGACTTTGGGCCATGGGGTTGCTAGATTCATTATTTGACGTTTGATTCTCCATATGACAAACAAGGTCTGGTTTCCGAGCCACAGAAAACATCTTATTCACAGAAAAAGCTCGCGGCAGCTGCTAGCTTCTAACAGCTTCTAGCAGTGTATTCCGTTACAATCTCTGCCATATTTTCTATTTGTTATAATACAGATGCTGGCTGTATTATTGAGGCAGGGAAAGCGTGCTTGGATATGTCGATTAAATCTGTTATTAAATCCTGATCCTTCAGTTATATATAAACCGTAGGTACGTTACGTCAATCTCAACCCTCTTGGCCCCTCCGTTCAAATGTTTACTCCGAGATCTGCCCCATTTTTCACCCCCCTCTTTATTCCGTGGTTCACCATCACCGCAGCAGCCACAGAGCAGCATCAGATGTGCGGCCCCACAGTGGCAGAAGATCACTCGGTAGTACAGTCATTAATTTCTACTCTTCCCATTACAGATCAGGAAGCTTCTCATTGCAGCGGATGAATCATACTGGTCTGAATCATGCGTGGGCTCGCTCTGTGGAGAGTCGGTCCTAATCACGGTGTGTGAGATAATAAGTTGTAATTAACGGTGAGGCGCTCTCAACGCCGTCCATAGAAGTTCCACTGAGAGCAGGTTACATCAGCCAGCAAGCTGTCTCCTCTCAAGCTGAGAGGTACTCTCTCCATCTCAAGAGGGTCTGGATCACCAAGCGCACAGCTGTACTCGGCTATGGTTGATCTCCCAGTATGATATCTGTCTGAATCCTCAGTCTCTGTTCTCTGGGGAATAGGGCTGCAGTCCTGGCAGACTCTACATCCAGGATTTGGCAAGAGGAGGTCAAGCTGTTGGCACAAATCATCCAAATTTTCATTTGTCGAAAAACAGCTTTTCCGAATGTGATTTAGAGCCGAGACATGAAATCCTACTCTGTGGCCAGGCTGCAGGGAACGTGGAAGTATATTATGGGCTGGTACATTACTACACTCTGGATATGCCATGGAAGATTAGAGGAACATTCAAAAGTCATTACACCATTTTGGCTTGTGTGGTGTTTCGCTCCTGTCCCGGGTTGATGCGGTGGTAAATAGGACAGTGTGTCAGTTATGCGTTCAGGGAGAGCGAGGCAAGAGAGGAGCATCCGTTTGCTCGTCATCGACCCACCGCCACCTTTGTTTGTTTTGGGCTTATGACCCCCTTTCGTTCCTGTCCTGACGACTCTTTAGTCAGACTCTCGGAAGGCTCCAGAAAGCATATCTGGCCGTATACCACATCATCACCATGGTGCCCTGAGCGAGGCAGCAAGGCCAACCGGTCAGCCCCAAGGCAGCGACACACGTATCACAAATCACCGCTACATCTCCCCTTAGCGCTGGCTGCCGGGGACGGGAAATCAATGACATCCAACAGGATCCTTCATCAGCCTAAATATCTATAGCCTGATGGTGGATGGAGGGAGGGAGGGAGAAAGAGAGAGAGAGAGAGAGAGAGAGAGAGGATGGATGGAAGGATGGAGGGAGGGAGGGAGGGAGGGAGAAAGAGAGAGAGAGAGAGAGAGGATGGATGGAAGGATGGAGGGAGGGAGGAGTTAAGACCAGGCCGGTGCGTCAGGGCCGATCGAAAGGTCTGGCTCGGCCCAGACAGCGACGTGACATGAACAGAGCTGTGTTACGGAGAGGGGGGGGGGGGGGGGGGGGGGGGGGGGGATTCTGGATGTTTCATGTACTGATGTTAATCCTCATCAGTACATCAGCAATCACACTTACATAACATTTATTCATTTAGCAGACGCTTTCAACCGAAACGACTTAGAGCAAGAACAGTGACGTTCTCCGTGAGGCAAGTAGGGTGCAGTGCCTTGCCCGAGGACGCAACATCACGTAGCTGAGCCACCTGACTCCCCAATGACATTATTATCTTTCATTGATTCACATAGTGTTCTTACTGGGATTGTGTCCATCTCCTCCTGTCTGGAATAACGAACTAGCCGCATGTTTGCGATCTTTACTATAAACACTGTCCTCTCACCTTCATGCCTCAGAGAGACTGCTGTGCCTGAACCGGACATTTTTACACCCCTGTATCTCCTCTTGCACCGATCAGATGGGCGTCGTAAAACCCAGAACTAAGCTGACTGTCACACTTTTAGTTGAGAACCTTCGCCCACGCGCAGGAAAGAAAACAGGGGACAGAGCAAAACAGAGGAATAAAGAAAGAGATGAAAAGATTTCGGCAGGGAAGTGAAGTCACCGAGGAAGTCATGGTGAAAGAGATTCGTTGTAAAAGCGGGTAGCCATTCTAATAACCCTGTAAAATCAAATGTAGCGATGCGTGAGAATGGTTTTGTAGTCTGTCTGCAGGAAGAAACAGACCAGACTGAAACTGACCATGGTTGTCATTGGTTTATAGGATTATTATACTTTTCTTTTTTTCCTGTCTTCTCAGCCTTTTCCTATCTCTTCCTCCTATTTGTATCTATATGCAAGATATTTACTTTTTCTCTCTGGTTTTCTCCTTCTCTCTCTCTCTCTCCGATTCAGGGACTGACAGCAGGATGATTCTGGAAGGATTGCAGCGGTTCGGTCCTATGCCCACCTACCTACCCGTCAGCTACCAGGTCCTCAATGCCGACTCCGCCTTCTTCCTAAAGGAGGCCAATCAGGATCTGATGAGGAACTCCAGCCTCCAGGCGAGGACAGAGGCCTTCTTCATCCAGCAGGCTCGGAGGATGCCGTCCCTCAATGCCAGCTACGGACCCCTCTCGGTTCAGCAAGCTGTTCCCTTGGATCTACTCCAGAACCCTGGGCCTTTCACCAGACCCTCCTCCCCCTCCTCTTCCTCCTCCTCCTCGCCTCCTGCTCTCTTCACCTTCAACTGGAAGGTCCGCACATACATCATCAACGACAGGATCCACCCCAGCTGGCCCAAGGTCCAGGTGTTGTTCTACGTGGCCGGCAGGGACTGGGACGACTACAGCGCTGTCCACAGTCTGCCTTGCGTCCGCATGTTTGCCTTTCACGAGACCCAGGAGGTCCGGGGCACCTGCCGCCTCAAGGGGGAGCTGGGCTTGTGTGTGGCTGAGCTGGAGCCCCTGGCCAGCTGGTTCAGCCCCCCAACAGTCCGACCTGGGAGGCAGAGGGCTCCGGAGAAAGCACAGGGCACCCCTGTGGAGCTCTACTACATGGTACAGTCCGCAGACATCGGAGAGTGCAGCTCTGAGGACCCCAAGAAGGCCAGTACCATCCGGACGGAGCAGCAGGGGCCCATGGGGTATTTCTCAGGGCCTACGCCCATGCAGCGCATCGGGAGCGTCAGGTTGTTCCAGCCCCTGTCGGAGCTGAGGCTGGACAGCAACTTCATGGTGATGGTGCCTTCTAGACCAATCAGACAGAGGGAAACTGTCGCCACCTTTCTGGTTCTTTCCACCCTCTCGCCCATCCAGATCTTTACCCTCAGGTGAGTCACTAGGGCAGCCAACGTGCGTGTGTGGATGTGTGTGTGTGTGTGTGTGTGTGAATGAACATGTGTTCTCCAGGGAGTTAAGTCACATGGATTTGCTGTGAGGATTTGCAGAGATTCAATCAAAGTTCACGTCCCTCCTGTCTAAATGTCATGCTTGTATTAAATATGACTAACAAGTGAATGAAGAGCAATGTTTAAGAAGAACAACATCTATATAAACCGATATTGTGTTTGTTTAAACACATTATTTCACTATCAAACAGATAAACATAAGCCCCTTTAAAACCTAAAAGCTGCTGTCATCTACAAGCCTTTTCCTTTACCAACGATAAACCCATAAACCCCCCCAAAAAAAGCTTCATTTGAAATGAAGCGTCAAAGAGAAGCTCCTCATTGATTCATTGAGCTCTGAGTCCTTAATTAGAATGTGACAAAGCAACTCAAGGCGCTCCACTGGCCAGGCAAATGAAGATGTAAGGAATATACACGTGTCTCTTGGAAGCCGGAGATTTCAATCCCAGGAGATGAAACTGCGAGGAGCTGTTTGACGAAGAACTCTGGCAATTCATCAACCTGGCTAAGAAAGAAACCAGCCCCAAAAAAAGGCCTCGTTGCTTTTCTTTCGTCCGCAACTGTGATGAACATTTATGAAGTGTTCACTGTGTGGGTGTGGGTGTTCTCTTTATTCGTATTTGCCCTGAAACTAATGACTTGGGTTTTTTTCTCCCTTTGAGCCTTGCTGCTGTGCTTTCGGCTCCTAATTCCCACTTTTAGAAGTTAGCATCGACAATATCCTCTGGGAATCCATCTTGAGGGGAACCTGGACTTGCTAATCAGCTCGGATAAAACATCAAAGTCTTAAAAAAAATAAAATAATAATAATCAGCCATAGAAAGGTTCGACCAAAGGAAGGACAGACGGGTTATCTGCCATGCTGAAAGGGCCGCCTCGCGTGAAGACTTTGATGGCGTGCTGATTGGCGGCGGGTTGGCATCGCGGCGCGGGCTAACTCTTTAAGTGTGCATTTTGTCGTTTTCTTTTCTTCCATTTCTTCTCCATCACCCACTCCTGTGGTGGCTCTGTCAGATGATAAGGCCCTTTAAAAGAAACCCTCTGTGGGTCTCCAGTGGTGAGTGTGTGTGGCTGTGCCAAGTCCAGGGCACCTTACGCTTCTGAGGGGAGGCGGTTTGTGTGCGATAGCAGGCCGTCCTGCGGCATGGCGAGGTGCGATGACGTGTGCGGTCACCCCCTCATAAGCCCTGTGCGACCTCTGTCTGGGAAGATTTATGACATTTTTAACTGCGACTGTGTGTGTGTGTGTTGTGTGTGTTCTGTACATGCAGGGCTGCAAGTGCTAACTGTTCCGGAAGACTTCATTGTGTATTTATGAACCCTGGGTTTGCACCTCCTTCTCTGGTCTCTCGGCAGTTATCGTCAGCAGTGACCCTATCTTCCAGAAAAACCCTCCAGACAGCTGCTCAGGCAGACGTATGTTCTTTTCAACATGGATGTCGAAAAGCGGCCTTACGCCAGGCATAGTGGAATGATATAAAATCCTCCACACATACATTTTAAAATGCGGGACTATTTGATTTCAAAGACTTGTTGTGGTAAAATATTAATACGGACCCAGAAAAGAATGTATCATCATTCATCGTGGTCTTCTCAGCCGTCGTGTAAAAGCCCTTGAACATACCGTAGATACGTCTCCCCTCTGGGCTTGTGTAAGAACGGCTTTCCCTTTTCGTAACCTGTCATCTTTATGAGCTCTAATCTACACTAATGCAATCCAAGTCAATTCAAATCCACAGGATGCAATTACTGTATAGCATTTTCCCCCCTCCCCCCTTCCCCCCCCCCATCCTGCCCATTGAGTCACACACAGACAATATACAGTCCAATACATATCAAAAAGTAATCTCACGAAGTGTTTGTGGTTCTAAAGCAAAGGGAATCCTTCCGGAACTGTCGGAAAGCAACGGCCCGTTCACTAACCTAGCCTCATTAGCCACGGAGAAAGATGCACCATGTTTGAGCTTTACTCCTCGCTCAGCATGCAAATTAAAACGGTCTCCTTTTGAACGAATTAACACCCCTTTCCGAAGATAAATAGTCCCAGTTGTCTTGTAATTTTGACTAAACAATCTTCCATGTTTCCCCAGGTCCCCCTAGGCGCTTTGCTAATGCTGATAACGAGGTCTAATGAGTAGAAGGTAACCATTGGGAAATGCAGCCTAAATATCGTGGCCTAAGGCCCTTTCAGCGTTCCATTTTTAAAGGAAGATTACGTGTTTTTCTTTGAAAAGCAAGAAAAACAGAAGAAAAAATAACATTTAGGTTATTTCATTTATGAACAAATTTACCATGTGCCCTAGTAAATATCAATATAATACAACTGTAGAAAACTGCATTTGGCATTCAGTATTCGTCCAAATTCATTAAATTCGGTTTGGCCAATCATTTTCATTTCGGTCCGTCCCTACAGGTCTCTGCAGACTGTTTATTTTTTTTAAAGGGAGGATGTGACAAAGAGTTGATGAAATCCCTTCTGGAGACTTCCTCTGAAAAAGCCAGCTGCAGACATACACACTGGCCCCTTAGCACTCATCAAAAGGAGGAGCATTCGTAAGAAATCATTACTGGTGAATGTAAGGATTGGGATTGCTCGCTGCAGGCAGAACTGTGATAGTTGTGTGGAAGCAGGTTCCCTACCCACAGTCATATCTGCACCAAGTTAGCAATCTAACCAGCCTTCCAGCCGCACGCAAAACCGCAGATTACTTATTAACGAGATGAGTCTTCCTCTTCAAAGTAAACATTCTGGCGAACGTCCCTGGTGAAAACCCTGGCGGAGGGAGGGGTGGAAGGAGGGAAGGAAGAGAAGGAAAATAGGATTTTGCTCGATAAACTGAGACGATTTAGAAGGGTAGTACCTTCAACGGATGAACGTTGAGGACATGCGTGCTTGAACGACAACACACCGTGACACAAAACTGAGGGAGACAGAAAGGTTGATAGAGTGAGGGAACGAGAGAAGAAAAAAGGGGGATTGAGGGAGAGGTACCAAAGAAAGACTGTTCTGATTAAACCTATAAATGGAAATGGGAAAATGGAGGCTAGTCTATCTCTTTGACCTTTTAAGAACGATAAGTCATGGCTGGGAGAGGCAAAGATAACAGTTGATTTTCAGAGAGGAAGCATCTTGTTTCTAACCTTTTCTCCGTGTGATGTTTGATTGGCTGATAAGGAGTGACGAAGACCTAGGATTGGTTAGCTTCCAAATCATCTGAGAGTGGAGATCTTTGACCTTCTTGCACAAACGCGTGAGCAACACGTAAAAGAAACACAACAGAAGAAGAAAATAGAAGAAGAAAATAAACTGAAAAATTAATAAAAACTAAAAGTTCACTTTTCAGTACATCCCTAAGGACATCTTTTTTTCCTCGGCTAACATCCGGGTCCTTGAAGGCCGAATGTTCATGTGGATCATGTGCTGCTAAGGTCACAGATCCTTCTCGGCTGTGAGGGGCCTCGTGGTCCCAGTTGGAGGCTGGAGAGATGCCGAGTAGAGAGGCCAGAGCGCGCTGGAGGCATCTGTGGCCTTGAAGGAGTCTTGATGTTTGAGGAGAATTGAGGAGAAGATGCAGAATACTCTCTCTCTCTCTCTCTCTCTCTCTTCCCGCTTTCCCGGTATCTCTTTCACTCCCTCTCTCTTACTTTTCTCCTGAAAAGTCTTTTGTGAATTTTATTTTTCCAACTGCTGGTTTTTTCCTCATGACTGCGGTTTTTTGATTAGTTAAATCGCACGCCCTGCAGCTGCTAGTAAGACATGCTAAATCATACATATTTTATTTGGATTTGAGTGACGGTCAAAGCAATCATTCATGTTTGGAGTATGTGTCAATATTGAAACTGTCCAATCCTTGAGATTTACAATTTAGTCATTTTAGCAGACGCTCTTATCCAGAGCGACTTACAGCAAGCACAGGGACATTTCTTTGAGGCAAGTGCCTTTCATAATTTAGCCACAGCTGGGAATCAAAACTCGCAACCACTCCGATCACGAGCCCAACGCCTTAACCGTTGAGCCACCTGACTCCCTCCCTTTGAGACAGAGGAACTCTGATAGAGATGGTGCAGCAGTCCGTCCCTCTGCCTGGTCCTAACCCAGGCCTCACCTCTCTGGCTCAGGGTTGGGAGGTTCTGGGTCAGGCACAGATCGTCTCGGATAAGCATGCCGTTTGGAATGGAGCCTTCATCAGCTTGTGGTGATGCTGGCTGTGGGTGGATAAGCCTTGATCTGCTCAGTGCTGTGTGTGTGTGTGTGTGTGTGTTACAATAGTGTCGGTTTTGTGTGCTCGTGTCTGTGGGAGGCACAAGGGTGCATAATATACACTTGTCGGGAGCGATAAGTTCTTAGATAACATGCCCCTCCACCCCCACCCCCCCACCTTCCTCCACTGCATCTCAGCTCTCCCTCTCTCCCTCCACCCCCCACAGCTCTCCGTCCACCCCCCGCAGCTCTCCCTGCACCCCCCCCCCCGTTTCCTCCCTTCCTTTCAAATGTCTCCACATTGATGTTTGTGTGGTTGAACCGTCATGCCCAATTGGAGTGGATAAGCTCCCAGGCAGAGACTCCCTCCCTCCACAGTAGGACGAGGTCCAACTTCTTCACTTGGAGCCAAACGTATTTATTTAGTTTCTTTTTCATATTATTTTTTTAATGAGCCACACACTGCGAGCGTAAATTAATATGGTCGCACCAAATACACGTAACGATTGTGTCTCGTAGAGTTGTAAACATCCCCCCCCCCCCCCCCCCCAAGCTGACGTTTTTAGGGCATAGTAAAGCTGTGTCCAAACTCTCTGACGTTTAGTGACAGGTGTCAGTGTTGCCGGTCGCTATTGACGATTCTTTCAGCTCTGTAGCGAGCTGACACTCCACACTGACTCGCACAAACGCAACGTGTAAAAGGATCATCCTAAACACTGTGTGTGAGAGAGAGACTGTGAGGGCAAATGTGTGTGTGTGTGTGTGTGTGTCCGACCCCCTTACGCGTCTCAGAAAGAGCCTCATCGAGCCTTGACAGCCTGGCGCTCCCTCCCGCAGCGCCGTGTCAAGGCTTGAAAAGAGGAGGGAAGCGGGGGGGGGGGGGGGGGTGACAGGTAAAGGAGGCTTGCGTATGGGAGCTGGCTCCCAGAGATGCCTGCGGCTGTTGAATTAGGGTTGGAACTTATTTGACTGTGTGTGTGTGTGTTTGTGTGCAAAGGTTACGTTTCGAAGGGTTTCCTGTGCGTTTAAGCGTGCGCGTCCGTTGGTCCTGTCGAGGCCGCGGGGGCGTGTGTCTGTGCGTGTCGAAGCTCGGGCGGCTCGTATCCCTAACGCAGTCACCAGCACGGAGTGGAGAACATGTTTGGCTCTCATCCAAAGGGATTAGACCTGAGAGAGTTGCTGTCTGTGACGCCTTCGTGTTGAAGCCTTTGAGGAGCGGACATGGAGCCAGGGCTCATCCTTTAGCCAGTGGATGAACCTGTGAACTAGAGGGCTCTGTGGAGGACGTGGTTCTGGCAGACAACTTCTAGCTGGGGTTAGGGAGGGTGGAGGAGGGGGTGAGGGGCATGTCTGGCTTGGTAAAAACCCCAGCTGTCTCCAGGTGCAAGATTACCAAGGTCCGCTTCATAAAGCCAAGAACCTTACAGGTAGAGAGAATATAGACTGTGTGTGTGTAGTCCATCAGGAATAAGCAGAAATGGAAACACACACACACAAACACACACTTTCCATCACGGTAAAGGGTAAATCTAAACGAATAAAGTGGTTCCTTGGTCGCTTGTGTTGTAAAAGTGTAATAAACGATGCCTTTAACAGATGGCGAGGTGATTATCCAGACCCACAACCAAGTGAACTCATAAATACTCCAGTTATTATGCACGGGTGTGCTTAGTACAGCTGCAGACCTCTGACTAGAACGAACATGAGCGCAGAGACGGAACAAGCAGGCATTAAAAAAGGGAGAGATGGATTGGAGGAGACCGGCGGTGAGAAAGCGGTGAAGATAACATGCAGGGGCAATCAGATTTCCCATTTTCTGGATGAAAACATGTCCCGTTTGAAAAAACGAATCGGTGAAATCTAGAAAACAAACAGAACCGGCCTGGGTGCCAAATCCCACTAGCAGGTTCTTTGCCAGGGAGGGAAACAAAAACAACAACAGTAACCAAAAAATATTATAGATATACGTATATATATATATATAAAACATTAATAAAAGGATACAATGCTGTCTGAAGACAAATAGCACTTTTGAAATGCGGGTTTCTTTGTGTTTTCCATTCTTCTGGTCAAAAGTTGGACTGAACACCCGACAGAGAGGGCCCAGCTTCCTCCGGAGCTTCTGTCAACGCTAATCATGCAGGCACTGAATCATCACTGCATCCTTCCCCTGTGGATCTCTCCCTCCCTCCAGCCCAGACACTGCCACGCGCAACAGAACCGCCTACCCATGACCCCCCGCTGCGAGCGGGTGTGTTGGTACGCGGCGGCGACCCGCAGGTTCTGGTCTGACAGGTCGGCCCGTGCTGACGGCGTTCGGTGCAGCCCAGTGGTCCACATAATGAAGTGCAAATGGGGCTAATGTGCTCGCTGACTCGCCGGCTTTTAAAGATCAGCCGGCGATGGATTTACCTGCGGCTCTGCGAAGGCATTAACCAATAACGCAGACGGAAGCCATCGTGGAAGCCAGGGCGCTGATGAGAATCACAGGGCCGAAAACTACTACTTGGACACAAGGGTCAAACTTGGCCCTGGTTCTTGGACGCAACCTTGTCACAACAGAGAAAACACAGTCCTTTTACTGCTGTTTATTATCTGGATAAATATTCATCTGTCAGCCTTATGCTTTGGAGATATATTAAATAATAACAATGCTTCATTTAGCAGATGCTTTTATCCAAAGCGACTTACAATTTGAAGTACAGGGACCATTTCCCTGAGACAAGTAGGGTGAAGTGCCTGGCCCAAGGACATAACATCACATAGCCTTAGCCGGGGTTCGAACTCACAACCTTCCAATTACAAAGTCAATGCCTTAACCCGTTGAGCCATCTGACTCCTGTTTATATGTAACTATACTTGAGTAAAATTCTGATTACAGTAGATATGGGCAGTTAGTAAGGTGGTATTACAATGAGCACAAGGCTAAAGACATTGTAGAAGTCCTTCAGACTTCCTGTTTGCATCTCTGATGACAGCATCACATACCATTAGCCTAATTGGGTCCATTCTGTTGACATAAACACACGCAAACACACACACACACACACACATCATCCTTAGATTTTTCTCGACACTCCTAGAGCAGGGGGAGGGGGAAACACTGCACTTTGGATCCACACAGTGGACATTTGACCTCACTTAATATCGAACGCCAGCACATCCAAATCAGAGGGTTGGGCTCTGAGTCATTCATTTCCTGTAGTTTTAGCACCTCTCTCTCTCTCTCCTACATTGTTGCCAGGTCCTTCATCAATCCCCCTTTTGGCATTTGTAGTCCCGCCCCAGTGTGACATATCCCTCAGTAAGCTCACGCAATTTATGATGTAATTACAGGACCTAATTAACAATAACCCGTTTGTACCAATCCTGCTAAGAGTGTTTCAGCGATTTCCATAAATTAAGTCGTTGCGATGATGAGTTTTAGATCAGTGTTATTTGCATATGTATAAGCTGTTTCAATTTGGGTTGTTCTGCTCTTTGACATAATTCTCTGTTTTCCGTTTTTAATGGCAACCACATGTTTATTTGTGACACGGAGGGCATCATGAATTGAGTATTCAAGTTATCAATCTTACGTTTTAGTGGTTTTATTAGGTTGAAACATGAAGCCTTGCACTCATTTATGATGTATGTAGAGTTTCGTGCCGCGTGGAATTCATTATTGGATGTTGGTCACCTTCAGACTGGGCTGAAATGTAATACCAACATAAGCGTATACATTGCATCATCTTAATGAAAGGATAATTCATTCATCCATACATCACTGTGAAAGGACAAGGTCATCTTGAGGGAACAGCTCAAGGGCAGGTCTGCTGGTGAACCTCCCTGTGGTGCTACTGCGTGATGTGGGAGAGGATAACATGGTGACAAACTCCATTGAAGTCCTATTATGTTCCACCCTGTGAATCTGTCACTGTTACTCCTGCATGAATATGTTTATACGCTGGGGTTAAAGTGTCTCTCCATGTCCTGAGATTATCCCGCTGTTAATATATTTTTACTCTGCCAAATATTGGATCAGTCATGGATGATCCAGACTATCCTGTCGTTCGATTTGAAGTCCAATTTCCTCCCGGCTCAACCTATCGTTAGGTCAGGGTGGGTTTATAAGAGAGACAGCCTACACAGCTCTCTAGTCCCCAGCCCCAGGGTGAAAGGGTTCTAGTCCCCAGTTCTAGTATTAACTGGTTCTAGTCCCAGCCCCAGGGTGAAAGGGTTCCAGTCTTCAGCCCCAGGGTGAAAGGGTTCTAGACCCCAGTTCTAGTATTAACTGGTTCTAGTCCCCAGCCCCAGGGTGAAAGGGTTCTAGTCCCCAGTTCTAGTATTAACTGGTTCTAGTCCCAGCCCCAGGGTGAAAGGGTTCCAGTCTTCAGCCCCAGGGTGAAAGGGTTCTAGACCCCAGTTCTAGTATTAACTGGTTCTAGTCCCCAGCCCCAGGGTGAAAGGGTTCTAGTCCCCAGTTCTAGTATTAACTTGTTCCAGTCTCTAGCCCCAGGGTGTAAGGGTTCTAGTCCCCAGTTCTAGTATTCGCTGGTTCTATTCCACAGCCCCAGGGTGAAATGGTTCTAGAACCCTACCTCAGGGTCGATGGGTTTGGTTCTCAAGCTCGACCTCGTTCTTATTGGTGATTTACAGCAGAGTGGGATTTTCAAATCCACTGTAAGCGCATGAACAAGGTTACAGTTTTAGTCCCTGAGCCCACACGACAGCTCAGATATGATTACTTCATGCCAAATGAAAATCCTCCCCTCCCCCAGAAATCCCATCTCCAACGAAAGACAACCCCGGGTACGATTCAGTTCAGTTTTTTTTTATCCCAGTATGTCAGATGTGGTGGATCTGTCCCCAGCCAGAAGCAGCAGTGGAGCTACACAGCAGGGGGTCCCTGGGCTGAGCCCAGAGGTTGCATGCTCACACACGTCAGTGTCGTCACACTTCTATCATCACTTTAATGCACACACCAGGGATCTAGGGAGTCAGGTGGCTGAGCGGTGAGGGTATCGGTTCGCCTTGTTCGAACCCTGGCTGCGCCAACATCGGGCAAGGCACTTCACTGTACTTGCCTCAGGGGGGAATGTATCTGTACTTGCTGTTAGTTGCTAAATGACTAAGTGTACACAGAATGTACACTTCCCCCTGATGTCTTCCGGAGAAAGTCCCAGGTGAGACTCCGCCCAAGTCAGTAAAACACCAAAGTGCCGCCTTGCCTTTCATTCGTTTGCTCTGCGGTTTGTCTTCAACCCCCCCCCACACACACACACACACCCCATCTTCTGCTCTTGTGATGGACTCTTCTTGATCTGCAGTAGCGCCGGCAACCAGCATGAAACCCCCCCTCTCGTTTGATGTCTCCCTTCTTTCTGCCCCGGCTCCTCTGACGCCTGCCTCTTCTTTATTTCTCTGCTCGTGTCGAGCCTCAGCCTCTGCCGGGCTCAGCCTGTCAGTCCTCAGTCCGAGGAGTCTGATAAAGAACGGAGCGAAAGAGGAATGAAGAGGAGGGGAAGAGAAGACCTGAGGGAACAGAAATATGGAGGAGAGGAAGGCGTCAGTGTGGGATGAGATGGGTCGCGAGTGTATGTGGCCGAGGGAGGGAGGGAGGAGAAGGAGACCAGTTTTAGGGCCTTCTCCTCCCTTCCTCGCCTCTCTCCCTCTCCTCTCGTCTCTTCCACTCTACTCCGCTCTCCTTTCCTCTCCTCGCCTTCCCTCTCTCACAAACCCCCGCCACCTTGTCACTCGAGTCACCGCTGACTTTCACTAACCCTGGATTCAGCTGGCAGAAATGGCCACGGCTGTGGAGGTCCCTCTGCTGTGTTGGACTGTCTCTGGAGCAGGATGTGACACGGTGACCCCTTCCTGCCCATAGTGAAGTGAAGCAAGTGTGGCAAGGCTCTCTGAGGTGAATCAAGTTGATTGTGTGTGTGTGTGTGAGGGAGGGGAGGGGGCTGTCCTGTTGCCTAGTGGCACTCAGAAGCCCTCCCCATTAGACGCCACTCAATACCATCTAGCAAAGGCACTAAGTTGTCCTCCAAGTGGTACTCCACTTGATAAGTTCATCCTCAATTGGTAAATGGGTTTTAACCCCTTCAGCATAGTCCTCTGTGATATATCGGTTATCACTCTCCTCTAAATGACACAGGTATTGATGAGCTGAATGAGTTAATGCTGTACTGAGAAGATAATGTTCCACTACAAGCTGCTGTGACAGTCCACCTGTTTACAGACTGGAGGGATGGGATGTTTCTCTGTTCTGTGGAACCATCTAGAGGAGAACCCTTTTCCAGTGCCACCTCAGAGAGTCAGACAGAACGAGAGTCATACAGAACAAGAGTCATACAGAATGAGAGAGTCATACAGAATGAGAGAGTCATACAGAATGAGAGAGTCATACAGAATGAGAGAGTCATACAGAATGAGAGAGTCATACAGAATGAGAGAGTTATACAGAACGAGAGAGTCATACAGAATGAGAGAGAGTGCTCTTGGCTGAAAATCACCTCGGCGTGAAGAGGACTGCCCATGTGACAGTGGTAGGATCCTTTCCAATCTTTCGTGTTGCCCCGCTCCGCATCATTTAACCGGAGCTGATCGGGAAAAGAATAGAACCAACCTCATGATCTGCTCATCTACGCACGGGCCCAAACTTCCTCCTCAACTCCCCCAAGCAAAGTGGACTACAACTCCCAGGATGTGACTGAGTCAAGACCAGCCAGCAGTCCGTTTCCTACACGGGGTGATTGGTGTAAACCCTGGCAGCTGTCTACCAGCCTCTAATTCAGTTTGGCCTCCTTGTAATGACCCCGCTGATTCTGTGCTGAGGAGAGAGCTTCAGGCACAGGGACATTTGTTTCCGAACACTAATGAGAGAGAGTGAAAAGAGAGAGGTAGGGAGGAAGAGAGAGCGAGAGAGAAAAGGCGAGAGACTGAGTGAATAAATAAGAGACTGAGTGTGTCAGACAGAGCGAGAGAGGGAAAGAGAGAGGAAGAGGAGAGAAATAGCAATTTTTTTTTTTTTTTCTTTAGGTCAATAAGTAGATTCAGCTTGGAAATGATTGGATATTAAGATATGCAGCATGTTAACTGGGATAATATAATTATCTCAATTCCAGCCTCTTCTGCAAACGGAATTAGGTTTGCCTAACTTTTCTGGAGCTAGCGTGGAGACAATGTTTTTCCGCAAGACTTTTAGAGCTCCAAATATTGCATCAATTTATCATCCTTTAGCAAAACGAATTCAGCTGAATATTGAAGAGTTTGGGGTTCGTGGTTGGATTACTGCATGGTTGTTCAGATATCTGAGAGTGTTTTTATGATTATACACGAAAAAGTCAGATAAGGCCGAATCTGAGAGAGTGACTGTCGATTCTGTGGCATTGTTAGAGCCGCTGATGAACTTAAGATGGCGTCTTTGTACTGAGTGACATCAAATGTACTATTCCACTTCCATTTCTCGTCTCTAAAGGTCAGTTTGGTGGGCCAGACTACCCTGGTGTACTGAGACATACAGTCTGAGGGTGGAGGGTGGGGATATTCCCTTGGTACGCTGCTCTACTTAAACAAGGGAACCATTCCTGCTCCATTGTGTGTCTTTACAATGGACCAGGTTCCCTTCATAAACTTTCTCCTAAAACTCATTCACTGTAGTGGGCTCATCGTGGAAATGCCATCGCTACGTATGTGTGACATTTCCCAGCTGTCGAGAGGGCATTACCGGGCGTGACTGAAAGGGTCAAATTCGAGCGTCGGTCCCTGAGAAAATGCTACTGCTACTGTTATCAACAGAAGAGGGAACAGGCGACAATCGCACCTGCGGCTCTGAGGTTCGTCAACAAATTAGTTGTCCTCGTTCAACCTGTCCTTCTAAACTCAGGTCAGAGCTGTGGTTCATCTAATAAAGTGGTATTCGGGTCAGCGTGATGCTAGGAGTCACATATGCTTGGTTATATGCGTAAGTGATGCACGCAGATGTCTGTGAGTGAGAGAGATTCCTGTGAGATAAAAGACTTCATCATTTCATTGATGTTTAAATCGTAAATTTGGCACTTCGCTCATAACACGAATCACACAACCTCTTAAACACAACCTCTTAAGAATACATAATGTCATATTCTAAAAGTGCTCCTCAGAACATCCCGAAGAACAATTAAGAAGAAACGAGAGCTGGAGAGGGAGAGTGTGGTCGTGTTAGAGTCGAAATAAAAACGAGCCTGAACTGAATAAAATATGACAGTTCCCCTTCCGCACCAGCGCAGAGGGTGTGGTAGTGAACCACAATACCTTTCCCAAGGCGCGCCCAGTTCATTAACCCTATCAGACAGTACGCCAGATCGTACGAGTTTCACTTCCTTGTTTTTTCTTCAGAAACGCATTGATGCGTGTCCGTATTTGGCTGAACGCGTGTTGCGAGCGCGTCAACGTGCTCTCTGGGCAGAGCGCGTCCAGCCGTGTCGGTGGTTGAACGTCCATCAGCGTAAGATCAGCCTTCCTGAATGCGTCTCCTCTGACAACTGGCAACGTCACGTCTGTAAATACTCATCTCTCTGATGCATAGGCTGCCGGGGGAATTAATGAGGCTGCTTCATGTGCTGATGCATTGGAAAGAGGGGGCCCCTCTTCAAATTGCTTTCCTTTATTGCATTCTCCGCCCCCCCCCACCCTCAGGCACCCCCCCCCCCCACCCCCCCTCCCGTTTAGCTGGAAAATCATATTAGCCAAACCAATCTCATTTAAAACATGCCATTCCTTCATTTAGCCCTGATGTTTGTTTTCTGCTGCCCAGCCCTGTCGAGTCTGCATGACAGTGGAGGGGGTTAGGGGGAGAGAGAGAGAGAGAGAGAGAGGGAGAGAGGGAGGAAGGATCACACGTCTCTAAAAGAGAAACTCGCTCTCTTTGTTTAAAGGAGAGAGTAACACAGGTAGAACAGCTGAGAGCAGTAAAACATGACATTTCACCTTAAAAAAAACAAGGTTTTTCCGCATCTTTTAATAAAGACACTATTAATTCAATGTGTAACTTAAACAGGCCCGGTTGAAGTCAGACAGGAAGAGACAGAGAGAGAGAGAGAGACTGGGACTGATCACTGATCACTAGTAAGGCTTCGCATCGTGTCCACGACCACACCGGCCTTCATCAGGGCTCGTCAGGAGCAACACGGAGCACAGACCAGTTATTACCGCCACAGCGGTGCGCTCACATCAAAGAGCGCTGGCCGAGAGCGCCCTGATCCAGCGCCCCGCACCTCCGTCAGGCTGCGGCAACTCGGTCACGTCATTATCCGCCGGAATGTCGGCAACTTTTTCTTTACCTTAGATGTCTTCTGCCGTCTCTGACTGGAGCGAGGACAATCTGCTGCTCATTTTTTTTATCTGAGAAATTCGCTCAGAGTTCATTTGTCAGTGAACAGTGTGTTTTTTTTTTCTTCTTCATTTTTTCCTTATTTTTTTACCTCAGAAGGGTCTATGCTCTTTTTATTTTCTTTCATCCTCGCTTGAAAGATAGAAAGATGCTTTGAGTGATTTATGGCAGAGGTTTTTAATCATTTGGGACGACACAAATGAGCTTCTCGCAGGTTACATCGATGCCTTTCTGTGATAAAAAAACAACCAAAGACTTCTGGCAATTTCCTGCTTCGTAGCATGACAAGGACACATCTAATACAAGACATTAACTTCCTACTTAAACAGGATGTTAAATACGTCTTGACTGCGGTCCTCTCATTTCATATGCACAATGTGTTTCTCGGAGGTTAATTCAAAGTCGGTTACAAATTCTAATCGTTCTTTGCGCACAGTTCGTTCGCCATTCATTTGCCGAAATACAAAGTCATCGTGAATCAGATTTATCTCTGTGAATGCCCAGCCTTCTTACACTCATTAAACTCAGTATGTACACCGAACTTTAGAAATCCTAGAAAGACAGTCTAATCTACAACTGTCAGCAAATCAAATCAAATAAACATTTATTTGTATAGCCCTTTTTACAAGCAATGTCACAGAGGGCTTCACATATGCCCATAGAACTGCCCCTCAACCAACCTAAACCCTCAATGAACACGGCAACGCAGTGCAATTTGACGTGATATCACCGCACAGCATGTGCAGATCCCATTGCGGTCGATGCCGGTTCCAGAAGATGATGCTAATGCGTGTGACCTGGTCTCCGCAGGGTGAAGTTGAAGGAGGGCGTGGCCTTCCTGGGGGCGCGGCCCAGTAACCCCATCCTGTGGACCGTCAGCCAGGACGTCAGGAGCGAAGGTCACAGGGTCGTCACCCTCCACTGCCGCAGGAAGGACAACATCTTTGCTCAGAGGTAGGTCACCTACACCCCTCCTGTTGTCAGTCGATACACCCCGATACATTATTGTTGTACAGAGGTTGTTGGGGATATTGGGGAGTATGTTGTCCGAGTGGTTAGGGAATCGGGCTAGTAATCAAAAGGTTGCCGGTTCAATTCCCGGCCGTGCAAAATGCCATTGTGTCCTTAGGCAAGGCACTACATGCTACTCGCCCCAAGGGGAATGTCCCTGTAAGTCTCTCTGGGTTAAAGAGTCTGCTAAATGTAAATGTTGTGTACACATACTGTACGCGCGCTTAAATAGGCGCCCCCCTGTACAGTCACAGAATAGTGTTTAGGTTCCTGCACTGGGATGGATTCTCGCGCCACCTGGAGGTGTGATTGACAGGCCAACTCCAACGTCGTCACGGTTCCCTCGATGGTATTTTCTTAAGGTTAATCTCATGAATGCATGTTAGTCGGTCCTTGGTTTGGGGGCCTGGAGAGCAAAAAACATCCAGTCCTGAGTCCTGATGTCAACTGAGTGCTGATCTTGGGTCCTTTCTAGCAATTATGGCGGAGACCCATAGGGAGAGCATTGTATTGACATGTGTCACTTTAGAGATAAGAAACTCTTAAAGGATCCAGACACGGCACAACAGACAAAGAAGCCTGGAATTCATCATCTTAATGGCACGCTAGAAGAAGCATATTAGCATACACCAAGCCTTCCAACTGGCCTGTGGAGCTTTTAAAGAAATGGTATTCAGCGTATGACGGCGCCATTAGCTTTCTTTTTGTTGCTGCGTGTTCATTGAAATTCACATTGCACCAGGAAGATGTCTTTATGAAGTATGTCATTGTTGTTTTTGGGCTATTTTCTCTTGACGATTTTTCTGTCTTTGGGAATGCTAATGACCGGGTTTATGCAGAGATGCGAGCCGTGTTATAGCTCTCGTTCAAACGCACCGCGCTGAATGGCTGTGGAAATATTCAGACCCAACAACTTCGGAGACCGTTAGATTTCCCATAGTCTGGAAATGAAGTCATTATAGAACCTGATTGCCTTGGGTGAGACCCTAGCTGGCTGCCACCCCCCTCCCCCCTCCCCCCCCACTCAGCCTGGACACCCCGAAAGGTCAACTCGCTCCACACGCCAACATAAGCAACGATAACGTTCGCACTCGAACCAGCCTCGGCACGGTTTCCTGCGGTTTCAAAACGAGGTATTTTAGGTAGGCATTGCGAGGGGTCATTAGAATATCATGATTTATAAATTAGGACCATGTTAGTGGGAATGTGTGCCGGGGAGAGAGCTTGCGATGGTTCTTCCCCGGGGACACAGGTTTCAGTAATGAGTTGTACTATCTCAGGTCTAATTTCTGTCTCCTCTTCCTCCCTGACACTAATGAGATCCCACAGAAACCAATGGAAGAGGCTTTCATACTTCTCAAAGACTACTTCCGCTACCCTCTCTCCCTCTCTCTCTGACTTTCTCCTACCAGCTCTCTCTCTATGTCTTTCTCTCTTCCAGTCTTTCTCTCTCTCTCTCTCTCTGACTTTCTCCTACCAGCTCTCTCTATGTCTTTCTCTCTTCTCCCAGTCTTTCTCTCAATCTCTCTCTCTGACTTTCTCCTACCAGCTCTCTCTCTGTCTTTTTCTCTTCCAGTTTTTCTCTCAATCTCTCTCTCTCTCTGACTTTCTCCTACCAGCTCTCTCTATGTCTTTCTCTCTTCTCCCAGTCTTTCTCTCAATCTCTCTCTCTCTCTGACTTTCTCCTACCAGCTCTCTCTCCCAGTCTTTCTCTCTTCTCCCAGTCTTTCTCTCAATCTATCTTTGTCTCTGTCTCTCGCTTTCGCCATTTCCCTCTCTCTCGCTCTCTTCCTCGTTGCCTCTCGCTCTCTTTCCCTTCCCATCCGATTACGAGTGGGTAGTCGCGTTCTGTTACCGACCGACGACCACAATGCCACCGCTCAAGACAGCAGGCGTTCTAAGAACAATCACCCCTCCCCTGGATTTCCTGCTAATGGAGATGTAACTCTGTACAAACACCTCATCACTTCACCCAAGGCATATTCCCCCCCGCTCCTTTATCACCGGCCACAGGAACGAGTTTATGTGGTGATAAACATCGACATATGACAGACAGATAATAAAAGAGATCCCGGAAAGGAGCCTCATCACAAGGCGGACGAAGGGAAGAATAACTAATTTACGCGCCGTGAAGATTTCCCTCAGGACCTGCAGGAGAGACTGTGTCAGTCTGGCCTCTGCCTGTTCTCAAGTTTACTGTAACCTTGCACCTGCACAAAACAGCTTGTGTGCTTTGCCAAATTGGGCTTTTTTGGGGGAGAGGGGCAGGTCTGTAACTTTCTAGAACATACTCCTTTCACCCATGTCCTCCTGTACTGTAGGCCTCCTGCTGGTATGTCTTTCTCCGACGACCCCCCCCCAACATTTTCTATTTCCCTCACCCCCTCTCCTTCCTAATTTCTTCTGCTGTGTGTTTTTACTCTCTATCCCTCTCAAACCGCGTGTGAAATAAGGAGGATTCTCTCTTGCAGCAGGAGGCAGCTGGCCCTTATTGGATCCTTGACACGATGCCGAGCCTATCAGCGGCTAACGCCCCCGGCCGTGTGCTCTCATCCAACGACCAGTCAAAGCACAGGAATTGAGGGCTTATTTTCGATGAAATATTAAGGAGTGCGCAGGTGCACCACAGCTTTCAACCATTAGTCGGGGCTGGAATATTTGCAGCGCGAGTTTTCCTTTCCAGATGGACTTTAATGAAAGTAATGTTAGCGGCAGAATGTTTTCCTGTGTTTTGACGTGAGCAAGGCGGCGTGTTTTGCTCCGGCATTGCTGTGAAAAGGCCAAGCGATGGAAGGAACTACCTTTTCGTACATCGATCACGACGCGCCTCCGCTCAAACGTTGCGCTGCGGAGTTCACAGCTGTTCACAGCCTCTTGTCTACAGATCGTCACCAGCCTGTCCTCTCTCTTTCCTCTGTGCTGTTTCAGTTCCTCAGGCCTTCGCAAAGTGGATTTGTAATCCTAAACTACGAGCTCATCTCAGTGGGGCTGTCTAATCTCTCCGCGGCCTCTCGTCAGGCGGCAAAGCGCCTGGCCGGTCCCTGGCTGTTTGATGGGGCTCCCTCCCTGCAGTGGGGCTGGCTGGTTCTCAGAGGAGGGATGGGGGGGAGGGAGGGACGGGTGGGGAGGATTGAGACGGTTCTTTTTGATGTCCGTCGCGCTCCCTTCCGATGTCTGTCATGTCGCACGCTGTCTGCGGTCGTCTGGGCTCTTTGTGTTTGGATAGCAGGAAGAACTTCTGTCCTTCTTTGCTTTTGTTCGTCTGGCTGTCTTTCATTCTCTTTCACTCTCTCTCTCTCTCTCTCTCTCTCTCTCTCTCTCTCGGTCTCTTTCCTCTTTTTTCCCTCTGTCTCTTTCCCCCTCTCCTCTCCCTCTCTCTCGCTCTTTTTCATTTTCTCTCTCTCTCGGTCTCTTTCCCTCTCTCTCTCTTTCTCTCTTTCCCTCTCTCTCTCTCTTTCTCTTTATTTCTCTCTCTCTCTCACACACACACTTTCTACTTCCCTCCATCACTCTTTTTCTACCTTTCCGATTTCTGGCCACGCTCTCCCTCTTCCTGTCCTCTTCTCTTTAACAGTCCATCCATCTCCGAACGTGTCATTACCTTGTGAGACCAGAGGAAATTTGCCATGTAATCATCTGAGCTCACCACATTTCATATACAGATCAGGAGTTCTCAGCTTCCTCTTAAAGAAACAGGTCCTCCTTTTATACGCGGGCACTGCCCAAAGCGAGAGGCGGATTCGACGCGATCGCGAGCGCTGCTTTCTCCTTTGATGCTCAAACATCTGGTTAGTCTTAAACTCCCCATATCCACCGCTTCTGCACTCGGCACCCATTAGCCTATTTCAGCGGCTGGTGGCATTGAAGTGTTGGGTTTGAATAGCTGAACCGCTCGTTTCAGAGTGCTCTTTCAGACGCTGGCAAGAGAAGAGAAGCTGTATTAGGGTACTGTAGGCCTGAGTTAAGCTGTAGAATACCTGATGAGGACTGGTGAATGATGGATTCACCCTCCCAGCCTGGTGTTTAATAGAGGATGTCTGCATCTTGTCCTGTGTTTTTTTATTTTTATTTTGCATTGCAGTTCCACAGGAATGTTAAAAGGACCGAGGCTGAGAGAAAATTCCTAGGAAATCATTCCGAAGTGTGGCTGTCGTATCGGCTGTAGCCCGACGTTAACATATCTCCAGTTAGCTCCTTATGCTAGCTCTTCAGTTCATTAAACGGCCATGCTTGGACAGGGTTAATGATGGTATTGAGCCGCAGGTCAACCCCTCCCTGACCTCCTCTTCTACATCTCCTTTCTCCGTCCCATTAATCGGACGAGGACACAGGCCCCGCCTCTTCCCGGGAGAGAGAGAGGGAGGGGTGGGGTTGGGTGAGCGAGTGGGGGGGGGGGAGGAAGAGAAGGGGGGAGCGTGTGGGCCAGCAAGGAGAAGGCAAAGGGGAGAAGAAGAGAGAGTGAGAGGGGGGAAGAAAGAGAGGGGGACGGCTGCTGCCCGGAGCGAGAAGAAGGGGGAGGTCGGGAAGACGGACCGAGATGGAGAGAAGGACCGGAGAACGTGCCTCCCCCCCCCACCCCCCCCCCCCCCCCCCACCCCAGCACCACAAACTAAACAAACAAGCTCCACACGCTCCGTCAGAAGGCCGTTCCTCTTGAACCCTTCTGTTGCCGCCGCTCAGTTATTCCAGAACACAGAAACCAGCAGCCTTCACAGGAACGTGAGCGGAGGAGAGAGAACCAGATGAGTCTCCTGGAGGGAGGGGGTGGGGGGGTGGGGGGGTGGGGGGGTGGGGGGGTGGGAGGGGGGATCGACTACTGACAGAGAACGCTCCAAGGTAGGGAAACCGACCCCTGAGACACCGCGGGGAGATATCAGACGCTCGCCGTCCGGAAGGCGGACCGCGCTCGTGGTGCAGCTCCGCGCCGCGTAATGATGGCTGGGAGCTCCTACTGGCCGGACGATGAAAAGAAAGATGGGGGAAGAAAGATCTAAAATCTAAATAAGAATGCAAGCAGTGGCTGTCGAAGCCAGCTCTGATTTCTCACCAAGCCTAACCTGTTCCTCGCAGCCTGCAGCAGATCTTTTGAGATCTTCACTCCAACTCGGATCTGAATCCGGTCCACCGTCGTACAGAGATACTTGCGCGAATGTAGAATAGCGCATGGAAGTGATAACACTGCATCCCAGGGCTTCTCCTGCTAACGGAGGCTTTTGAAGAGATTCAGGGGAGAGGATGATTCCCCCCCCCCCCCCACGCTGGAGTCGTACCGCTGACCTCCGGCGCTCCTCCCTGTTCTAAAGCCCTTCACGCGCTATCATCGTCTACTTACCGACACTCCGGCTGGAGCGAGGACGAGGTCGCGACCCTTCGGAAGCGCTTCCCGTCGCTCGCGCCAAACAAAGAGACGCGTCGGAAGGGCGCCGCGCGTCAGTTCGAGCCCTTGACTGCAGATCCGGACGCCGCCGTGTCAAGTCCCCCCTCTGATGCGCGTCGCAAGGGGCTTCAAAGCGTTTGCGACACGCGTTCGCTGTTATCCTCCGTCACCTGCCTGTGATCGCGGCGGGCAGAGCGGGTTGAAGTTACTGCCGGTCATGTGCGTCCTAATATCTGTCAAATCATCTGGAATATGATAGACCAGGAGAGGAAGGGAGGGAGGGCCAGAGGTATAAATCACACCGTGAGATTAAATTAATTTTATTACATTAACTTTGGACAGGCGTTTTGAGGGTATTCCATTAATGGCGACCGGGGCCCCTTCGCTCAGTAAATCAGCTGTATTTATTTTTTGATCCTCGGAGCTGAGGGGGCCGCCCCCGCCCCCCCACCCGTTATGGGGCCCCTTTCTGATTTGCAGACGCGCGCGGGGGGGCTACGCTAAAAAACGCGCTGAGGATTCATGCGCCACTCACGCAAATTAAATCACTCGTGATCGATGCGCTGGATCCATCTAACGATCGCATCGCTCCCGCCTCGACCCCGATGTACAAATCCCCTTTAATATCCTACAGGCTGAGAGAAGAGTGTCGCATTGGCATTAGGACTCTCTCACAGCTAAGCGGGTACGACTGGCACGTCCGTTTAAAAGGATTGCGAAATGTCCTTTTCCCTTTTCTGTCGGCTGAATGGCCTTTCTGATAAGCTGTGATTTATTTACGAATGTTCTGAACCCCAGTGCGAAGGTAATTGCGCAATTTCACCACCCCTTTGCCTTTCCCGATGCGGAGATACATATGCAAACATCCAAGGTGAACGAAAAAGGACACACACACTCTCCTGAACACGCACATTAACACACATGCTACCTTGTTTCGAAATGGACGGTGTTGTTCATGGTTAATTATACAGATTACCTCAGGAAAAAACTAATCGCAAGTCACCGGAGTTGGTCTAAGCTCCAGAGACCAGGCAAACACACACACACACACACACACACACACTCCCTCCAGATCATTAACATCCTTGCATCCAGCTGACACATTGCGAGGCGAGTCCTAAATTGCGATCGAACGGCATCAGGACCTTTGATTTAGCCCTCGCTATAGATGGGACTCGACCAGGCCAGCCTTTCCTTACCCATCGATCGGCTGCGCTCGTAGGTGGCGCGATAGCAAACCGCAGAAGAGTGAATGCGAACCCACTGGACATCTTCAGCTATGGCTGAGCCATCAGAGCTGGGGGGGAGCCTGGAGTATCGAACCCTGTCCACCTTTCAATCTCCACCCATCATTGTCCTGTCGATGGGGATATCCTTAAATGACTCCACAACAAAGAGCTGCCTGCTGTACGGACAGATATTCACTACGCCTGACAATGCACGCATGCATTTTTACACGCACACACACACGGCCAATCCCGATAAAGACACCATCATTTATTGAAATGAAATCTGCTTTGTATTCTTGCCTATGGGGCATGGCTAATTTGACAGTTCGGAGGGATTCCTAAAATATCCACAGAGGGCTTTGCTGCCATCACCAGCGTCAGCGAGAGGACCATTGCTCATGGTAATAAATGCACGTTGGGGGTGATGAATCGCCTGGTCTTTCCAAGGCACTTGGGGCCTGAAAAAAGCTACATGTTGACTGTCTAGCTACTCTCAGGACGAGAGAGTACCGAACGGGGGGAGGAGAGAGGGACAGCGAGGGGAGACGAGAGAGAAGGAGGAGAGGAGGAGGGAGGAGAAGGAGGAGAGCGCATGGGAAATGCGCTCGTGGCCCGGCATTACCATAACATGGGAACGATCCATCAATCCGTAGGGTAAACTGTACATGGCATTTGGAGGCTAGCACCACCATGTGTACATTCATAATGAGATTGTGAGTGTGACTGAGCAGCAGGATAACCCACACTTCCTCCACACATACAGCCTGCGCCCCTCGTTAGAGGTGAGGGAGTGCGCGAGCATACAGTGGCTGGGCCCCTCTCCTAATCTCGCTCCTCTCCTCACCCTGCTCCTCATCTCGCTCCTCTCCTCATCTCGCTCCTCTCCTCATCTTGCTCATCTCGCTCCTCTCCTCATCTCGCTCCTCTCCTCATCTCGCTCCTCTTCTCATCTCGTTCCTCTCCTCATCTCGTTCCTCTCCTCATCTCGCTCCTCTCCTCATCTCGCTCCTCATCTCGCTCCTCATCTTGTTCCTCTCCTCCCTTGTTTCTCTCCTCATCTTGCTCCCCACCCCGCTCCTCTCCTCATCTCGCTCCTCATCTTGTTCCTCTCCTCCCTTGTTTCTCTCCTCATCTTGCTCCCCACCCCGCTCCTCTCCACATCTCGCTCCTCATCTCGTTCCCTTCCCCCCTGGACACGTGCTGTCTCTCCCTCCTGGCCGTGTCTCGTCTCTCCCTTCTCACCTTTTCCTGGGGGTTGTTAGCGGAGGGGAAACACGGCCCCGCCGAGCGCCGCTGACATTAAAGCGCGGCTCGACTGGCATTTAAGCTGGTCTCTCCGCCTCGCGGAACGGCAGACGCTATGCAAATGACTCGGAGGGTTTTCCTTCCCACGTGCGTCTTCTCCACACCTCAGCGATGAACCGCACACAAGCCCGCCGGCTTGCCTCCGCCCTGGGGGGACCGGAGCTGGCCGGTGTGGGGCTGACGGACAGACCGGCCAAGGGACGCGGCACGCTCTGGCTCGCACACGCGTGTGCACGCTGACACAGGCACGCGTTGCGTGTTGGAGACGTTGGGTTGCCATTGGTTACTGTGATGCTTTCTTGCAGCGTTGCGGCACGGGAGATGTCTGTCAAATACGAGTCTGTTTATGGGACCTGTGGTGTGTGTGTGTGTGTGTGTGTGTGTGCAGTACGACTGTCATGTCAACACTGTAGAGCCAGCCTCACGCCCACTCACTTTCAGCAGGGGTTCTCTGGTACAAGGATAAATACGCTGACATGTTGTGGCAGCTTATGTGTTTTTCTAGTGCCGACTTGATGGGTAATTAATACCAGATTGACAAGAGATCTCTGTGGCTTTATGTGTGTGTATGTCTGTGTGTGTGTGGGGGGGGGGGGGAGTCTTTAATGACTACTCAGATGTCGTGCTTGTGTTCCCGCAATTACCGATCAAACTTTCATCAAAGGCAAGATGGTCTCGGCAGTGATGTTGCCCACCTTAATGGTTTTTTTTCACCAACTCTTCCCCTTCCATCAAAGAAATCTCCAAACAGCATTAGCTTTCATTAGAAAGAAAATAACCCAGCAGAGGGCAGCTGCGGATCTGACGTGCGTGTCAGGCAATCTCCAAGCGAAGAAATAAAGAATATTGGGTCGGGTTGACTTTGTACGGTGCAATCTTAGCCGTCCGCCTCATTTCCATGGTGAGCACCCACGTACTAATTAACATGTGCGCCCCGGCTTACGCGAGCGAGGCGAGTCGTGCGAATCCCGAGTGCGCGTGCATCCCCGTTCTTAATTACCGGCGTGCTGAAGGGGATTGGGGCTCGGCGGGTTTTTTTCGGCGGCACGGAGAACACGAATTAGTGTGCTGCGGGAGAGACCGGGGGTGTCATCCGCGTCGGGAAGGCTCTGATGAAGGATGGGGTGGGGGGTTCCGGCATCCTCGTACGTCTTCATATCAGTTTGAGCAAGCCGCGTCTAGCTGTTGTTTCTTCAGAGTGGGCATCACTCACGTTTATTACAGCTGAGAAGACTCTTTTGGGGAGGACGATGTGAGCCTTGTGAATGTTTAATGGTGTGTCTGGTTTGAGGAGAGGAGCTCAGAGTTGAGCGTTTGAGCTTTATGACACGGTTCACCTTTTTATACTGTGGAGCTAAAGAGGTAATGTGAATGTGTTACTTTTGATGAAATGTGTGTCTCTTGACGCATGATTATTTCTCCATCAGATGGGTTTCTAAATGGTGGTCAGGGCTCGCCTTTATTCACATAAATTTCCTCTAGAACGTTCTTAACCCTCATTAGTTCTCCCAAAAGCAAAGGCCCTCTTCAAATTAGTGTTTGCAGGTTGGACTAGGGTAGGACTATTATTTGTGAACACATTAAAGTTATGAAAATGCCATAACGTATAATCATAAAAGATCATTTATCTTCCGTGTGACTAAGTGACGCTGAGGATGCTTCCGCCAAAGCCCGATGTCGAAATGAATCTGCTCATTCATTCATCCATTCATTCATTGAAACTTAATCAAATCTCGAACTATTAATGAATGTGTTCATTTGAAGCTGTTGCTGTGAGTTCAGACCTCCAAAGCTTCTGGAGTGTGGAGCTCGCTTTGTGTGCTTCTTTGAACAGCAGTTCAAAGCACTAAATGTTCTTCTAATTCAAGTATTTTTGACCTGTAATATCCTGACTGGAGAACTAAAACATAAGTCCTGCGTGTTAGAAATCACCTGCAAACGCTACATTATGAAGGGAGCAAAAATATCAATTTCTCTCACGATTTCCTTTGCGCGTACCGAAAGTTTTTGGTCCAACGTCCATGCGTACACAGCTCTGTAACTCTAAGTAAAAACACTACGGCTTCTCGCTTGCACGACCTTGACTTGAAGAGCTTTTACTCATTCCGTGTGCCTGTTTTCCGCTCCCGGGTAAAGACAGACAAGCAGGTGAATGGCCGATGACACATCATCCATCACTGTCAGAAGTCTTGAACACCTGGAAGGAAATGATGGTGTGGCCAGGCCGTGTCACTTCCTGTGCCCCGCTCTTCTACAAATATATATCTATATTACTAAAGAGGGAAGCCATAGGTGGTCGTGGGGGAGATACTGCGAGCAGACATGCAATTATGCTGGCGAAGGAAGAGGAGAGAAGGCACGTTGAATATTTTCAGGGATGGACGCATGACTGGAAGATGATATGTTCATGTTCGCATATTGCAGTCTGTTTCAGCTTCCAGCTTCCTCCTGTTGCAATATGCTAGTGTGTGTGTGTGCGTGTGGGTATGTGTCAGAGTGTGGTGGTGTGTGTGTGTGTGTGTGTGTGTGTGTGTGTATTCTTGAGTTCTAGCTCCAGGTAACCGGACCTCATGCAGTCACCCTGATTGAGTTCCTTGTTCCCTCTGTAGGGATCCGGATTGGCCATCCTCGCCCCCAGATAGAGGCCTTTGACCTGGGACACTGTCCTGGAGCGCTGGAGCCCGTAGGCAGGCCCCCATCCCCAGCCCCCCTGGCACAGCACAGAGCCACGCATGCATGCATTAGACATGATCCAGGATTTCAAAAGCGTTCCTCTGTTTATCGCCTCCCCCAAACCCTGGCTGAGTCTGATCAGCTTTTACCGGCACAAAACCAATCTCCCCATCTTCCAACACACGCTGCACACACAAACACACACCTACACACGAAAAACACACACACACACGGTGTGCAGTGGTGTACAGCTCTGCGGTGCAGAAGCTTCAGGGTCCAATTGATTCTCGCTCTTTTGATGTATCATTGTTGGCAGTCGCTAACCAAATCGCCCCCCCCCCCCCCCCCCCCCACCCCCCGTGCATGAAGGGAACCGTCTCCGCCTTCTCCAAGCTCCGACCGGCCCCCCTTTCTTCTCTCTCAGACATTTACAGCCATTCATAAAGGTGTTAGAGAACACCACAGATACTCACCGTCGCCTCGCGCTTCCTGTGTGTTTGTTCCGTTCCCCCCCCCCCCCCCCCCCCCCTTCTTGTAGCCCCTTTCAGCTTCGGTCGTTTTGAGTCAAATTTCTCGAAAGCCGGGACGATTTGTGTGCTTTTGTGTTGCGAGGACGCAGTCGTACCGTGCGTTCGTTCTCATCGGCTGGACGGAGGGAGGCGCGTCACGCATCTGTTGCGCTGCGACTCACTTTAAAATCTTTCAAACCGATCTTTTCTGTTGTGTGGCTCTACCGTGACCAGCGTACCTTCGAAAGCCAGGCGTATTTCCTGTTCCTTTCTTAAGCAGCAGTGAAGATGTGTTTGTGTGTGTGTGTGTGTATGTGTATCTTTCCGCGTGTGCGTTTTTGTGGGCTGTTGGTTCGAGCGGTTTGTTGGGGTTCAAAGTGCGCTTTAGGAACCGGGACAGGAAGAGTGCGAAGCCCTGTTGGGCCGCTCGTATGATTGGCTTAGGTTTTATAATGAGGCGCAGTGTGAGAAGAAACGACCTCCACCTACCAGCAGTCTCCGGTCGTTTATCATCCTAACCACACACTGGACAGGGCCAAACCACACACCGCCCTCTGCTGGACACTCCCACAATCCACCAGGGGATCGACAGGGGAAGGACGTGTGGGTGCGTGTTGGTCATCGTGTATGTGGGTGTTTCTTATATGACATGTAACATTTTATATTCATATAATATCAATAAATGTACGTAATCATCCTTATTTAATCTTGCTCTTTGTTCTCGATAAGCTTACGTTTCACTAGAAGGAGAATGTTAAGAGTAATTCACACTGCAAATTCACACCGTAGCTTTTCAGCTATGCAGCCTTGGTCAAACAGGATGACAGCGAATTATCGCTAAATCACACACGACCACAAACTGTCCGTTTGATGTCAAAGCCCAGCCTATCATCTCGCCGTTCACAGTTTACTCTGGTTCCTGTTAACTGTCTTCTTTTTTTAATGGTCGCTCCAGATTGTGCCTTGGTTTCCCTTTGTGTGCTAACGCCGGGAAGATCAAGCTCGATAAAAATGTTTCGCCTGTGCTTTGCAACACACCGGAGTCCTCGTCTCCCTTGAGCAAATAGTATTTTGTCGATGTTGTGTGCTGCGTGTGGGTTTGTTTTGAGAGAGAGAGAGAGAGAGAGAGAGAGAGGAGAGAGAGAGAGAGAGAGAGAGAGAGAGAGAGAAAGAGAGAGAGAGGAGAGAGAGAGAGAGAGAGAGAGGAGAGAGAGAGAGAGAGAGAGAGAGAGAGAGAGAGAGAGAGAGAGAGAGAGAGAGAGAGAGAGAGAGAGAGAGAGAGAGAGAGAGAGAGAGAGAGGGAGAGAGAGAGAGAGAGAGAGAGAGAGAGAGAGAGAGAGAGAGAGAGAGAGGAGAGAGAGATCAGAAAGGACATGTGGATGTACTGGCAATATTTTGGGGACAGATCTGACATTTAGATCCGATACGTTCCCGCCCTTCTTTGGGCAGTTCATTTGATACGGGTGGGCTTCACATCTGGTCCTCTCCAGTCTTCGAACACAGCTCACCTTTCAGTTTTCGGTACATGAAGTACCCTTAAACCTGGGATTTTCGCTCTCTCGATACCTTAATAACCACTTTCTTATGTGCTGCTTCTTCCTCCACTCCTCTCTCTCTGCCTCTTTCTCATGCCCCTCCTCCCTCTCTCCCTCCATCCCTTCATCCCTCCACCTCTCCTTCCCTCCCTCCCTCCCTCCTTCTCCCTCCCTCCAGTGGGGAGGCTGCAGGCTACCAGCGTGTTCTCCAGGTGGATCTGGAGGTGAACGGCTTGCAGGCGCCCCTGGGCAGCAGGATGGTGTCGTGGCAGGTGGAGTACCCCCTGTCCCGCTCCCTCACGGACGAGGTCCAGACCCTCATCCGCCTGGCGCCACAGGACATGGGCGGGATCGTGCCTCTTGCCATGGTGAGTGGAGCCCCCTACAGGAAAAAGCAAGCATGTCGCAGACATGTCCATCACGTGTCCTTGTATGGGCAACCAGACAGATATGGTGTAAGAGAGAGAGAGAGCTGGATGAGAAAAAGGGACGAACATACTTTTAGTCTAACAGTGAACATTCGAAACGTGAACGGAATATAGAGTTTGTGAAAGTGCGTCTGATGTGTCTCCCCACTCCTCAGGAATATCTCAAACAGAAGCCAGACAGAACCTCCTTTGTACATTGGAAACTCATGTTGACGCTGGGCCAAACACTTTGATGTCTCCTTTGAATCTGGGATGTTTAACAAGAGAACACCATATTCCTGACATGAATAAAGATAAAAGACTGTTCGAAATTCGGGACGTCTTCCTCTCTTACTGTCGAGTGCCTGGCAGGAGTGTCATTTTGAGATGAAGGTGGAGTGAGTAGAAGTGCTGAGTTCAAAGTCCAGTGGCGTTCACTTGGATTAAACACCAAGCTTGCGCTACTTCAATTAGCTGTAATTGGACTAAAAGTACTCTTTTGATTGAGACGGTAATTGATTTTGGAAAGCAGGATAATCCTCAATCAATTTTTGGGGGGATTGTATTGCTTCTGGGTGTGAGGAACAAAGGTATTTTAACAATGAATGTCTTTATGATTACACATGTTAAACAGTTCACAAAGTGTTTTGATCTTGTTAATGGAAGGAAAAACCTTAACGCTTTTACTAGAAAATGTTTTAGACCGTGTGTGATTTACAGACAGTTTGGCAATCCTGCACCAGCACACCTGATTCTAATGAAGGGTCGTTATCTAGCTGTGTGGAAACAACTCTTCATTAGAATCAGGTGTGCTGGAGCAGGGAATCGGCAACAATCTAAGGACAGTGGCTCCTAGGAACAGGGTTGCCAACTGTACCAAGCATTCAAACACTCGCATGGGGGCTGTGTGAACTGCATGAAAGCGGTGTGAATTACCTCAGGCGTGGGCCGATGCAGGGACTGTGGTTCCACAGAGTCATCAAGGAGAGATGAAGATCTAGAGAGAGCTTCTCTAACGTCCAGCTCATATAGGCAGGAGGGAGGGAGGCGGGCGCGGCCGGGCACCAATCATCCCCAGCACTCGGCTTCCCCTGAGGGGCTGTAAAGAGAGGCGCACAGCCTGCTGTGGCTGGTTCTTCTCCCTCCCTCTCGCCCTCCCTTTCTCTCTCTGTCTCCGTCTCTGTCTCTCTCCCTCTCCCTTTCTCTCTGTATCTCTCTTTCTCGCTCTCTCTCTCTCTCTCTTTCTCTCTCTCTCTCTCTGTCTCTCTCTCTCTCTCTCTCTCTTTATTATTATTTCTCTGTCACGTCTAATGATACATTCGAAGAAACCAGCTCCACAAACTGTGCTGTTCGTTTATGAGAGGCTATAAGGTCGGCAAAGAAGTTTTGCGATGGCAGATATGAAATGAGGGGGAGGGAAAGAAAAAAATAGAAGGAAAAATCTAGAAGCTCTTTAAAGCTCTTAATGAGCGACAGAGAGGAAGAAGACAAACATAAAGTAAATGTAAATGTTACGGATGTGTGTGAGACGCTGGTCTGCGTTCCTCACGCAAATATGCGATCCTGTCCCGTCCGTGGCTTCACGTCTCTGTTCTCTCATTAGAGGAGACGGCTAGCGAGGCCCCGCGGGCTCTCACACGTCAAACGCCATCCTAAGCGTCGTACCCAAAGCCTCCACGCGTTCGTTGTCTCTCCGAAGATTAGCATTTAGCTCGAAGAAACCCCGGAACAGGTTTCGCTCGACGGCCTGCGTTTGCCCCGTCGCTCGGGAGATAAAAATGACGCCGTTGCCTCGCGCACGAAACAAACGATCTTTCCCACGTCAACCGTCAACCGTCCCCCCCCTCCGTCCCCCCTCCGGAGAGACCAAAAGATACGTCAAAAAGGGAAAAGCTGTCTCTGTATCGGTGATTTATACGCACAACAATCACATGATCAAACCAGTCAGCGATAGCAGAGCCCGGTCATCGCTCAACCTCTCCCTGCTGTCAGAAAGGATATTTGGGGAAGCCGTAGCATGGCGCTAGGAACCAGCAGAAGGAGGCTATCGCCAAGCTGCTGTCTACATGCACAGGGAGGTTTTAATATTCCTTTAGGCCTCAGCAACTCCTCCGGCGGATATGTGGACTTCTGATTACGATGTTGCGTTCTTCTGGGGTGAATGTCAGCAGGTTTAGGGTTGTGTTCAGGTTTTGTTGTTGTTGTTCTCTATAATTAACGATGCCTCCCTCATTCTTTTCCTATTTTAGGGAATATATCCTCAGTCACTTTTCTTAATTGCCCGGTGAGGCTTTGGGGTGTCACACTCCCTCTTCTCGAACCCTTTTACATTTTTTATTTCATTTTAGTTTAGTTTATATTTTCTCAGAGCGCATTTGACGAGGGGAATAGCCAGAACTAGACCACAACATAGTCAAGGACCCTAAGTCACGTGGGCCTTGTCTAATCACCATGCCTGCCGTAAGCAGCTGGGGCCGTCCTAAGTGAACATAGTTTGTTTTGGGAAGGGGTGCCGGGGGGGGTGTGTTTATTGACTTGACATTTGGTTTGTAATGAAAATCCTTTGTAGGAGTCGAAGGGAAGAAAAAAAAACAGCAGTTAATATTTAATCTCTACTTGCGAATCTGAGCCAACAGACCCCACGATAACAAACAGAAAAAAAGTCAACAAAAAAAACAACAGATTGTCAAGCCAACATCTTGAGTAATAAATCAATATCTAATTATTGAGGAGGGTATAAATCTACATTTAGTTCTTATGAATAATCAATAATGGTATTTACTGCCTCTGAGGATGGCTGAATGCTTCCCAAAAAGAAATCTTTATTTGCTAATACGCTAAAATTCCCCAGTGTTGCTTAAAAGCAAAAAAAGGCTTTCCCTACTATATGTTACCCAGCAACTGTTAGGCTATGATTTCCTCCATCTTCTCACAGTTTCCTGACAGAACAGTGCAAAATGCTGCTCCTCTGGCAGAAACCAGACGAGTATCTCTCAGAAAAGGGGATTCTTTGGATTTCCTGGTGAAAATCTCTGTCGGATGTTGCGAGTGTGCGGGGCTTTTTAGGAAGGTGGGACATGGGTTCTTGAAAACCGATACGAAGCGAGGAGATGAGAACAGCGTGCCGTCCTTGAAGAACGTGGAACTTCCTGTCCTCGTCCAGTATTCCTCTCAGTGAGTCAGCGCACCGTATAAACTATGCCAAGCCCCCGACCCTCCGTAGAACTGGAAGGTGAATAATTCTAAAGCTCTACAGGATTGTTGGCTTTTGAAGAGCTCTGTAAGAGCACGATGTCCGCTAATTCTTCTGATACCGCCGTCGGACAAGCGAGCCTCGTATTACGACCTGAAGAGAAGCCGACCCTTTCCTCTCAGGGGTGCTGACGTGCGCCTGTGTTAACTCAGGTTAGACACGTGTTTCCACAGCACACGGCTCTGCAGCTTGTAATCCCCAAAACTGCTTCTGAGGGACCGGAAATGTTCCTTTAGGTCCAGTGGTGTCCAATCCTGGTCCTCGAGGGCCACAGTCCTGACAGTTTCGATGTATCCCTGCTCTAGCACACCTGATTCTAATGAAGCGTTGTTATCAAGCTCTGTGGAGGTGTGCTGGAGCAGGGAAACATCTAAAACCTTCAGAACAGCAGGCCCTCGAGGACCAGGATTGGTGATCCCTGCTTTAGTCAGTTGTTTCTCCTGCAGCTGGTAGGGGTTGTGCTCGAAAGCCCAGCATTAACACCTTGGCTAACAGTTAGCTCGTTTGAGAAGAAAAAACGTATCTCCTTGACTTTCCCCGGTCCCTTGGTAAGGCCAGCAACTGTTTATGTGCGTTTTCCTATTGTG
>CM059339.1:1719216-1778637 GCA_030340685.1 Protosalanx chinensis | reverse complement strand
GGGTATGATTAAAGAACACATCTGGTCAAGTTGTGCCTTGTCACTGCCATCCACTATGCAGCTTGAATATTCACACCTTGGCATAGATAGAGAACAGAATAGAAAAAGACGATTGAAATAAGTGGTCACCTCCAGCTGTTGTTTGCTCAAGGCCATAAAACCTTCAGACCACTGGGTGGCGCTCTCACACACGTACCCCTGCTGTCACGCCGTCTACCTTTAAGCCCCATAAGATGCATTATTACCATGAGTGAAGAGGAAAAGCTGGAGAGCGAAAACCCTGAGCGCCCTGTCTGTCTATGTGTGTGTGTGTGTCTGTTTGTGTGTCTGTGTGTGTGTGTGTGTCTGTGTGTTTGTGTGTATGTGTGTGAAAGCAAGCTCATTACACTTAAACACCCTCTGCTGACCTGCCATACTCCCCAGCCTGAACGCTTTGCCCTCATGTTTCTGTTGAGAGCCGTAAATGTCTCCTCAGTTTAGGCTGTGGACCCCCCCCGGGGCACGATGATGTGTGACAGGGCTTGGTGGAGGGATGGAAGTAGGGAGGGTAGGAGGGAGGGAGGGAGAGCAAAGCCAGCTGTACCATGTTAACCTGTCAGGCTGCTTCTCTGCCTGAATAGCCATGCCTAAATGACATCTAATGGACGCTGTCATTGTTTCTACCCTCACCGCAGTCGCTTCTCTCCCTTTTTACAGGCACCTGGTCTAGCCAGGCTCAGGTGGGGGCTGGAGGACTGGGGGACTGGAGGGCCGGAGGACTGGGGGGACTGGAGGGCTGGAGGACTGGGGGACTGGAGGGCTGGAGGACTGGGGGACTGGAGGGCTGGAGGACTGGGGGACTGGAGGGCTGGAGGACCGGGGGACTGGGGGCTGGAGGGCTGGAGGACTGGGGGGACTGGGGGGCTGGAGGACTGGGGGACTGGAGGGCTGGAGGACTGGGGGACTGGAGGGCTGGAGGCTGGAGGACTGGGGGGCGCGGGGCATGGAATACAGAACAGCTGTGTCACTGCAGGCCCTGTTACTCTCTGCTCCTCCAGATACGAGCGAGTCAGTGAGGACGAGGACGACAAGGAGGTGGAAGGAGGCGAGAGGGCGGAGGGAGGATGCGTGCCCCAGTACCAGAGCACACCGGTCCACGTGCTCACACACTTCGTGGCAGACGGGCCAGACGAGGGGCAAGGCCAACAGGACTTCCTGCTCGGCAGCGATTGGCAGGTGGATGTGACAGAGCTGGTCCAGGATTCGCTGAGAGTGGAGGACCAGCGGGTGGCCCGCCTTCTGCAAGGCCAGGTTGTGATTGGCCAGAACGCCGGGACCACCAAACTTCAGGTTCATTTCCCAACGAAGGGTGGGAGGGAGAAAAAGTGAGGGAATGAATAAACGAACAAGTGGAATGGAGAGAATCAGGGAGGTAAAGCAGTGTTGCGACACGGTGAGCGTGCGTGTGAGCGCATGAGCGTCTAAACATTAAGACTAACTCATTCACAAGGGACCTGTGCAAAACGAAGGGACTTTTCGAGCTATACAGAGTGAACTGGGGGTCTTGTAGTGGAGGGGTCGTCTAAAAAGACATCGATCTCCTCTCTGCACAAACACTTTAGCCAATCGGCGTCTGACAGGGCTGGATGTCTGCATGGCACACCTTGTGAGAGGGCTGCGGCGTCCCATGCAGGCAGCATGCAGCTGATGTCGTTACTGGCACCAGGCTTGCGACAGAGGCCCAGCACATGGAGCCACTTACTCTGCGAAACAGCATCGACTCTCCAGTTTACCCCTCACAGATCGCACTCTCTCAGCAGACACTGCAGACTTGCTGACTTGATTTGAATTGACTTCCCATTGGCCTGTGTGTGTGTGTGTGTGAGAGAGAGAGAGAGAGAGAGAGAGAGAGAGAGAGAGAGAGAGAGAGACAAAGAGCGAGAGAGAGAGAAGAACGAGAGGAGAGAGAGAAGAGAGAAAGAAAGAATAGAGAATCCTAGTGTTCCTCCTATTTTCGATAAAGACCACACAGGATAGCAAATAGCTCATCTTTGACTACCTTAGCTCGTCTCTGTCTCCTTTGATGGTTCGAGAGAGTCAATATCGATACGATTACTGGCCAATAGCAGCTCCCTTGAATACTGACTGGGTACAAAGCACACGGCACACGACCGAAGCGAGGCTTTCGTTTGGCTTGGAAGCAATCATCATACGATTTCTGTCTCGCTTCGGTGTCAGAGGGCCACACACACACTAGGGAAACACATACGACTGACAGTCAAGCACACGCACACACACACACACACACTGCACACATGCGGCAAAGCATACACACAGATGCCTTGAACAAATTGAACACACACACACACACTGCGGCTTCAAAAAGGGTATTGACAATACTGTTAGAAGACTTTGGAGTTTAATTTGATAGCGAAATAGCCTCTCGCTTCGGTGGAGTGATTGTAGATCAAACCCCAAACAAGAGGGTTTCAATATTCTACCATTAAAATCCGATAAAAGAGCCGCAATCTTTTGGAAGGGGGTGGGGGGGGGGGGGGGGGGGGGGGGGTCGGCAATCACAGGAAATAAGGGGCAGTTGTAGTGGATACTCGTGCCCGTCTCCATGGTAACCACAATTCAGCCTTGCTTGCTTTGTGTCAAACTTCTTCTCCTACCCGACACTTAAATAAAATTTTGCTAAAGCTAAATGGATAAGTCACTGTTTCCAGGGGAGTCATGCAAACCAGCAGGGCGGGGGGGGTAGGGGGGTAGGGGTCCTACCTTGGGAAAAATAATACAAATTACATTTTCAGCAATTCGATACTGTATGTTATTTGACCTTGGGGGATTCTTTAACTTACGTCTGTGTTTGTAGCTCAGTAAACTTTGGTCTTGGTTGACTGTTTGGTTAAAACATTTTTTTTTTGGACATTGTCAATATAACTATTAATAATGCCATTATTACAAATAGAATACATCCATTCCTTGAAAATCTGGTGGTGCAGGTGTTTGAAAGCTTCTGAATATACAGATGACTGTGTACCCGCATCTACCTAGTGAGCACAGATCCAAGACCCTGCATGGGCTCTGAAGGCCTGGATCTGACCAGCTCAACCTTAGATTCCACCCCCTACAAGCAAGCATTACCCTTGTGTATCCCCAGTGTGTTTGGCTGTGTTGTTAACATGTAGCCTGAGCCAAAGCTATGGATCATGTCTGAGTGGATTCTGGGAGAATCCCTGAGTCCGGACGAGGCAGTGATGGAGGCTGACAGTTCATTATGGCAGGGTAAACGGCCTGGGTGTCTGGGGAGGCGTGCCGGGCCCTGAGCGAACGAGGCTCAGGGATAATTGGATAGGAGAGGTGAACTTCCTCTCTCATTACAAATCACTTGTATTTACACGGGCGCCAGCACAGCGCCAGGTGGGACGCCAGTCAGGATTTGTGTTTGTGTGTGTCTGTCTGTGTGTGTGTGAGTGTATACACGTGTACTAAATGTGTTTAGTGCACTTGTGTGTGTATGTGTAGGACACATGTGTGCGCTGACACCCCTGTGTGTGTGTGTGTGTGTGTGTGTCCACGCTGCAGGTGCTGTCCCCTCTGTCAGCTTCAGTTCTGGCTGAGAGGACCATCAAGGTCCTGGATGACAAAGTGAGTGTGACAGAGCTGGGGGTGCAGCTGGTCTCTGCACTGGCTCTGTCCCTCCAGCTCAGTCCAGGAAGCAACAGAGCCATCGTCGCCACGGCTACCACGCAGGAGGTCATGACCAGCCCCAAACAGGTACCGCTGCTCACTTCAGACGTCATGGCAACGGCAATTTCACGGCAACTCATACATGCCATGTTTGTGTTGGGATGTTACCTAACTGTCATGTGTTTTCTTCATCTAACAATGTCGTTTCTGGAATAAATTGCATTAATTGCTCTTATTAGTTGGAAGGTTTTCAGTGTCTCGCTGAAGGTGTTGTTTTGTTGTGCAGAAATGTTGTTTCACTGTCGCGCTCTCCTTCATCTTTAAACCTCACCAATTAAAACACCACAATGCTCTTTCCTTTCTCTCAGTTTCTTCTCTGCTCTCTAGTTATTTTTCTTCAGTTTTTATCTCCTTTTCTCTCCCAGCGATAAATGAGAAGCACCACACTGGGTTTTCTTAGAGTGTGTTGATATTAAAGCAGCATTTTCTTTAATATCTTCATACCTCAACTAGCAGGCAGTCCCAGGTACAGATAGAGAAGCTGAAAAGGAGCTTGCATGGCTGTTTTTTTTGGAGGGGAATGCACTAATGCGTTTGTGTATCTTTAGGAATCCCTCATCAGCGCATGGTTGCAGTTCAGCGACGGCTCCATGACCCCTCTGGATCACTACAACCCCGCCCACTTTGCGCTCACCGCCATCTCATTGGACGAGCAGGTGGTGGAGGTGCGGCGGGGAGCCTCGTGGAAGTGGCCCATCATCGTGGCCAAGGGTTCGGGACAGGGCCTGCTCGTGCGCGTGGAGATGACTTCGTCGGAGGAATGCCAGAAGGGGAGACGGCGCGGCGTCCTCGCGTCCGGCGTGGGCGGAGTCCGCGTCCGGTTCGGCCCCCCCGAGGAGCCGTCGTTCGGCCGCGGTGGGGAGCGGCGAACCAGGCCGGACTCCCCTTACTACGGCGGCTCCATCTCCGACATGGAGGCCGGCATCATGAACCGAGGGGCCACCACCGTCAAAGCCCCCCACCCGGTCAGGCCCAGCGGGGACAGGCTGGCGGCGGAAGGCCGGGTTCCTGGGGGGTTCCTGGAGTACCCTGCCCAGGCCGAGATCCCAGGGGGCCGCAGCACAGACGAGGACCTGCTGACGTCCCGGCGCGGCCTGACGGACCTGGAGATCGGCATGTACGCCCTGCTGGGTGTCTTCTGCCTGGCTATCCTGGTGTTCCTCATCAACTGCATCTCCTATGCGTACAAGTACCGCAGCAAGCCGCTGCCCCTGGAGAGCCCCGAAGCCATGCCCCACGCCCACGACTGGGTGTGGCTGGGCCAGGAGGAGGGGCTTCTGGACGGGCCCCAGGGCCTGTGTCTGCAGCAGCAGGGGGAGGAGCTAGGGAGCACCCTGGAGGAAGGGAGCCAGCTGCTCAACGGAGGAGGCGGGGCCAAGGGCGGAGCCTGCACGGGAGGCGGGGCCGGAGGGCGGGACCACAAGAACGAGTCGCTCAACTCGCCCACCACTAAGAGGAAGAGGGTCAAGTTTACCACCTTCACCAACATCAAGCCCAGTAACGGGTGCCCGGTGATCAGCTCGCTGGCACACACCAGCGAGATCAAGTGGGTGTGTCCGGACATCGAGCTCGGGGATTCGCTAGAGCTGCGGAATTACATGGAACGCTTGAACGAGAACGCCACAAAGAACCTAGCATGAACAAAGCATGCTTGTTTCTTTTTTTTTCTTCTTTTTCTTTTTAAGTGGACACAAAAGAAACTCACCCGAATGCCTTCAAGAGTAAGGAGAGAGTGAGGGAGGAGGAGGGGAGGGAGGAGGAGGGGAGGGAGGACCCGAGGGGCGGGATCGAGACTGAAGTGGCTGGCGTTGTTGCCACACTGCCGCCATAACAACAAGAGGGAGCGTTCTTGCCCGAATTGTTTCCATGGCGACCGTCATAAGAGGTCATGGTTCAGAAATGGAAACTTTATATCACCGTGACGCCACAGGGAAAGGGAGGGAAGAGTGGCCAATCATTCGCTTGACAGAGACAAACGTTAATAAAGATGACTGTGACTTCAGTTTAAAGAAAATCTAATTTAACTCCCCCTTTACCCTGGTTGTTACTTTTTTCCAATCATCATTTTATTATCACTCTGTGTGTAATGTTATTGCGTTTTATGAAGTAGTTATATTCCATCTTGTCAAGCGATTTTAGTTTCAAGAAGTGCTAAGTGCATATTTAGAGATGTAAATACAAACGCGAGTCAGACCGCGTTGCGGTGTGCATCAAAAACATGATTTTTGCAAGGTGTTCTGTATTTTTGTACATCCTTACCTAGTCCATTTCCACGCTTCTTCTCTCTGTGGTTCTCCAGAGACCAGCTCTCATGCATGTTATTGCCAGGTCAGACACAGAAACGTCTGATCTAAACCCCTTGTCAAACCATCCTGAAATAAATGTGTGCACATTGGTGATACCAAGTCAGGGGCGAGTCGCAGTCGCACCGTACCAAACCTCTTTTCCTTTTCCAATAATAGAGAGCGACACTTCTTAAAAAAAAAAAAAGTTTGAAAAATTGTGATATTCTTTGTTCTCTTTGTCGTATTGATCACCGTTGTTCATGCAGTAACTCTTGACTTTAGGTTATTCTTGGTGTGTTCATCTGACTCAGACATCTGGATAGTCCTAACAGCACATGGTTCATCTGGAAACAAACTGCAGATGTCAGTTGGTATATTTAGACTGCGGAAGCTCATTGTCCAGTAGAAGGGATACTAGCTCCTACCAAGTCATATGAACAGCGTTACATTACGCAGACCAAGAGACTGACCCAATATACAGTAGCACAGATCCCCATTGGCCAGTGGTAGCTTAGACCAGTTAGCCATCCACCTGCTAGCCCAGCGAACGCCCATCTGACGGCCAGCTCCCACACCTGTCCATCTGCCTCTGCTCTGAGGGATGCGGAAGAGCTCTGGATTGATTAAAAGCGAAGATGACACTTCTCCACCCAGACTCCGTTTGATTCATTTGTCTGCTCCTTTCATTTCTCTGTGGATCTGTTGGGCAGGCATGGATGAGAGACGGATCCTCCCCTCCATCAAACCAACCAGCTTCCTGTCATGGCTGATGGCCTCAGATCTTATGCCAGAATGGAAGCATGGCGGGAAATAAGTCATCCCAGAACCCTAATGTTGCCTTTTTCTAACAAAGCAGGTCTCCACACACACACACACACGCACACCTCTTTAACTTCCTTTCCTGAGGCGAACAGAGTTGTACAACCTAATTTCGCGCAATTACTGCTTTGAGTCTAGCTCGCTCGTGTTTGTAGTTCAAAGGCCCGACATCCATAGAAGGTCACTCCCTCGTCGCCTCCAGTGCATTAAAGGGTCATTTGTACTGGACCCAGACAATTAGGACATCTCCCTGCATTGGATAACAGAACATGCTCCCCTTTAGTGAAAGGCCAGGCTAATTAATGATGACTTGGATGAGTTTTACTACATGTTAATGTGACATTTTCTATGCAGCCCTTCGAGCTAAATTATTGCAGCCATTTAACAACCCAGATGTCAATGATGGTCTAATTAAGCATCCGCCAGAGGAGGGAAACTCAGTACGCGCTCAAATCCCTGGATTATCGAGCGTCCAGGTGGAACAACACAGGGGGATTGGGTCAGCGCAGGGAGTGTGGGGGCGGGGTCAACTTTCAAGGGTTTCGTTTGAACAGGAAGACCCTGGGAAAGTTCCGAGTTACTTTATGAATACTGTATCTTGGGGGGGGGGGGGTTTACGGAATAAAGAGAACGAAATAGAGGTTGAACGAGAGAAAAGCTTAAATGGTGAGATAGGTCAGGGGGGAACCGTTGCTCTTCCTGTTTCTGTTCATCTCTCCTAATGTACGCTTAGGAAAATACACCCAAAACTAATCTCCTCTCCTAGGATGTTTGTGTGTGAGTGAGTGTGTATTCTTGTGCCACCATTGAGAGGTTTGAATGTGTGTTTGTGTGTAGGAAAGAGACAGAGAATAATAATACAAAAGGATATAATAAAGGCTTTCTATCATAGATTCATGATGGAAGCACCACATGAAAATTCGTAGGAGTTAGCGAGGTGTGGGTGACAGCGTTGGAGGAACCAAACATAAACACTGAATACAGAAGCCTTGTGTGTCTGTGTACCTCCTGAGAGTGTGTGTGTGTGAGAGAGAGGGAGAGAGAGAGAGAGAGAGAGAGAGAGAGAGAGGGAGAGAGGAAGAGATACATATATAAAGGCGAACATGATTTATGATACGGACCAGCACAATCAAAGCAGCAGAATGTGAGGTATTGCATCCATCTGTCTATACTGTGGATCAGAAGCCATAAGCGTGGGTAGGAACAGAATCCACATGTTTGCCCATAGCCTCTTTGGAACATTCCCCCAGAGAGACCCAGGCCTCTGAATCAAAAGAGCCTTCAAAAACAATAAAGAGGAATTCATTAAGGGGGATAATTGAGTCGCGGCATTTTTAGATGCAAGTGGTTGGTTGCATCAAATCCCCTCTGTGTTGCCCTTATTGAGATCTCTAATTGAGATAGAGACGCTAATGTCTCTCCCCCCCCACCCCCCCACCCCACTCCTCGTAGGAGAAGAGAATTGGGGTCTGTTTTTATTATTCGCTCGTTTTCATCTCGGCTGGTATTTCTGTATTTAGGTCTGCGTTCTGGAGTGCCTGCAGGGAGCTTCAGGCTCGGATAGGGAGGGATAATTATCACTTGTTGGAGTCTCTTAACTCTGTTAGCTGTGGTTGAGCTGCAGGAGTACACAGCTATAGGTCCAGATGCAGTGGCGATGAGGCGAAAGGCCTGTTTGTGTCAAATGAAAAGGTCGGGTACTGGAACATTGTGGCTGAAGTCTTCGGACTGGAATAGCGCTGGTTGGTAGGTTTTCAGGGGTGACATTCGTTTGTGTTTTTAGGAAAACAGACTTCCATTTGAACAGTTTTTCTCTGTCTCAGTCAAGGCTGAAGTTGACCCAGGAATCTTGTCAGGACTCCAAGTTCCTCAGGCTGTCTTAACTCAGCTGGTAAAGTAGACAACAATGTCCTGCAGCTGTACAGAACTGTGTAGTGTAGTAACAGTACACACACTCGCATATACATTTACATTTATTCATTTAGCAGACACTTTTATCCGAAGAGACTTCAGGATACATGGGTTCAGGGACATTTTTCCCGGAGGCAAGTAGGGTGAAGTGCCTTGCCGAAGGACGCAACATCATATATAGCCACAGCCGGGGATTGATCTCACAACCTTCCGATCATGAGGCCAACGCCTTAACCATTGAGCCATCTGACCCCCTATCACATATACAACACAAGTACAAGTTATAAAGGTTGTCTACTGTTGAGGCTGCCTGCACAGCCTTGTTGCTAAGTACGTTCTGACAGAAAGTTTAACTGTGAGACAAATTACAGTCTACATTGTATCAAGAACCATATCGCTCAGATCAAATGTGTTTTTCTTTCCCAGCGGTAAGGAAACAGAACGCTTGACAGATGTAACGAATGTCTGTACCACCTGCACAGAGGTAATTGAAAATTCAGGATTAAATTAGAGCTGCTGGTGTTCTGTGAAGGAAAGGAAAAAAGAGAATTTGTGGTGATGTGATGGCTTTTGTCTCTGAATGAATAAAATACATGACAGGGATGAACAAGCTTTCACAGAAGCTTTCATATCCTGTCGAAAGTCTTTCATCCGGACTGATCAACTCATCTCAGCCCAAGGAATGTTTGGTTACTTATTTTTTTTTCATCCATAGGTTAGTTTTTCCACTCCTGAATGAACCTTGCTTAAGTTTTTGGGGAGCTGACTGTGTTGAATGTTGTGTCTGTACGTAAAACACGTGCATGTATCATATGTACCCCCAACTATACGCACCTTTCCTACTAAGTAGACTGACAATCCCTAGTATGAATTTAATTGCCTGCTAAACTAGAGCGATATATTGACAGGCACTCTTAAGTAACTGTCATATTAAATCACTTTTAATTACACATTCCATATGAAGGATCTGTTTCTCCTTCCTCCTGCTGACCTACTGTGAAAATGTTCGGCTCCTAATTCCAAGGCCGCGGCCGAAATGCTCTCGCAAACATTTTTAAAAGAAGAAAATAAGGAAATTAAACGTGTTTCAGACCAAAGTAGCTCTTTTGCTGCCGAGCCTAATTTCACTACATCCCAGACAGTTACAGGGGGGGGCTCCTCAGCTGCCCCCCCGCTACAACTTCCATTTCACATTTCGCTCAGTCCCTTTCCTGCAGCCCAGCAGGTGTGTGTGTGCGTGTTTGGCCAACGTGTCCATGCATGTGCGCGCGTCGCGGTTTCGATTCTGTCGTGACAGCATCTGGGGTACGTATGTGTGTGCGCTCTCGCCCGCTCGTGTGTTTCTCCAGCGCGAGGCTGGTGCGTGGGCGCGAGCGGAGGACTCTGGCAGCTCCATTTAACCACGGTGGTGTCAGTCTGTCTGCCTGCCTGTCTGCCTCCATGTTCCTGCCTGCTCTCCCAGTCCAACGCTTGTTTGCTGCCCTGACACAGCCTGTCAAACATCCTCAGCCCGTGCGTCTGCTCTGTGGACAGATGTGGCTCCGGTGCTGAAGCGCCTAGTTAGCCACGAGCATTCCTGCTAACAAGCAGCTATTGTCCTAGCGGCTCTGTAAGGCTTATCTGACTTGTACCATTAAAACCACCCTGCATTTAATGGAGAATGTAATTGAAGCTAGCCTGCGACTGCCTAGCCAATTTAATTAACCCGGTGGTCCATGGTCATACAGGGTTTTCAGCATTTCCAGGGAAATCAGACTGTCAGCCATTCTATCCAGTTAGACACCTCTGCTCACACACACACACACACCTCTTACTGCATTATGATTGGGTGGGAGGGTTGCCAACAGGGAGAGGAAACGCTGTAATGGCCGACCATTTGAAACCCTCATATTTAGAGATAATTTCAGGTAGCATTTGCAGAGATGCCCTGAGCACCACGGAATGGTGTTCAGCATGTTTCTAATGATGGACCTAATGAGAATATCTCTGACATGGCACACGCTGACATGATTTAAGACAGCCCAACGAACCAATCAGGGACCAGAGTTCTTTAGCAGGCTACGCTTAGCAATGCCTGAAAGTTTCTCTCTCTCTGTCTCTCTCCCTGACTCTTTGTCTCTCTGCCTTTACACACACTCTTCAAAACATTTCACACTGCGCCTGTCTGAAAGACACTTACCTCCTGCCCCCACTCCCCCCCCGAGCCCAACCCCCCCTGCCCCTCCCGCTCCAGAGCCCCCAGCTCCTGGGGTCCGCTGCAATCAGCACCAGGGTGCCTGATAGGACAGACAAGCCCACCCCCCACCCCATCTCGTTTCTCAGGGAGCTGGCCCGTCCTTGTCCCCCCCCAGCCTGGTGCCTTCCCTCTGGGCCGTCTCCTGCCTGAGCAGGTTAGCACTCAGGGAGGGTTGTGGGGTGGTGGGGGGTGGGGGCGTTACCTGCTGTGGCTACGGAGGTAAACAACACGCAATTACCGATCCACTCAGACCAGGTGAACATCAGCAGATGGCTCCTTAAGTGGACCCAGGGCACGGCTACGTGATCTGGGTGCCGAGAGCCAGGAGGCTGTCCTCCTCCCAGACAGCCCTCCCTCTGTTCTGCCTTGGCTCCCCAGCGACCGCAGACACACGCCATATTTAAAAAGAACGGAAGCATGGTCGCCGACTTGTGTGGGGAACCAAGCCTGTTTCACAGCTTAGGATGGCACATTGTCGCTGCACATGGGTCTAATCACAATTAAATCACGATCCACTGAAAGTGAAGACCTTTAAGGCTTTTTGGGGGCTTTCTGTTCAGACTTAAGGAGCTTTTAGACAAACCTTTCTCTAAATACATTGCTGGCTAGCGTTGTGTGTGCAGAAATACCTTATAAAAGGTAATTTGTTCCACACCTTGGACAGTTGGGGGGGTGGGGGGTGGGGGGGTGGGAGTGAGGCTGGAGGGTCAGGTAGTGCACTGTGTTAAGGCCAGTTGGGGGCACTAGACTCACCAGGTATTGGCCACTGTGCCTTGTGCTGGATTTGAACCTGGGTTGCCAAGGTGCCAACTGTGTGTGGAAACCCCAAACCTTGGACTGTTAGGAGGTAGTCATCAGGATGCTTGGGGGTGGCAGGTGCTGGATAGTCAGGGAGGGCCTTGCGGTGGCAGGGGTCTGGGTTATCAGGGATGGTTGGGGGAGGTGTCAGACAGCCAGGTGGTGCCCTGTGGTCAGGCCAGTTGGGGGCACTAGACTTTCCAGGTTTTCGGCACTCTGCCTTGTGCTGGATTTGAACCTAGGTTGTCAAGGTAGCAACCATGTGTGTGAACCCCTACACTATGAGGGCCCACCCACCACCCTGCTTGACAACCTATGTATTGCTAAATTGCTGAATTTAAAGGAATTGGTACATGTGGGTTTTAAACCAAGGTCATGAGGTATATTATTCAATTATCAATATACATGTGCCACTGAGCCACTTTTGTTTAGACATACTAATAGTGATTTGACTCATATTTTGCAAATAAATCAGTAGTGGGACTTGGCAAGACTTGAACCATGGTTGCTGAAACAGCTTTGAGGAACCTGTTCTTACCCACTGAGCTACAGAGGATTACATTAACTTCTCGGTGAAATGGCAATCCACAACCACCAGGTAAAGTTTTGTCACATTTTGGAGACAGTGGGAATTGGCGACGCAGATGTGCGTACTGTAGTCAGACTGCAGAAAGTAGACGTGGGAAGAGCGATTACTCGTAATATTTTTTATACATTTTGTTTTTCTCACACACTTATTTCTTCACTCAAAGTAATCATTATCATGAATATTAAATCCAGCTGTGTTATTTGCGCTTGTACTGAGTGATAATTGTTCCATAAACATGTCCAACTCTAATTTCAAATCCAAATTCAGCGCTGTCTGAGCGAAGGAGGAGGAGAGCCCGACTGCATGGAATACTGGAAAACATCGCATATAACATAAGATAACTGCAGAACACAGTGTATGACTTAATATATTTAATACTGTGTATCTATCATTATCTGTCAAAAACTGGAAATACAGTCGTTGAGCTCGCGCAATCGCTCCACTACGTCCTCGTTGCCTGTGACTTACATGTGGGCTACACTATGCTTAAAATGTGACGAGCAATGATAAAACAACATGAAATAACGCTAAAAGACATTTCCAGAACAAACACGCAGCTTTTGCTGAAAAGTACAAGGCTGGACATGAATGAAAAAGAGCAGAAAGCTGATCAGAGCAAATACTTTGACGAAGTGTTACTAACTGATGGTTTTGTGGCAGTTTATTGTCGCTCATTATAATAACAGGCATAACCAAAAACAACATATAACCCGTTTTCTTGTAATTAAATAAATGCAACGAACTATGGTTATTCATATTTCTATTATACATGTAACATATTAAGGGTCAAATGGCTTTTGGGAGAGGGGCTAATATGGCTTTGTTGACAGAAAAGGTTGCCGACCCCTGGGCAGGCTTCAGTGTGCCATCTTGGCCTGGCTACTATTGTAGCAAGCTTGCCTTTTTTATTCTATATACCTCATTAAAGCTGACAAATAAAAAAAAATTGCTCACGCAATTGCATACGCGGTCAGCCTTGATAATGTAGTTTATTATTATTTAAATTAACTTCAGAACTCTGACTTAGCTTTCACACTATGACATCATCGCCACAAGTTATATAAATTGGGAAGTTTCAGAAGGTAAATCATTTGCGAAGAGACAGTTGAACAGACAACAACAACCGAAGTACAAGACTATAATTAAAAAAAAAAAGTTTAATTTAAAGTTAAACTTGAGTTAAAATCATGGATGAAGGTCGGCCCCTGCAGGAATGCGGGGCAGGAGAAAAGGAGGATTCTTCAAACCTGTAAGATTTGATTCAAAACCACCTAGCACATACAGCATGTTCTTCACAGTCTCTTCATGCAACAAATGGCAGCAGTGTATGTAGGCCAAATAAATCAATCAAACTGGAATTGGTGCACACAAGTGTTGGCCAGTTACAGGCTTGGGTGGTCTCTATGACCGGTGAAATTGATGTGTGATCTGTTAATGTCTGTAGGAATCCTGACGACAGGCAGGATGATTCTCACACTGACGATGAGATCTCCGAGACCATCCGCGCCCGGGTCGCCCTGAGGATGCTGCTTTCACAGCTGAATGCAAAGCAGCAGAACGAAGATCTCCATGAAGAGATGCTCAACGTCCCCAGACAGCTGGTGGGTGTGTGGAAAGTTCAGGAGCACACAAGACCTGCTTTTGCCTCTACCGATGGTAATCTACAACAAAACCCTCACAGATTTCTAACTACACTGCACTATAAAACAGCATTATTGTCTCTAATCTTTTTCTGTTCTTGCAGAAGCAAGAAAACGAGGCCCTAAAAAGCGAGGTAATGCTAAATGACTACATGTGGGTATGGACAGAGCTTGTCAGCTAGCTTGTAGGAAACACTGTTTGAACACTTTCTATGAACTCTTCAGATGTCTTCCGTCGTATCTGAGGGGGAGAGGAAGACGGACATCCTCGTCAAGTTGATCAACGTACAGCGGGCCCAACAGGTATCTCATCATCAGCTTTTCACACACACACACACATACACTCACACACACGTATTTAACATGTTAGAAAAATATGAATGATTGACTGCTTGGGGTTTGACTCTCAGGAACAACTGGAGGAAGAATACAAACTCGCTGTTGATAAGAGCATTCAGGACTTGGCTGAGGTAGGATCTTTCTCCGTATGTAATATCAGACAGAGTTTCTGGAAGAACTTTCCTGCTTTGGCAGAGTCCTGCTTGTGGTTTTCTACTCTGTGTTATTACAAAAAAGGATTCAAGGTCTGTTTCTGTCTGGTCTATTTGTAGAAATCGATGATGATCGAAAAGCTTCTCGCCACCATCCAGGTATAGTAGAATGCCTTATTTTATTCCTTTTCTTTCTCATTGACATTACGACGACAGTGTTGGCGCTTTCATTCTTGACCTTGAATGTGTGTTCAGGAGCTGAGGACCATCAATCATGACCTGGCGGTCCAGCTTGGCTCAGTTCAGTGCAGCGAGAAAGGGTAGGAGCAAGAGATGGAGAAAACACACCCACGTTACAACCATATAAACCACATTCTCAGTTGTTTTCCACTACATCTCTTCTCTTCCTGCTCCCGCGCTCCCTCACTTCCTGTGCCTTTGTCTCTGTCTCCAGCTGGTGGCGTCGGCAGAGAGACAAGATGGTGAAGGGCATGGCCACCTTCCGCCAGCTCTTCAAACGCTCCGTGGGGGTGAGGACCAGCAAGAGGTCGCTGTTCAACCGATCCAACAAGGTCCACCCTGTCAACTTCGACGTCGAGTGAAGATGGAAGGAAAGATGTTTAAAAATAATAAATTCATTTGGCCTTGAAATTCAAGGGGAGCATTGTCTTTTCTGAAAAACTGGAAATATGCTGTCTTTTTCTCAAAACTGTGTTTGTCCACGTTTTTCCTTGTGAAGCTTCATGAACAGAAGCTTTTTAATAGACCCAGACTGATTCAAACCTGAAGCACGGCGTGTGCAAGGCCAAGTACCAGCAGGTGTTGCATGGGCTCGGAGTTACCATGCGGACAGTGTACGATTCCTGCCCATGGTTGATCGGTGTCCCTGGAGAGAGACTGGGGTCGGGGTCAGGGCGGTGTCTCCCCGCCTGGAAATTTGCCATCTAGCACAGTGGGGTTATGTAACAGAGGTAGATGAGCAGCTGAAGTTTTAGACAAAACTTTCTTTAAATACATGGTTGGCTAGCATTGTGTGTGCATAAATACCTTATAAAAGGTAATTTGTTCCACACCTTGGATGGTTGAGGGGGAGGGGGGGGAGAGTGATGCCGGATGGTCAGGCCAGTTGGGGGCACTAGACTTACCAGGTATTTGCCACTGTGACTTGTGCTGGATTTGAGCCTGGGTTGCCAAGGTGTCAACCATGTGTGGGAACCCCAAACCTTGGACTGTTGGGGGGGGTGGTCATCAGGAGGCTTGGGGGTGGCAGGTGCTGGGCAGTCAGTGGGTGCCTTGCTGTTGCAGGGGTCTGGGTGGTGGTGATGTCAGGCAGTCAGGAGGTGCACTGTGGTCAGGACAGTTGGGGGCACTGGGCTTACCAAGTGTTTGGCATTGTGCCTTGTGTTGGATTTGAACCTAGGTTGCCAAGGTAACAACCATGTGTGTGAACCCCTACACTACGAGGGCCCACCCACCACCCTGCTTGACAAGCTACGTATTGCTAAATTGCTGAATGCTTAAATTAAAGGAATTGGTATAAGTGGGATTTGAACCAAGGTTATCAGGTTTGGCTTGCATGTGCTTACCCACTGAGCCACAGAGGGTTACTCCAACACTGCTATGAAATTGTAATGCACAACCACCAGGTCAAGTGGTCTGTTTGTAAAGAAACATGCAAACAACATGAGATTCAAACCCATGTCTTTCCAGGAAATAAACAATGCCCAAGGTCTGGACTAAGTTTTTTGTCATCATTATCATGAAGATTAAATCCAGCAGTGTTATTTGCGCTTGTACTGAGTGATAATTTCAATTTAATTCACTTTCTTTCCTTTCCTCTCCCCTTTCCTCTCTCCTCGTCTGTGATACTCCACTCTGACGTTCCATGTTGTTGAGATAGATCAGTTCTATCAGGCAAAGGGGGGGGGGGGGGGGGGGGCGTGGTCACGAAAATGCGTGTGCGCACTCTCAACGTTGCTCCAACTGAGCTTCAAAACAAAGGCTAGCTTTGGTCTCTCTGGCACTGCCTGTTACACAGCCACAGCAGGGGTCCCTGGTTCTCCTACTCCAAAAAGAGAAGGTGGATCCTGGGCACGGCAGATAGGTGTCCTGCTGAGTGCCTGAGGACAAACAGAGGCGGGGAGGACCTCCCTGCTGAGCACACACAAACACACCCCACCCTCGGAGAGGCACGCTGCAACAAGCGGAGCACCTGGACTTGTTTGTGCTAACCTACTTGGCTAACGAAGCTGATTTCAGAAGTTTGTCTTTCGGTGTTTGAGTGAGAAAAGCCCTTCGGTTGATGACGTCACATGGTCTGCCCTTTAGGTACGAGACGGTTACCAGCTGTAGGTGTGTTTAAGATCGGGCTGGGGCTGGATGGACCGATTGGACCAAGTTTAAATCACCACGATTTGTCGGAGCAGTGTCGAACAATCAGATTGATGACTCTGAATGTAATAATTGACGTTCTCATTTATATTTTTTTACTTTGTGAACTTGGTCTTAAACCCAGACACTTTCCAGAATACGCAGAAGCACATTCATTGAACATGCAGCATTGAAAGATTTTTCCCCCCCACTTCCATTCCGTCACAAAAGCAAGGATGAAAAGCTTATTGTCATTAAGTGACCCATTTGATATAATTACATGCAATCAAAGTGAAAAAGCTATGAAGATCGACAGCCTGCAATTTGTACGTTGGCAGCTACCTATGATGTTTTTATACCACAATTCAGAGATTGTGAAAGTAATACAATCGGTCTTTTGCAGTTTAACATGAGGTGCCTAATTAGGGGGTTTTAGCACACTAGGAAAGCAAGTCCTCGTGAGAACCTTCAGTTCCAGCGCGGAAGATTGAAACGGTTCTCAGGAACAATTCAAGCGAGCGACTGAGCGACTCAGCTAATCACCAATGGCTAGCACCCATGTCATACCCCGAATCAGGCTACAGAGACCTTCTCTGAATCTAACTACCATACAAAATGACTCTACAGAAAGAATATCCCATTCAAAATTGGATCTTATTACATGATCTGTATATATTGTATCCCAGCACTTTTATTTCACTCCCAGCCTTCACCCCTTGTGTGCACTTACTTTATTTCATTTGCTCTCCTATCCCTGCACTCTTCTACTCTTTTACCTCCACACCCTTACTCCCACTGGTGCTTTGATGACACGTTGTTACTAAAGGAGTTTCCCCTCGGGGATCAATGAAGTCATCTGAATCTGAGTCTGTCCGTGGGTGCTGAGAATCGGGGGGGAAATGCCGCAGTTGCGTCTGAAAGTGTTTGCAGTGTGTCGAGCAGCTCAGAGATATCGCATCCATTACTTGCTAATTGAACTGCTGCCGACACGGCTGACAGTTCAAACAGGCCAGTGTAAAGATGAGCTCCTCTGCGTTTAGGTGGAGATCAAAAGCCAAGCTGGAGCCGTAGAAGCCAATTAGTGCACTAGTGTCACGGAGAAGGGTTCAGGAAGTGTGTGTCCGTGTGTGTGTGTGTCTGTACTGTAAGAACGTGCTGCTGTGTGTCGATGTGTAGTGAATCTACTGTATTTGTCAGGATAACCAAGACTCAATAACAGATCTGTAAACAATCTAACCTGACGTTTATTGAACAGATGACTGACTGCTGTCAAAGAAGCTAATGTGTTTTTAAAAAGACAAGTTAATCCCATTTTCTTTTTATAGACAGTTATGGTTATGTTCATGTACCATAGCCTTGTAGAACAGGCTAATTTCATACAGAATGAAGTTGTGAGTTCTAGTTTCAAATATTTTCGTTATTTGCCCTTCTCTCAATCAAACCTTACACCTCCAACACAAAAGTAAAGATTCCCTGTCTGATGTGCAGAATCACGATGTCCGCCTTCCGGAGCCTGCTCTCTGACAGCGGGACGCCGTTCTCAGAAGCGCCTCGCCGGGATCACAACATCAGACGGCAGCGTGGCGACGACCCCCCGCCGCCGCGCCCAGCCCGGCCCGTTGATCATCCCGTACGATTTGTGACATCGACCGGCGCACGATGTGACAGCCGGTAATCAATGCCCTGTGTCTGGGGCGTGTGCGCTGCTGTCCCCCTCCCCCCCCCCCCTCCCCCCCTCTCGTCTAACACTCAGACCCAGCTCTTCCCTCAGGTGTGAAGATGTTCCACCGTCGACTCGAAACGGGCCTGTGTTCCTTTTCAAGTGTCTCTTTTATTGGATTGTTCTCTACGGAAACAAACCATTTCTCGACCGCTCGCTAATGTCTTCGAACTGACGAAACAATGTCGGCAAAAAACGATTCTGTTCGGGTCTAGTCAGGATAGACCGTTTGAAAACATTTTGCGACCCATACTTTGACTGGGGTTTTAAAACAGTCAGGGTGCGCTCACAGAAGCATCCGGTAAACACACCAGTCAGGTTTCTCTCTCGAGGACGATTGAGGCATTTTCACGGTCAGCAGTGACTCCAGGGGAGAAGAAAATGGAAGAAACGCAACGGATGTTTTTCTGCTCTACTCGGGTCACAGCTCAGAGTGTGGGGTCAGGAGAGCATAGAGAGGGAGTGTGTGTGTGTGTGTGTGTGTAGGGGGCAGGGTTAGATGTTGTCAAAAGGAAATCCAGTTTTAGTTGTTTCATTTCCAGCTTTCAGTGAGCCATCGATCTGAGAGAGGTGATCTAGCAGGGCAGAAGAATTGCCCCAGGAGTCAGTCAGTGGTGGGGCATAATGGGGTACAGCACAGCACCCCCTGGGGAGGCATCCCCACTGAATTCTGGGTAGGGAGATCAGGACTGTGTGGGGAGGCCCATCAATATGGGATGAGATGTGGGTCTGTGTGACATGATCACAGAGGATGTGTGTGTGTGAGTGTGTGTGTCTGTGTGTGAAAGAGTCCGTGCGTGTGCGTGTCTGTGTGCCTGTGGTAGGGGTCGCTGGGGTTTGGAAAAGTGACAGGGGCAAATATTTAGCAGGTCATCGAATGAATCGATGATTGAGCTTGCAAACCCCTCAGGCACAGTCTCTCGCCTTTACTCAGAAATGTCACACACACACACACACACACACACACATACACACACTCTCATACACTCATGGCAGGTTGTATGATGAGCCATGGTGGAAACATCCTTAATGGACCAGCTAGTAATAGGACTCATCCGAGCAGGACATGTGAGAAATCAACAGCTGGTATTTTACTGTGCGATAATGGCTAATCCCACACACAGACACACACACACAGACACACACACACACAGACACACACACACAGACACACACAGACACAGTAAACTGTGGGCGTGCAGGCTGGGATCAGTCCCAAAGTGACCTAGCTATGACAGTGGGGTTTCTGTGTCACACCAGCAGGGGTCTAGCTCCACTTTCCATCAAACCAGACGGAGGATTACGGCCGGCCAATTAGAGTTCTAGGATTCGACTGCTGCCGAAAGCGGGAAAAGTTTCAGTTCAACGCAGCGGAGAAGCCGAACAAACGGTGTCCCGGCGAAATCTGTCTGAAATGTCTGTTGTCTCTTTTCGATTGGCAAGGAGAAGGCAGACAGTCCTTTTAAGGTATGCATGCTGACATAAACACATACACAATAACAGACACACACCATGCGGGGGGGGGGGGGGGGTCTCCCCGGTGGGGGGCCGTGTTTCATGTGACAGCTTTCCAACACCTTGGCTCATTTGCTACGGGGGGGTGGGGGTGGGGGGTGGGTTGCTTTCTCCCGGAGCGCTGCGAAAGATGAATAGGAATGCGAACAAACGTACCTTTTCTCGTTGTTGACGGCGTGTTTAGTACGGTGTCACGGCCTCCCGGGCTGAGCTGGTGACAAAAGGAAAAGAGGCACGCGACGCCATGCCAACCGCTCGTCAGGCGTGCGAGGTTGAGGGCTTGCAAATGATGGCAGTGACACAAAGAGTCCACGACACTGACGCAGCAATGTTTGTGTGTGTTTGTTGTGGTTTGCCTGTTTTGCGTAAATAGACACCACCAAGAAGAAACGAAAACAAAATAAAGAAAGAATGAAAGAATGAAAGAATGTAAGAAAGACAAAGGTGGGTGTTTCATGTAGAGTATCTGGCACAGTTAACATTTTACCTCATGCTGACGGTGGCAGAATTGGCCGGGACAAAGGAGTCACACTCCATGCTCCCTGAAGGAAGAGAACTCGGAGTCAACAGAATTTTTAAGAGAGAGAAAGGGAGAGAAGAAAGAAAGAAAAAAACAAGGAGACCAGGAATGATGAAGACAGTTGGATTCAGGGAGATGAAGGGAGGGAGGGAGAGAGGGAAGAAAAGGAGGAGACAGAGAGGCTTTGTTTGGAGCGGTAAGCGATGACAGGGCCTGGTGCTGCAGCAGCGAGACAGAAGCGGGGGGGGGGGGGGGGGGCGGTGGGAGAGGGAGCGGAGAGAAAATTTGAGGTTGTCAAAGATCAAACGGAAAGCGAACGGCGGATCGTCTCGCTACGTGTGAGGGGCGGGAGCGGCCTGCAAATAAACAGGGCTCGGCTGCATCTGACGATTTGTCCAAATGTGTTCCTCAGCCGGAACAAAGCGAACCACTTCAGATTCTGCCCAAGAGCTCTGGGGTTTCATCGTCATTTTATTTGCCTTCTACTTCCTCTGGTAGGTCTGTTCATTTTCACAGCTTTCAAACCTCACACGCGGAACACAAACACGTTTAAGCAAACAAGCTTTCACAAGACCCCCACCACCACCACTACCCACCCTGACCACACACACACGTGCAACACACATCTAAACACACACTCATATTCTTTGGCTCTTTGAATCTGATCTCAAGTGAGAAATTGCTGCCAACGCTCGAATATTGCCTCCAGTCATAGCAGAGAGGAATGTAAAAGTTTCTGTTAGAAGCTGCCTTTAGTGCTTTCCTGGTACTTTAGCTTGCTTTGCACAGGATACATCTTTCCCTCAGTCAGATATCCAGACAGATACGAAAGGACCTAAGAAGGAGCGACAGAATCCAAAGCAAAGACCCATTGGATCAGCGCAGTTTCAGATCCGTAACGTTCCAGAGCTGTCCTTCAGAGCAACTGCAGTGGGCCGAGTTCAGCCGGTGCTGCTGTCCAATGTGGAAAAGCAGAGAGCTGTGGAGGGATTATTGTAACTGCCCCACTCCTCTGCCCTCCGCTCTTAATCTGTCCTCTGTCGCTGTGCAAATCCGGTTGGTCGAGAGGAGGAGATTTCCGGGCCCCGGTCCCTTTCCACAAATGACCGCTCCCCCAAACCCCCTCCCCCCGGACACAGCGAGAGGGCGACGCCATCCTCCGTGACACAGCAGAATGCCAGAGGGACGTGGGCGTGGTCACCTCAGTGGCCGTGAGGTTTTTGGGCGCTGGTTTGGAGCAATGGCATGAATGAAAATGAATTTCAAGCCGACGTCCTTTGCGCAGCCCTTTATGTGTGACGCGATGCTTTACAAAGGACATTCCATATTAGTACATTTTAGATTAGTACATTTTAATGTCTCAGGTATAATTATTCTAGTTATTTTAACACTTATTAGTTATTTTAGCACTAGGTTTCAACTTTTTGCACTGACTAGAAGATCTTTCAATGTTGTTGTACAATGACAAATGACAATGACAAATGAAGAGCTATCTATCTATCTGACAGTCTACAGCATGTCATCACCAGAGACACCGAACCATAACAGAGAACTCCCTTCTGGAAGTTTCCGAGAAGGCACATCTGTCCTCCTCAACAAACACCGCAGAGTTCAAGACCACCAACAGAAACACTGCCAGAGAACGTGGGGAAAAAACTGGATGTCGTGACCCGATAAGCCTTGACCTAGTAAAACACATCTCTGAACAATGTAAGCCGTCCAAAACTATTCCTATAGTGTTCCTATAGTATTGCTGCTGCGGCGCATGTATACAGGCTTCGCTGAGCGTCTCATTACTCTGATCTGGTTGTAATCTCCTGTGTGCTCAAAGCTCTCCTCCTCAGCCTTTCTCAATCGCTCATTCCCTGTTCTCCAGATGTCAGGGCCGTCCAGGTCACTTGGTTAAAGCCGCTGGCCTGGTTCAGTGAACTTCCTTTCATTTGTTTGTCGTTAAATACACAAATACAGCAGTAACAGTTCATACTCAAACGCGTTCCCAGAATTTTCCCAGCGTGACGCGTGTGCAAGGGAGAGCAGAGGAGGTTGGCGATCTGTGTGCGTGCGTAACGAGCGGAACCCCCCCCCCCCGGTTAACACGGCAACACTAGGCATTGACACCGACTGCTCTCTGATATTGTTTGGTATTCATCTCCAGACTCCTGAGTGTCTGGGGGCAATGATCTCTGTGTTAATCTTCCTGATCTTCCTGATATAATACTGTATATTCTACAAGGACCAATACTTGTATAATTGTAATAAGATAGTCTGTACATAATCATTTATCCAAGCCTCTGACCCCCCCCCCCCCCCCCCCCCCCCCCGTGTTGAGTCACCTTACCTCACCTACCGTTTTTACTTATTGTTATTGCCCCCACCCCCCTATCCCTGTGTACACTTTCTTTTACCTCACACCCTTACCCTTGTGTGCTTTGCGAGACTGTGTGCCGTTGATACGAAGGAGATTCCCTCGGGATAAAGTATTCTGAATCTGATTCTGAATCTGAACACCATTCAAAAACTAGCACACATGCTAGCATGAGTCACTCCTTTTCATATTCCAGAAAGGCAAACGCAATGTGAGGCAAATGAATCATTGTACAGCGTGAAAGATAAGGGAAAACACCCCTAACACTTTTTTCAGTGTTGCTTTGGGGACAATGACTCATCATTGAATGCATACGTCTTTGTTATCGTCGCATATCATTTCCGACTTGCCGTTCTATTTAAAACAGGCTAGAATTAATGTAGAATCTGCATAGCAACGGGGTGGAAATGTCACTGACTGGTTTTCCCCATTGGACGTGCGGCAGGAGTAATCTATGGTGTGATGGTGAAGACGAAGTTAACGAACTCCTCTGGCCCACATGACCAGACCTGCGCCATGGAGAAGGTCCGCTAATGCACTCTAATCCCCCCCCCCCCCCCCCCAACACAATGACCCCAATCCCTTAAATCTGTCAATAGGGGAGATGATGCGGCAGCTTAGAGAGTCTCTGTAATGATACGGTGGATGGGAGAACAGAATTTCACCAAAGACAGACACAGCGGCTTGGACAGGACACACGTCAATCTCTCTTTATACCTCCCTGCCCTGTCGGAACATTAGACCATGATGAGACACTGGTTCAAATACAATTACCGGTCTGTCTTAAAAAGCTTCTGTCCATGAAGCATCACAAGGAAAAACGTGGACAAACAGACTGCGTATTTCCAGTTTTTGTTTTTTCATATACGTATATTCAGTGTACACTTTCAACCAAATGTGAAAAGACACTGCTCCCCAATTTCAAGGCCAAATTAATTAATTATTTTTAAACGTCTTTCCTTCCATCTTCACTCGACGTCGAAGTTGACGGGGTGGACCTTGTTGGATCGGTTGAACAGCGACCTCTTGCTGGTCCTCACCCCCACGGAGCGTTTGAAGAGCTGGCGGAAGGTGGCCATGCCCTTCACCATCTTGTCTCTCTGCCGACGCCACCAGCTGGAGACAGAGACAAAGGCACAGGAAGTGAGGGAGCGCGGGAGCAGGAAGAGAAGAGATGTAGTGGAAAACAACTGAGAATGTGGTTTATATGGTTGTAACGTGGGTGTGTTTTCTCCATCTCTTGCTCCTACCCTTTCTCGCTGCACTGAACTGAGCCAAGCTGGACCGCCAGGTCATGATTGATGGTCCTCAGCTCCTGAACACACACTCAAGGTCAAGAATGAAAGCGCCAACACTGTCGTCGTAATGTCAATGAGAAAGAAAAGGAATAAAATAAGGCATTCTACTATACCTGGATGGTGGCGAGAAGCTTTTCGATCATCATCGATTTCTACAAATAGACCAGACAGAAACAGACCTTGAATCCTTTTTTGTAATAACACAGAGTAGAAAACCACAAGCAGGACTCTGCCAAAGCAGGAAAGTTCTTCCAGAAACTCTGTCTGATATTACATACGGAGAAAGATCCTACCTCAGCCAAGTCCTGAATGCTCTTATCAACAGCGAGTTTGTATTCTTCCTCCAGTTGTTCCTGAGAGTCAAACCCCAAGCAGTCAATCATTCATATTTTTCTAACATGTTAAATACGTGTGTGTGAGTGTATGTGTGTGTGTGTGTGTGTGAAAAGCTGATGATGAGATACCTGTTGGGCCCACTGTACGTTGATCAACTTGACGAGGATGTCCGTCTTCCTCTCCCCCTCAGATACGACGGAAGACATCTGAAGAGTTCATAGAAAGTGTTCAAACAGTGTTTCCTACAAGCTAGCTGACAAGCTCTGTCCATACCCACATGTAGTCATTTAGCATTACCTCGCTTTTTAGGGCCTCGTTTTCTTGCTTCTGCAAGAACAGAAAAAGATTAGAGACAATAATGCTGTTTTATAGTGCAGTGTAGTTAGAAATCTGTGAGGGTTTTGTTGTAGATTACCATCGGTAGAGGCAAAAGCAGGTCTTGTGTGCTCCTGAACTTTCCACACACCCACCAGCTGTCTGGGGACGTTGAGCATCTCTTCACGGAGATCTTCGTTCTGCTGCTTTGCATTCAGCTGTGAAAGCAGCATCCTCAGGGCGACCCGGGCGCGGATGGTCTCGGAGATCTCATCGTCAGTGTGAGAATCATCCTGCCTGTCGTCAGGATTCCTACAGACATTAACAGATCACACATCAATTTCACCGGTCATAGAGACCACCCAAGCCTGTAACTGGCCAACACTTGTGTGCACCAATTCCAGTTTGATTGATTTATTTGGCCTACATACACTGCTGCCATTTGTTGCATGAAGAAACTGTGAAGAACATGCTGTGTGTGCTAGGTGGTTTTTAATCAAATCTTACAGGTTTGAAGAATCCTCCTTTTCTCCTGCCCCGCATTCCTGCGGGGGCCGACCTTCATCCATGATTTTAACTCAAGTTTAACTTTAAATTAAACTTTTTTTTTTAATTCTAGTCTTGTACTTTGGTGGTTGTTGTCTGTTCAACTGTCTCTTCGCAAATGATTTACCTTCTGAAACTTCCCAATTTATATAACTTGTGGTGATTATGATGTCATAGTATGAAAGCTAAGTCAGAGTTCTGAAGTTAATTTAAATAATAATAAACTACATTATCAAGGCTGACTGCGTATGCAATTGCGTGAAAAATAAGATTTGTCAGCTTTAATGAGGTATATAGAATAAAAGAGACAAGCTTGCTACAATAGTAGCCAGGCCAAGATGGCACACTGAAGCCTGCCCAGGGGTCGAGGACCGCACATTCTCATGTCAAGTTTGTTTTTTATAAATCACAACCTTGGGTTGCGTACACACGTTTTCAGCCCCGTTCTGTGCGTACACAACTTGTACACTTTACCTAGTGGTTATGGATTGTCATTTTACTTAAGCATCAAAGTAATCTTCTGTAGCTCAGTGGGTAAGAACAGGTGCTACAAAGTCAGGAGGCTGTTTCAGCATCCATGGTTCAAGTCTTGCCAAAACCCACTGCTGATTTATTTACCATATCTAATATGAGTCAAATCACAATTAAACTGTCTAAACAAAAGATCCTCTGTGGATCAGTGGGTATGCACACTTATACCAATTCCTTTAAAAGGCCTTGTAGGTTGTGAATTAGGGAGTTTGCTTGTGTTATCAAGCTGATAACATTTCTGTTAGCGTTTTGTAACCTTAAGACAGAAAATTGCAAGACCTTGGGGCGGAGTAAACAGACCCAAATTGAATCAGGGGAAATCCTTCAGGCAAAAGTTTATTTACCTCCCCAACTCTGTCCTAAAGATAAATCGACTAGAAATGAAAGAGGTTAACCGGAGGGCAAACATGCTACATCTCTAGGCTGGGACTTTTGAAAGAAGTTATTAAAATGCCTTTATCAACATTTTGAATCAATCCAGTGGTACAGAGCGGCGATGACGCATGTCCTCAAATCCACCACCGCCTGTCTCCCTGATGCAGGGCAGATTATCAGGGGTTTTTCAAGACAGGGACAGTTATGTGTTTGCTTCTCCTGAAATGTAATTCACAGTGTGTGTGCGTGCGTGTGTGTGTGCTTGTTTGTGTGCTATGTTATCTCTCTCTCCTTTTTTCTTTACAGGTTTGCTGTTGTAACAAGTTAGATCTGGGGACAGAGAAGATGCTCTCGCTGGTACAGATTCAGATATTCTCAGGGGCTGGAAGGTGAACGTTTCCTCCTGAACAGGGAACCAAACTTGCTTCATCATACGTCAACGTGAGGTCCCTTTGAAAAATGTATGTATACGTATATATATTAAGAAAAGATGGTTCAGATCTATTCAGATGGGCAGAACTAATGTTGTTTTTGGGTGTCACTTCTGTGCGGTTGGCAGTTTCAATACACACAACAAATAAAACCGAAACCGCAGCACATGACACCAAAGATCAGTTTGTGCTTTATTAGTTATATCTCACAGGAATTGAACATTTCAGCGGTCTAAAAAATTGCATAGACAGGTCGAGCATCTGTCTTCATTTACACGTGAGGAATGTTCCAGTTCAAAATGTATTGCCTTTGCGCTGAGACAAGCATTAGATGATTTTACATATTGCAATACTGATCCTCTCCCCAAGGGCTTTTGTACGGAGGTAACTTTATTGTTCAGTCGGTGAAAATATTCATTTCAAACTCTCTGTGAACTGTGTTTGCATAGCACGTACCATTTGAATAAAATATTTACTTGAGAGGATCGTACAAAATAACTTTCAAATAATATATTTCATACATATTTCATATTCTTTGATAAATTATACAAACGATAAATCTATTCAGTAGAGGAATTGTTCAAATGTACAGAAGGCTGGAAAGCATTTAACTACTTACAAATAACGTTTTTTATACTAAATCTACCCAGACCTCCGGTTGAAACTTCCATCGAAATAGCATATAGAGGAAAAACAGTGGCGTATAAAATAAAAGGAATTGAGACAAATGACCAAAAATATCCCTTCAGATTACAATATGTAAACAGTAAACTTTATACATATTTTTTTTATATAAATCAACTATATAAATATGTACTTTCTGTACAGTAATGTCCCAGATGGTGTTGAATTTGTTTGCCGTTTTAATATGAAATAACAAACCTTGCAACCCACAACAGCTTCGACAAACCCCCATCCACTAAATTAAGGTGCCGCAACACCCCCACTCTCCCACCAAAACCCCCCCCACACACACACGCACACACACACACACTCACACCCCTCACACACGGCACTCACACTGGCAAAGTGTTGCCTCACTGTAGCTCTCCTAGGGGCTTGACCACAGGCCAGGGCATGTCTGGCAGATGTTGTGGAGGTTCTGCCTGGGCCTCAGCCTGACTGGCCCAGTTAAAGTCCACCCCGTTTTTCTTCAGAGCAGCCAGGTGCTTGATGTCCAGAGTGGTGAAGGTGGTAAACTGGACTTGGTTTCTCTTGCTGGTCGGCGAGTGGAGGGGCTCGTTGCGGTGAGGCTTGGCCAGCAGAGTGGCTGAGCGGTTGGCCATGAGGTCCATCCCTAGGAGGTTCTGGGAGCTGGTTCTTCTGCCCAGGGTGGCTGTCCGCTCTGGGACAGAGCTCACCGTGCTCAGGCTGGCCTCCAGGCTGTGGTGGCTGTCGATGGAGTGGTGGGACTCCACTGACAGGTGGTTCTCCCGCTTGAGGGTGCAGGAGGCCTGGGGTGGGTTACGCTGCGCCTGGCCTGACGCGGAGCCTAGCCACACCCAGTCGTGCTTGTGGTCCTTGGGATCGCGGGGGTCCGGCGCCTGGACGGGGGTCTTGTGGACCCTGAAGCACAGCCTGTGGGAGGCACAGTTGAGAAGCAAAGCGAGGATAGCCACGCAGGAGACCCCCACCAGCGCGTACATGCCTAGCTCCAAGTCCGTCATGGAACGGAAGGTTCGGACCAGGTTACTCTCCACCACCCGGGGGGGCTTGCCTTTGGGCTGGTCCTTCTTAGGTTCCAGGTCAGGTTTGGGCATCTCTTTCTTAAGGAGAGGGTTCGGGTTATCCAGCATATCGGCCCAATCTCTCCTCTGCCCGGGTCCCTTCCCTGTGGCTTTGTCCACACTCGGTCTCCCGGTCACCAGGGGTCTCCCTGTTACCGGGGGCTTCGCAGTGCCTGGTTTGCCTGTGGGAACAGGCGGGGCAGCGGTTGTGGTAGAGCCGGTGGTGACGCTGATGGCGGCGGTGCCCGCTGCTTCTAACTCCTGCTGGGCACGCCGAGTGGGGAGCGTGCTGGTCTCTGGCAACGTGCTCCTGAACCGACGCTTATCCACGCCTGACGCCGTCGTCGACACCCTTTTGGGTTCTTCCTCGGCCTCTGAACCCTCACCGCCGTAGGTGACGACACCACCAGCGCCCCCGCCGTCCTCACTCCTGCCGTTCTGGAAGACCACCTTCAGGACGCCGGCGCCGACCGCCAGTTTGCTTTTCCGTTTGGACTTCTGGCACTCCTCGCATATCCGGAGCTCCGCCCTCACCAGCAGACCCTGACCCTCCCCCTTCGCCACCACGAAAGCGGACTGCGGGGTCCGTCGCACGGCCGCCACGCTCTCGTCGGCGGAAGTGACGGCGAGGGAGTAGGCGGCTCGGTCGAACAGATCCAGAGGGGCGACGGCTCCGTCGCTAAACCGGACCCAGCAGCTTACGAAGGCTTCCTGGACACGGAGACGAGGAGGGGAGAGAAGAAACAAGCCGTTTAGACATCGAGCCGCACCGATAAATGTAGGCAGGGTTTTAAAAAAGAGGGGTGCGAGAAAGAAAGAGAGACGGAGGGAGCGAGATGAGAAGACAGACACAAAGAGAAAGAGAGAGAGGGGAAGATGGGCCCGTGGGTAGGATGAGCAAATGAATGACGCTCATTCTGAAAGCCAGTCATGAAAACCGCAAGAAATAAATCAATGATGCCCTCTCAAACAGCTTATATAAAGCTTTGACAAGCAGGAATCTTTACATGTACTGAGAGTAAAAGCACACTGTGTATATATATATATATATATATATATTGTGACATCGTGAGAGGTTGTGTCCTGGAGGGGAGCTACATCCCAAGGAGATGGCTCCACCCTGGGGTTACTATGGCTCCATCTGGTGGTCACCGGCACACCTCTCCACAAGCCTCCACCCAACACAGGTGGAGATAATAAAGGCTAATGACGGCCTTTATGCCGTGAGGCCTTAAAAGGAGGGTCAGTGGGCCTGTGAGGGTAGGGCAGTTTGGGGGAGCTGATGGTGCCTGGAGGAGCACTGACTTGGAGGACCATACGTACCTGGAGAACCATACTGACTTGGAGAACCATACTGACTTGGAGAACCATACTGACTTGGAGAACCTTACTTTCCTGGAGAACCTACTTACTTGGGGAACTACTGTCCTGAAGACTACTGATCCGCGGACAGCATTAAAGAAGAGGTGGGAGTGACCAGAGTTATAACCCTGACAAGTGGAAAACTTAAGTTTAGAAAGGTGTTTTGAAGCCGTAACTTTTTAGTTCCCTTTTTGTAGAGCCAAGGGCCAAGATTTAAGTTGTTCGTTTCCACCAGGAGTGAGGTTTGAGTTCGATCCTTTTTTTTTTTTGGTAGATTATCCCCTGTATCACAATAAAAGTGAATTTTTGTTTGGAAATTAAGTGTCCGTGTACTGTTTGGACCCGCCCTTCTGGAGACCAACCTCTCACGGTCTCACAATATATATATCTCCCAAACAACCCAGCCTTGAGCTTGTGTTACAGCTGAAATGAAACTGCATCTTTCTAGAACCTTCAAAGAAGCTAAATCTCTGCATCGATTCAGTTGCCATGAACGTTAATCCCCTCATCTCTTTGTTCATATTGTAAAAATTGCCAATGTTAATCTCTTTATAATTAACTCAGTGGGCTATTGTATCGCTCACCACACAATGCTTATTAGAATTGAATTTAACCACGGGGGGTCCGTGAAAAAAATACATACATTTTAAGCATGACCAACAGAGGACGCTAGGTGGGAAAATGACCCCGGAGCTGGATGAAGCTGCTGGCCTGACCTATATCCTGCTTCTGAAATACATCTGGTCTAACTGGGGGTCGTACATTAACAGAGCTAATCATAGAAACAAATGGTCATGTATGGCAGCTCACTTCTAACAGTGGAGTATTGATCGGGGTCAAGCTATTTGCCTGGGGCTCGACAGGATGGAAGGACTATTGCAATCGTGGCTGGAGACTAATGGCTTCCCTCCGCCACAGTTTGAGGAAGTGTTTTGGACCCGGGCACGCAGCCAGAGACTAATCTGGGAGCTTTTAAATGTGTGTGCCCACCGTCTGTGAGTGCCTGTCTGAAACCTGTCTGGCTGAAATATTATACACAGAGGCCAAGCACCCTCTGTCATGTTAGGGAAAAGGCAGGGGGACCGTGTGTTGAAATTGGTCACGTTGGAAGCTAAATGTATGAAAATAACCTTGAATAAAGCCAGAAAGAAAATGCTTTTTATACTCTTGGGGATTGTTTAATTACACATGTGGAGCACAGGAGAGAAACATGAAGGAAACTTTCTGGAAGGCACTTTAGAACCCAAGTTTTACCACATCAAATAAACTACTGTGTGAGCTAACAGCAGTACCTGTTTGGGGCTGGTCATGACCTCCTGCGTGGTAGCCGTGGCGACGATGGCTCTGTTGCTTCCTGGACTGAGCTGGAGGGACAGAGCCAGTGCAGAGACCAGCTGCACCCCCAGCTCTGTCACACTCACTTTGTCATCCAGGACCTTGATGGTCCTCTCAGCCAGAACTGAAGCTGACAGAGGGGACAGCACCTGCAGCGTGGACACACACACACACACACACGTCATACACATACACACACAAGTGCACTAAACACATTTAGTACACGTGTATACACTCACACACACACAGACAAACACACGCGAACACAAATCCTGACTGGCGTCCCACCTGGCTGTGTGCTGGCGCCCGTGTCATACATATATACACCCAAGAACACGTACAGTACACATGTATACAGAAACACACACAGACACACACACACACAGACACACGCACACACAAACACACACACAGACACACACACACCTGTATGGAGGTGATCCCCATAGCTCGTCCCTGCAGCACCGTCCCTGCCTGGAGTCTGGCCACCGCCGGGTCCGTCACCCTGAGAGAGTACCGAACCTGCCTCGTCACATCCACCAGCCAATCAGGGCCCAGGAAGTACTCCAGAGGCCCCGCCCCTCCCTCTGCCACCGGGCTGGAAGATTCGGCCGTGAAGGGCGTGAGCACCCGGACCAAGGTGTGCTGGTACTGCAGCATGCATCCTCTGCCCTTCCTCATCTCCTCCTCTTCCTCGCTGTCCCACGTCGCCCTGACAACACCCACCCAAACACACACACACACGTTTTCAATTCCAAACTGGACGTAGCGATCCCAGTTCACAGTTATTCCATCATTTAGCCTTTCAGGACTTCAGTAATGTAACACAGTCACATCTCCAGCTAGCCAACAATATCGGGTGAGATTTGACAGCATCCATGCCTGTATTGAATGACCTCAATACCGTTCTGCCCGAGGGCTGGTCTCATTCCCTGCTATCCTCCGTTAATGTAACTAACCTAGATGGGACTATAGATTAGGACTAGACTGGCTCGCCGTCGTTCTTTGTAATATACATTAAGCAAAGGTTTGCCTAATGCTAAGCTGAGGGATTTCCAGTCCCCCCCCCCCTTTTTTTTTGTCGCGTGGCGCTGCATAACCTATTTACTCTGCCGCTTGTACCTCTTCCATCTATCTGCTTATCGAATTGTGTTTGTGTTATTCCTGCTCATCCGAGTCCAGTAAACAGTCAATTATTTTTATTTACTTTACCCAAAGCTTGTACGGTTTGGCATGTAAATCTTTCCTACATTTTTTTTATTTATCTTTTGTTTGGCTGTTTTGTCGCCCTCCTGCCCGTTCCTCGATGCCGTTGCTGTGCCACTGTGTGGAGGCTTTTGAAGGATTGGTTGTGCTCTTTCACGGTTTCCAGGACTGACATTTAACTGAAAAGGGCGCTCAAAGCGAAAGACATTTTCCTGAGTAATATATCAGGAATGTGTAGGACTGTGCTAAATTCCAGTCTAGTAAGGAAATACATTTCTCTGAGCCGTTCGTCTTGCTATACAGGCTTCTGACAGGGGTTAATCACACACCAACGTTGTTGGCAGGTTTTGGGAAGATTTCTACCTCCTGCTGCCCGCGGCGACGGGCACCCTCCAGCCCTTGATCTGGCTGAGCTCGGGGTCTCCCACGTCGATGAGCAGGGGCAGGCGGGGCATCCACACACTCATCTCCAACTGGGCGCTCAGGTAGCTGTAGGTGAAGTTGAGGAGCATCTTCATTCTCCCCCTCGTCTCCTTACCGTTGACGTACACGTAGTCACAGCGCTCCGACACCTGAGAGAGAGAGAGAGAGAGAGAGAGAGAGGGAGAGACAGAGGGAGAAAGAGGGAGGGAGGGAGAGAGAGAGAGAGCAATAGAAAGGGAGACAGAGTCAAAAATAGTGTGAAAGAGAGCGAGAAAAATGAGCAATATAGAGTGTGGGAGAGAGAGAGAAAATGGGTGAACGTGAGAAAGAATAGAAAGTGAGAAAGAATAGAAAGTGAGAGAGAGGGAGGTGACAGTCAACAGCTGGAGCCTTGTAAGCGACGGGGCTAAATCAGAATCAGGGGAACTCATGCTGGTCGTTGTGTTTCCTCTCCCAGGGCACGTCCGTCTTTTCAGGGGGAGCTGATCGAGATTTCTGGGAAACGATTTTGACCCGTAACGAGGTTCTTTCAGGGTCTTTAGAGCTCCTCAGTGGCAAATCAACCAGAGGAATGGCGGAGCAAGCCAGCAGTTTGTGCGTCTCGCTAACTACCTCACTTATCTTAGCGAACGCCTTCAGAGGCAGTTCACCATGGAGCGGTGGACAAGGGAATAAAGCAAAGAAGTAAATGGACGTAGAGGGAGAGACACATATTGCTAGTGTGTGTGTGTGTGTGTGTGTGTGTACCTTGAGAACGTCCTCCTGCGTCGTTGCACAGCTGGTGTAGTTGGTGACATCAGTGACCGAGCCGCCAATCTCCACTGCCAGGATCTTAACCGGAACGGACGCCATTTTCCCGGTCAGAACGGCTGTGTTGAGCAGGTCTGCGCTCTGCATGGAGGTGGGGGGGGGGGGGGGGGGGGGGGGGGGGGAGATACACAGGAAATGTGTTAGCATTGAAACTTTACATACACACCACACAACTCGCGCGCATAAAATATCGCTCCTTTTGCGCCTTGTCTTTTTCAAACAGTGAAACCCCAAACCGCACTTAATCTGGGAGAGGAGTCAGTTCTCTCCAATGGAGTTTAAACCCTTCTCTCCGGATTGGATTTCAAAGTCTTTCCACCACGATACTCTCTAATAAACTCGTTTTAATCTAGTTGGGGGGGGGGGGGGGGGGTTGGGAATGGTCGCTGTCGACTAGAGAGTATTGTAGATTTATCTCGAGCGCTGCCCTCCGCCGATGTCCCACAGCTGCTCGTCCTCTGAACCCCGGCCCGGTCAACAGCTGCTGACCGCCTTTCTGATGGAGCATGTTCCAGCTGCGGCTCTCTTGCAACCAGCCGGATCGCAGACGGGCGGTCAGGGGGAAGGACAAACGCGGCCGACTCCCCCCACCTCCCCACCACCACCACCACCCGAGTGACCCCTGCTGCCCTGGCGGTCGACTTCCTTACCAGGATGGGGAAAAAAAGCGCACGCGCGTCTGTAATCCCCCCCAGGAAAGGCCCGTGACCCTGGCTCTCGTACGAGCCGTCGCCCCACCCCCCCCCCTCCATTGACCGCCGCCCCTGCTGCAGGAGAGGAGGGCGTTCGTCTGTTTCTCTCCCCCATCCTCTTCCTTCAAACACCAATTTAATTAACGGCGAGCGAGGTGAGCGAGCCCCTGGCCCCGTGCCAAGGTCTGGACCTGATTGTGGGCGGACGCCTCTGGAGCCGGACCTCTGCCGGTCTGCTGGACCACATGGTCACCTCGCCCCCGCCGCGCTCCCCTCCCACGGCCAATCAGCATCATTTACACTGTTTATCAGGCCTTTTCTAGGCCCCTTCACCACCCCCCTCAACCGCCCAAACCATCGGCAAACATGGAAGCACGGCGGCCGTGGATTTACTGTCTGCTCAGCCGGGACTGAACTGCATGCAGTCGCACGCAAAGTTGGAGACACACACACACACACATCCTCATCCACTGTTCTGCTGTACATACGCTCACCATGACCATTGGTGCCAGGCCAATGTAGTCTTTCTGGGTGGTGTAGATTCTCATGATGCCAACGTCCTTCGTGTTACCCGGCAACTCCAGACGCCACGTGATGACCTGGCTTTCTGATTGGTCGGTCAAATCTTTGGTTTCAAAATCAAGCTGTAGGACCTCCAGCAGCCCCCTGGAAAAAGAAGGAGAGAGAGAGAGAAAGAGAGAGAGAAAGAGAGAGAGAAAGAGAGGGGGGATTGTGACAGTGGCATCCTCACCAAGGTCCATGGTAAAAAATGCTCCCAGATGTGTTCAGTAGCTATTTCCCACATTCCCACTGTAAGACGGACTAAGGAGAAGAGGAGGAGGAGGAGGGGGGTGGGGGTGATGGAAGGGTACTCTGTTGTTCATTCTCTCCACAATCTCCTTCAATTACTTGTGGAACAGACTTGTCGGAGATAGGAGGAGGGAAATTCCCAATTTCCTGGAAAGCCTTTTTATCCAGGATGGGCTTTGAGGTTGCAGCCCATAAAATGTGGCCCTATCGCCCTCCGGATGACATGGGGGTGAGGGGAAGGATGTGGAACGGTAGCCCTATCACCCTCCGGATGACAAGGGGGGCGAAGTGAAGGATGTGGGGATGAATCCTTGTTCTTCCCCCTTTGGGAGTTCACTGGTTAAACTCACGGACAAGAGTTGAAATATCGGGACTCCTAATCTCTCTCCGATCGTGCAAGCTTTTAAGCCTGGATAACGGGACATGATTATGGATGATTACGGATAAGTGGGTCGGACACGCGCTTGCGAGTGTGTCTGTGAGAGAGGGAGGGAAAGAGAGCGAGAGAGGCAGAGAGACATATGGAGAGAGAGGGAGAGAGAGAGAGAGGGAGACAGAGAGAGAGAGACAGAGAGAGAGAGTGAGAGAGAGGCAGAGAGACAGAGAGAGAGAGAGAGAGAGAGAGAGAGAGAGAGACAGAGAGACAGAGAGACAGAGAGAGAGGGAGGGAGGGAGGGAGGGGAGGTTGCCTGGCAGACATGGGGATCTAGTCTTTGACTGCTTCTACAGTATGAGATACAATGTTCCATGTGCAAACTACACCCCATTAGAAAGCACAGTCTATTATCCTGCGCCTTGCAAATGTGCTACGAGCGTACGGGCATATTAACTGAAAATAAGTCTGACACCGGAAATGATTGCAGCGCCTTTCATTTCTTCATCTGTTACAAAACTTTTTTGTGTCAAAGCCTTTTTGTCCCCTAAAATTGCCCCGTGACAATTCTAACATCTTCAAAAAAAAAGCGAAAAGAAATCTGGGACATGGCGATAGCGGATTAAAAAGTAGACATACGCAAAACTTTCCACGTCAACGATCAACGCATTAGCTGTATTCTCTCTATTAAGAAACCTTAATCGTGCATCTGTAGAGACTGGGTTAGAGTGACTTTTTGAATTTAAACGTTCCTTTCTTAAAGGCAACCTCTGTGTTCTTCCATAGAGCTTGGACCCCTAATCACAGCTAGATATATAGGTTCTCCTGTACACACACACACACACACACACAGTCTGCCAGACCAGCTGCTGTCACAGGAGCCCGCAAAACAATGAATGAATCGCTGGTGTATCTTTCGACGGTTTAAAATCTTAGATTTGCAATCTGTTCTCTTCCGGAGGATTCTACGCGTTAAGCTGTGAGAACTGGCTGTTCTCAGCGTGTTCTCATAAATAACCCCCCCCACTCTAACCATACGAGTGATAAAGTGACAGGAAGGCGTCCTTAAATATTGAAGAGGGTTGTCTAAAGTCTCGCCGCAGGAAAACGGCCTGCCCAAACGTATCAACCAATCAAAAGGGTTCAGCCCCACTGCCAACTGAGTTGAATGTGCAAAACCAGTAGTTAAAATAATAATGTAAAATACTGTACATCCATCCATCTATCACACACACACACACATACAGTATACACTCATGCCGTGCACACATTCAGCGTACTAACCTTTTTCCAGTGATGGCCACTTTCCTCAGACACACAACAGAGATGGTGTTGAGCGCAGCCCCTCTGCCAGGCTCCAGGACGATGTCCCACAAGGCCGAGTCGCTTGGCCTGGCTGTGCTGAAGGACAGGCCTTTCCTCACAGTGGCGCTGTGACAACGACAACAACAGCAGCAACATCAACAACAACACACAAACACACGCGGCGGTGGACTAACGCAAACACACATGTCCGGCAAAATGGTTGAACCCTGTCTATGTGTAACTATGGCTGTGTCCCCTTAACTAGGAGTGTTGGGAACAGGGGTCCTAAACCTTGGTGCTTGATTCTGTTACTTCTCTGTAGAGAGGCACAGCCCCCAGCTCTTGCCCTAGACTGAGCCACCTCGGCTGGGTAAGGATCCAGTCATACTCCATGTCAGGAAGATGGATGTCTCTCACTGCAGCAGCAGTCGGTGGAGGCATGAAACTGAAACAGCCCTTATCCCACTTTAATACCGGCCTTAAACGGTGAGTTAACAGCATTACCAGGGCACCTTATTGACTGTTCAGCAGATGAAATGTACAGCATGTTGTTTGGGGCGTGTTTTGATCTCCCCAGGTCTCCTTTCAAACCGAGCGCTTGTTCATGAACGACCTACTGAGGTCATCACGATTGCCCTAAACCAGCCCAGCTGCGGTCCTAATCCCCCGCCCCCCCTTCCTGGGAACAGGTCCAGCCGCCAGCCCCCCCTCCACGCTGCGCTAAGGCCCGGCCACACTCTGCCTGGACTACCGCCTGCCTCCCCTCCCTCTCTCATCGATCCAGGGCAAGGGGAAGGGGGAAGGGGGAGCGTGATGTAGAGGCGGAGGTGGGGAAGAGAGGAGAGAAGAAGAGGGGGGGAGAGGAGAGTGGAGGGAAAGGGGGCAGGGTGGAGGAGGGGGCGAGGGGTCAGACAGAGAGGAGGATGGAGATGGGAACCTGGGGGGAGTTTGGGTGAGACAGGGCTGAAGAGCAAGAGTGTTGACTTCCAGAAGTAGAGTGCATATCAGGGAGTATCTTCCAAACCAAATTAAGCTTCAGTGCAGGACTGGGAATGAAGGAAACCAGAAGTATACTTCCAATGAGATATGGGCGAGGAAATATGAGCAGCAACATCCTTTGATATTGCCTCTGAAACCTTCTATGGATGCATGGCAAGGCTTGAAGTACTGTCATGATACTGTCTGCCACAGCAGGAAATGTTCACATAGGATCACCAAACCTAAGCCGGGCATTCTAAGCAGTGAAATATGCTTTGATTAAAAAAACGTTTTTGGGGTGGAATATATGATTAAATCTTGGACTTGGTCAGCATCGACCATCTGCAGAAAACACCATGGACCGGAACTGCTGATGTCGTTTACAGGCGTTGCATACAAATGACAACAGTTCTAACCCAGAAAGATACACACACACGTATGTAGTCGGTTGTCCTTCAGGCTACACATCATACTACATGACTGACAGCTCAACATGGATTAAAGAAACCCATGAGGTAAATGTCAGTGTTAGCATGGTAGTTTCACCCTGTGGCTAGTAGGTGAAAAAGCTTCCAGGCAACAAATGGTCAACCGACACACAGTGGATCTCTGTGGAAAGGTAGTTAGGTGCGGAAATTAAAACATGCCCACACACACACACGGTGTAAAAGCCCCACACACACACACAGTGTAGAAGCCTGACTAGCCAGTCTATCGTGGCAGGGTAGTGGTATGAGGTCTCGGATAAGAAACAGACACAGACACACACATCTGCCCGCCAACATCAGACGCAAGCGGAGCCGGAACACAGCAAGGGGAAGGTGCCGTTTCAGCGCTGATGACATAGCGGGGTGGGGGGTGGGGTGGGGGGGGGGGGGGGGGGGGAGGATCAGCGACCGACGGCTGGTTAAATGAATATACTTGCGAATGCGGGACAGAAATTAGAGGGGAGAATTGACCTTCCGCTATCTATCCATCTATCGCTGCCTGATCACCTTCTGGACTGACTGACTGGACTGTTGCTGGTTTTGCTCTGAAAAGGCTTTCAACTAATAAGCTTCGACCAACCCACTGAAGATGTGCCCTGAATTCATCTGCTAGATTGCAGCTCTCAGACCCCCATGCTGGAAGTGCTGCTGGCTGGATTTTTCCAAAGTATTATTTCCTTTTGGACCAATCATATTTCGGCAGTTAAAAATAGCTTTTGCCTGCAGCATTCTGGGTGTTATCCAGGATCCTTTAGGGGAATAGGGAATCACTTGTGGAAAATGAACTGCATGCTACAGTCGTTTCCCTCGCAGCTAATTTCACCAGCCATTCATGCAGCGGACGACCAATGCAGAAGACTTATTTCCATAGATTCCTGCGGTGCTTGTGTTCCTGGAGCTCAGTTCAAACATCAGAGCGCTGCAGAGTCCTCAGACAAGTTCCCTTCTCCTAAACCGCATAGGACGGCCAGCACTCAACACACCAACCTCCTATGGTCGTTTAAAAGTTTGTTTATATTTTATTCCCGGGCGTCCAACAGGAAAAACGAGTGTAAGAAGGATTTCGTTATTACCTTATGTAAGCGGTCAGACTGTTGAAATAACCTTGTCAAGTCGAATGTAAGAAAGAATAACTGACAATTATTAGAGGGCACGAGTTCGTGTAAATGTCCCTGAGCCTCAATGGAGGCATGTTTTTTCAGAGTATGACACATCCTTCACACTGCTCCATGTTCAAACTACAGTGTGTGGTTACAACTAGAAAACTGAAATCTGCCACCAACTTCAAACAGATAAACTGACCCACCAACTCCACACACACACACGCTAACACACCCCGCACAATCCTCTGGCTCCACGGTTAATGGGCCCCTTGCCAAATCATCCTTTTCCCAAAAGGGTTAACCTCTCGAATCGCTTTCAATCAGGCCACGGATTATCTGGCCTAGCCCTCGGGGTCTGGACTCAATCTTGGACCCAGACCTGAAGTGGAGCGGGGATTTTTCTCCCCCCCAGAAAGAGTCAATCTCTTAGGCCAGGCATGGAGGGTCGTGCTGGGCAGGGCTCAAGTCTCCTCCCCGGCCTGATCCGGGGGAGGATTGAGGGACTGACGGTGGGACGTGAGTGAAGAGATTTGAGGGGCTCACCGGTGGATCGGAGGAGCTGCAACACGGTGTTACTTCACATCTTGAAAACATCACTATAAACTGACGAACACTAACAGGAAGGAGTCCCGTGCCAACTTCCTCACTCTGGAAACCCTGCCAACCAGATCAGGTTGGTGTAATTCTGATACCCCAGGCTGGCTCCAGATTAATTTAGTAAATTACTGGGCACACAGCCAAAGTCTTTGGACAAAGTCATCTTTAATGTAGGTTACCTTTTAGATGGCTAAATATTCCTCTGATTGACCTAATCTGCTGAGTTTGAAGTAAAAAACCTCAAGATAGCCAAGTCCAGGATTGAAACAACTTTACAGTATGCTGATCTAAAAAATGTCAAATAAAACTCTCTTGTGATATGCAACCAAGGCAGGCGGCAACTTTTCAAAACTGATTAAATGGTGTGTTTTGCCGTGATAGAGCTGCCTGTGTAATAACTTAATTCCCCCCCCAAACGATCCAGGAAGTCGTTACTTATTTGTTTTTCCTGCTCCATTAAATTAATGCATAATTTATGAGGGGGAAATATCCAGAGATCCCTGTACAAACGTTAATGGGATGTTAAGATATGAAGGCTGCCAAATCATCTCCTAATTATTTCCCTTTCTTTGGAAGAGTGCTTTCAGCTACTCCCACAAGTCAGAGGAGTGAACTAGCCTGGCACTACAGGGGCATGTGTCCTCCATAATCTGTGTGAGCAGTAGAACCTTCCGGTAAAATCTAGACATAACGGGTGCCTCAGTTGATTAGGAGTGTTCAAATGAAATGCTCTTGTTGCCCTAAACTCTTTCCTAGGAAATGTCCTGGTATTCAAATCCCTATTCCTGGTAACGGGGCTGGGTGCTATATTCATAAGAATCCCAAATAATCCAGCCCAAAAACCTCATATTGTTTGTGCTGTATGTGGTGTATGAGCAGGGACTGCTGCTGTGTTAGAAGAACAGAAAGGGGCAAAAGCTGCCATTATACTACTGCAGCATTGACTGTGGTGATCATTAAAAGTCATCCAAAGTCATTAACGAGAGCCACAGTGACAGAGTCCGCTTGTGTTCAGGTCATCCTGTATGCCACAGCGCGGTAGGTACAAATGTCAGTGGGGAAGTCTTTGTTCTTGACAGCATTTGTTCTGCAGGAGCTCTTACCGGAGGGTGAAGCTTTCGATGGACGAAGCGCTGGACAGGAACACGTAGAACGTGGCCACGTCGGTCGTTTTCAGGGGCTTGGAGGAGGTCTGGACCACCACGGCGCCCCCTAACCTCAGACGAAGGAACGTGGGGTTCCCCGGTGGAGCCTTCAGGAGGTTGACGCTCCCTATCCTTCTCAGGGGGGTTCCGGAGCCCTGGGGGACTCCCCTGCCCGAGCCCACCCTCTGCAGGCTGTCCTGGGGCACGCACTGACCTGTTTGGTCCTTGCGGCTCTGGAAGTAGACCTCCACTGGGTTGCCCTGGGCGTCCCCGCCTCCTCTCTCCCTGCTGGATGGGGATCGGCTGGCCGGGCTGAACCAGGCTGGTTCTGGCTTCAGCTGGGCCACGCAGAAACCCCCGGGAGAGAGTAAACAAGCGCCGCGTACTTCGCGGGTTTGCCAGAAGGCATAGGCGGTCACACAGTACGCACCACTATCCCCAGCACCCCCCTTCCTCCCGCCCGGCCTCTGCTCCTCTGCCTCGGCTCCGACAGCCTGGCCCACATCCCTTCCTGTGGGCAAGTGGAAGAGGATCCTAATGATGGGGGCGGAAGAGCGGACCGTGCGAGCCAGGAGGACTGGCAGGATTCGCCGGCCGCTCAGGAGCAGGTCCGCGGGGATGATTCTGTCTGCGGTGAGAGGGCCGTAGCTGGCATTGACAGTGGGGGGCAGCAGGCCAGCCCCGGAGGAGGTGACCAGGAAGGCCTGTCTCTGGGTCTGCAGGCTGGAGTTTCCCACCAGTCCCTGGCTGCTGTCCCTCAGCAGCAGGTGGTCCACATTGAGAACCTGGAAGCCCACAGCCGGATAGAGAGGGACAGGGCCGAAGAGGTTCTTGGTGTCTTCCAACACCTGGCATTCTATTCCTAAACAGTGAGGACAGGAAGGATGTTAGTTTCACTCGTCAAACACATGAAACACTTCAGTCATAATCGATCATGTCATGGATCTCAAAACATCGGTCACACAGTCGATTCTGAGGACGATCAGAAGAAATTAACAACCGACGGAAGCAATTTTCAGGACAGGATGATGACATTAGACGCTTTCTGACACTTTCTGACTTCATACGTAACCAGCATTGCGTTATCACCCTCTGCCCTCTTTTACTAAAACACTTTCATGCTGCAAGTAAAGCCCATCCACAAAATAATATCTCTCCCATCTCTCAGAGAAAAGGAGAACGTTTCATCATTCGGAACTTTAAACTGGATGAGTTTCCCGACCGGAACCCCATTCTGTCAGATCGGATCTCATTGCCTCCAGGTGAAGACACTTGACCTTTCCGTTACCCCCAACAGACCTTTTTGAGGGTCTACCCACCCATTCGCTAGTCAGATCTAAAGTGCACTATTGGAATTGGAAGGTTGATCTTGACGTGCCGCGCTTCTTTGAAAGTAATTTGTCAAAAGATGTTCCGCGCGTTGAAAGTCAGACACCTGAGTGCGTTCTCAGAAACCAGCGATGAACTTGGCTCAGACACTCGTTCTACAAGTGTATAATGATCCACTTCAACTAAAGAGCCGCAGTTCAGCGTTTCTACGGATTCCCAACACTTGGCTGGATACACACCGACTAATAAACAGAGAACGTGTATCGATCGAGGTAATTGTGGGTGGAGGCCACTGTAACAATATCAATCGCTGGCTCGAACGCTGACCTTTGAGGTCCAGTTACTCAAAAGGTTGAACTTGATTTTATTAAGTGGTTGGAAGCAATTTCTGAGTTTAAACCACTAAAATATTATTTGATTCACTGCAGACCAGGTAGAAACTAAGACTAAACGAAAAATATGTAAAATATCTGTGAACTTTTTGTTATTATTATTGATTGAGTATTTATAGATGTGAAACTGATTTCTATTTAGACAAGCATTAACAACATGCACAAGAACGCCCACATGGAGATGAGAAAACACACACACACACAATCGCCTACCTCAAACAAACAAACACACACACACACACACTTTATCTTAACATACAGGTCTGAAATCTTTATCAACCTAAGACAGACGGCTTGGCTTCATCGCTTTTGCAGGTTATCTCTAAACGAACACATCGGTGCTTCTCTGAGCTGCTGCCTAATCCTACTGATGAATATTTCCTTTATCCCTTGGCCAGCACGGCCAGCCCCCCCTCAGCCCAGCAGCCTCTAATAAAGCAGCCCCCCTCGCTGGGAGGCCCCTGTCTGTTAGCACAGCCCCATTTAACAGTTCATCCAGTCTGCAAGTTGGAGAGAGAGAGCCCATCTGCAAAAGGCTTGACCCACTGTAGACAGCAAGGGTTAGGATAGGGCTGATCCTATAGCCAAAACGCAACAGATAATGTGACAGATAATGAATTGGGGTTGAAACAGTTTTAAAACCACATTCGGTCATAAATATGTGGATTTGCAAACTTATTTAGCTGTTCTATAGGAGTTCACGCTTTGTTTGTGGTATCCATTCTGATTGTGTGACACATCCAACATGTGTCATGTCAAAAGATTTAAGTCCTAAAGACTGAATGTTGGAATTCAGATAACAGATGGTTGGTTGGCTCTCACCACAAGCCCTTTCAGTAGGCTATGTTATGACATATTCTTTCACTTAATAAAAAGTAGGTCACTCCCCGGAATGTTTACACTGTTGCTTTATACGGCATATAAATATTCTGCCCATGTCCATCTCCTTCTAACGTCATATATTTGGATCTGATGTATTAATTGTGTCATGTTGAGGACTTTTCTTCTAGAATATCCCAGCATCATTTGTGGACAGAATTGTATGAAATGTAAAGTGAATAGCTGTTGATAGCATAAAAAAAGTATAAATAAAATAAATATCAGTCTTACCTAGACTCAGAAGAGTGAAGAGGACTGTTATGGCTGTTGGGAATGCGCCATGCAAAGCCCTGTGTTGGTGGTGAGTTATCATTTTGACTAATTTTGCGCAATTAGTTCATCCAAAGACGCCAAAAAACTAACTTTTTGCTCTCAATTGACAGACATGGCTGGAAAATAAACATTTATATCTATATCTAATCTCTGATGCAGCGGGGGGGAAATCACGCTGGAAAAAAAGAAGAATCACTTTTGCCTAGATTCTGACGCGTCGTTATCCATTTTACGCGGGTCTTGTCCTGTTTATTTCGAGATCGTTACTTTGTATGAAACCACTTTGAATAGTCCAAAAATTATTCCAAATGTCGTTTTCTGGTTGCTTATTGTCCATACATGCGTTAAAAAAACGGTCAAAAGTAAATTGTGTGACGCTGGATGTGTGTGGATCCAGCTGCCCTGTCCATATGAATGAGTTGGACACATCAGTTAGACCATCCTATCGTCTGATTAGTGACTGGTGCGTAATCCCCGTGGGTGTAGAGACCAAGTAGGCAGAGCATTTAGGGATGATATCCATTATATAATGACAATAGTAAAGTGCCTAATGTTCAGGCCCTTTTCTCTTTCCATACATTATGTGGCTGGTGGCCGAATAACTATTTTCTGCATCACCCTTGACTTTGATTTCATCTTTATTCCCTGACTCTACTTCCTGCCAGCAGGACTAAATCAATTTGGTGTGGTTCCTAGGAGACCGGAGGAAGCAGGGGCGCACGGCACAGCCTGATGTTATCGGTTCTTCCTGTTGACGCCTTCTGCCAGCAGGTTTACACATGCTGTAGCCTGTGACCTGTTTCATCCCCGCTCCTACATCCTGACCTTATCACACAGCTGCTGTTGTCGATATCTTCCCACATCTGAAAAAAAACAAGTTGGCACTTTATAATGAAATATTAATTAATTGGCTGTTATCTAGACACATATGGGTCGCCTTCAAAACAATAACTGTGCCGCGAATGAATGGTTGCATTTCCTCACATTAGACTGGCATGGTTGCTTTATTGAATGGCTTTAACGAGCATCGTTCTGTAACTGTTCAATAGTTTAATTGACCTACGGAATGACTGGGCGCACTGTCTGAGACTGAGAGGTGTGAATCACGATGCCTTATCTCATGGCCGGGTGCCTACATGGCCACTGAAGAGATGATGAGATGGGCTCTTTTCCGACGGAGAACAGGTCGAGCTCAGGGCTCATCAACGCTGTGTCATTCATTTTGGATGCGCACCAGGCGAGCGTGTCACCGCTGACATCAAATTTACAGAACACCTACAGGGTTTAATGAGCCGGGCGGGTGGTCATGCCAACGCCCTTGTCTTGCCTTTGACACCTCGCTCGCCTTCCGAACGGCGCCCGGGCCGGTCCACCGTGCCGCTGTTTGTCTGCGCAAGGACACCTGTGTCAACAGCACTTTATGTCGGAGATAAATCAGGGCGGCTGACTGAGAACAGGTGCTCAGAGCCCGCGCCACCCTGCACCTCAGAGCATCTGGTGACTCAGGCGACTCCAGTGCCAAGGCGGCAACAGCTCAACGCCGGGGACTCGTCTGGAAATAAACATCCCGGCTTGACAGCAGCCTCGGATTAAAACGAATGTGTCTGCGAGTCGGTGGAGCACCGCTAAACGAGAAGGAAGGTAAGATGGAGGGACCCGGGAGAGCAAACATGAGCTCTGTGAAGAGCGTTTATCCGATTCACAGCGGGCCTCCTGGTGTGATGTGTGTTCAGCAACGAACAAATACTTCTTTTATGAGCGAGGAAAGCCTGGTGGAGCTCTCACTTGAGCAGTTAGGGGATTTTTTATTATAATATTTTTTTGGGGGGGGGGGGGGGGGGCGGGGACTCTGTGTGATTAATGAAGCAGAGGGGATATGCCGGCGTTGCGTCCGGGAAGGCTTCCAGATCGCAGCTGCGCCGCCTCAAACATGCAACCTGTCACTGCGATTAGCGGAAGGGGACCGCATGGAGGGGAAGGGATGGCCGGGCCGGGACGCTGACCTGCGTAAACGAAAGCGGCAGGTGGACGAACGCTTTGGAGGTCAACAGAAGTGGGTCAGCCATGTCCGGCCCTCGTCTGACCTGTGAATGTGAAAACAGGATGATGATTCAAGCTGTTCAGGCACTTGACCTGAGGGACGGGGGGGGGGTCATTTTTTATCACGTCACATAATAGAACAGAGGGGGGAGAGACCGAGACAAGAGAACAGCCTAGAAGCGTTCTGAAGTCCATCTTCAACCATGCAGCGTCTCTCTCTGTTCCCTTTGATGCCAGCTTCCAAATGAATTGTTCTTTCTATTTGAATGAGAGATAGTATAAGTACTTCAGGAAGTACTGTGTGTATACCGTACTTAAGAATGAAACTTGCATGCATCCTTCAACCGTGGGAGATTGAAAAGGCCATTGAGGACCTTCCCATCTGGATGATGTATTGGAAACCAGCCCGTAGACAATCTTTGATGACGGGGGCCATTTGATGATGAGCTGCCCTTTTGACCTTTGCCGGCGATCATCCCTCTCCGAAGGCTGACATTGAACTCCTGCGGCGCGCCGGGCGTTCCTCTGCGCGGGTCTCCATTAGCTAAATGATGATGAGGTGGACCTCTGCTCAGCTTAGGAAGCCGGGAAACGCAATGAGAATGGCGCGGTCTTGACAGGCGTTGGGGAATGAACGTCGAATCGCCTCGCAAAAGGGGCGCAGGAAAGGATTAGCGAACGTAGCATCGTTATTTTTTCGTCCTCCTAATGACAGGATCCTTCGAAAGGTCTTCCCAGCACGCCAAGCGGCCGTCGTTTGAACTCCCAGAACTGCTCGTTCGGGATTCATGAGGAGAACAACTCATGCTGGAAGGTTCCGGTCTCAGCGAGCGGTCAGTCCTGGATGTCTCCGCAGCTCTCCAGCAGGGCGCGGAGGCGAAGCCCCGCGGACAGATCCTGCTCAAAGCAGCCCAGACAAAGACGAACGACCTCGGCCGGTCCGAGCCGCCTCCTCTCCCCCCGCGTCCAGACGGGGATGACGAATGAATGCGCTTGTCGGAGCGTGGCCGCCATACATATGAGGTCTGCTCCAAGCGCGGGGGGGGGGGGGGCGTGATGAGTTACAGGCCAAGCTGAATGTCCTGTCAAGACGATTCCCGCTTCCAGAGGCCAAACATGGGGCTGGATCAGTCTCCCACTGCCACGCAGGTGGGTCATTCTGAGGAAGAGGAGCATTAGGGTGGTATTAGGTACCGTATCGCTCCCTGGATTGTTCTTGAACCGTTACCTGTAAAGCGATGCAGCGCATTCATCCATCTTCCTGGATTCTGTTTAGCAACGCCCCCTTTACAAACTCACGGAGGATCATCCAAGCAGCGATGAGGCCAAAGAGCAGAGGGGGGAAGGCGGGGGTTGCCAAGGTGATGATGGCGGTTTCAACCCGCAAACATTACAACTCATGAAATATTCATCAAACTGGCCAATGGGCATAGGCGAACGTCTCCTTCACGTTTCCCGCCCTCCCTCTCGAAGGAGGTGGTCGGTTGATGGAGAGAGGTGGAGGTGAAGAGGTCAGAGACGGAGCGTTTTTTGGAACAGCTTTAGAACCCCCCCCGCCCCTCCACCCCCCCTCCCCTCAAAGCCTTGGCTCATCAGGAGAAAGGGGGGGGGGGATGGGATGGAGGCCGGGGAAGTGGCAGAAGCACTGCAGCCAGGCTGAGGAGATATATGAGTTTAATCTTTCTCTCTCGTCTGTGCCCAGAACCAGGAGCACTTCACAGCAATTCTTGCTTGTTAAGGGGGGGACTATTTCTTTTTCATGGTTGTTAGAACAAAAACATTCACGGTAAGTTCTTTTTTTTGGGGGGGGGGGGGGGGGGGGGGGGTGGGGGGAGAGACAATATAGAAAGTACAAACCTTGTTTATTGTCTCAGGTGTGACTTCACGATTCACAATTCCTCAGACAATGTCATCATATCTAATGTTCTGTTCCTCTACTCTACTCTGGCTGTTAACTTTGCACTTTATACATCAGTTTATAAGCTATTATCATTCGCTAACTACAGTTTATTGGGGGCTGTACTCAAACTGTGCACAATGATAACAAAGTGGAATCGAATCATGTCCACGGTCAGTGGAGTAGGATGTTGTGAGAGGATCAATACTGCCCCCTTGTGGATATCGAATGTACTCAGATCCAGGGGTAATGTGTCATTATCTCGGGACTCCTACATCAATTACCAGGGGTGTCCAATCCTGGTCCTCGAGGGCCGCTGTCCTGGCGGTTTTAGATGTTTCCCTGCTCCAGCACACCTCCACAGAGCTTGACAACAACCCTTCATTAGAATCAGGTGTGCTGGAGCAGGGAAACATCTAGAACCTTCAGGACAGCGGCCCTTGAGGACCAGGATTCGAGACCCCTGAATTAGACTCATCAAACTCATTGGAGTCACTTCCTGTCACGTGTTGTTTAACGTTGAGTTAACGACCCTTGATACGTTCTCAAAATGACAACAGCGTATCCTACACTACAGACCCAATGAAACGCACTCTCTACAAAATATCAAATTTATTTTGATTTAAAAAAAAGGAAAAAAAATGAAGTACTGCACATGCACACCCACACTGTATTAGATCACCATAGTTATTGTCCAGCGATTCATATTTTTTTGTCTTGGATTCACAGAGCAAGCAAATAACCTAGGGCAGAAACATAGGCATGTCAGGATACCATGGGGAACCCTCGCACCGTACACAGGAAGAAATCTCACAGCGCTGAAAAAGGCCATCTGAAAATCAAGTAGAAACATTTAGAAAGTATCTACAAATGGACCGAAGTACAAAAAGACGGACGTCCAAAAAAAACACCACGCGCGTTCACGAACGAAGAAATCAGCCAACGCCACTTTTCAGCTTCACCACAAACGGTCGACCTGACGTCGGACAAACGAAAAGGCGTAAACTATTGCCAACTGAAACGATTCGTCGTACATTCCTTTAAATCACGTCAGCGCTCAACTTTGTAACAGGAAACGAAAGCATATACAGCAAAAAACCCTGTCATCTTTGATGATGTTTCGAACCCCACCTGACGCAGTTCTCCGTCGGCTCGATGAGCTAAGGCTGCACACCTGCTGCTGTATAGGACCTCCAAACCTGGGAAGGGCGGAAAAGAAAGCAGAAAGCTCGCAGATTTCACCTTCCTCGGGGGTTCTAAGAGCGAGCCGAGCGTGTCCCGTCGCTTCCCTCGGCTCCTGGGTCCACGTCCCCCCTCCCCTCCCCCCCCCCCACCCCCCCCCTTCCCGGGGCTCGAAGGTCGCACGTCCAGCAAACCGGTCCTCCTGCGAGTCCCCAGACCACATGGATCACAAGGTCCACAAGCTTATAGATGATGTACAAAACAAGTAAACGGTTCAGGACTGGAGGGCACGCTGAGACATCTTTATTGAGGGCTTCGGGAGGGGGGGACAGGGGACAACAGCGCCCTCTGCAGACAAACCGAAACAAAAACGTTACGCAAGCAATGCAGTCAGCGGCACACCGTTACATCACATGACCTGCAACTACAAGTCCTCTTTTTTGAAATCTTTTTTCTTTTCTTAAGGATGCACAGACAACGAACACGCACATCGTACACACGCGCACACACTCCAGCGTACAAACACACACACACACGGAACCGCGGAAGTGTCATTTTTCGGGGGGAAACACGACACACACCTTTGTGCAAAAATAGGAAGGCCCCCCAAACACAGAAGGTCGTCTTGACCTGGGCCTTTTCATGAAAGCAATGATGAGGAAACCCTTCGAGCGATCGTTTACTTGGTTGTTTACCGGCTGCAGAGATGCAACTGGGTTCTTGGCAAAGACTGTTGTTACTGTAAAAACAACCTTGTCGACCGTAGAAAAAAATTTGAGTGTCACGCTCGTATCGTTGATTTTGTTGTTGTTGTTGTTGTTGAGGAAGGCCACTGCGAATGGTTGAAACGGTCGCGCCCGGTATATCTCCCCCTTCTCAAACACGCTCCTCTGCGCTTCTGCTGCTGTATCCTACCTGCGATTGCAGACCTTAGCCTGTCTCTTCAATCGGCCTACCCCCCACCCCACCCCCCCCCCACCCCCCTCTCTCTCTGTCACTCTGGATATTGCACTGGATAAGTCCTGTTTATTAGCAGCCGGCATCGCCAACTGAATGCCATCGTGAACAGTGTTGCTTCCCCCCCCCCCCCCCATCGTCCTCTCTCCGTCGAGCAAGCGTTCCGTCGTCGAGACTTCCGCCGTCGCAAAAACTCTCACCGGAAGCCCGTTCTGCTGAATGGAGGGGTACGTGAACGTCCTAGTTTGAACCCAGATTCCTTCCTTCAGAGGTTCAGAACATGTCACTGTTAGGCATTCGGAGCAGGCTTCCTACTTTTGGCACTCTGTAAATGTATGTGTGTAAAAACAAACAAACAGCGCATCGATTATTAGAACGTGAGTATTCTGTCTCGTATTGTCTCTGTCATGTATTCGATGAGGCTCACATTGTCCTGTACACGCGGGCGCACGCTTTACGCAGCAGCGCGGCGTCGGATTGGTCGAGCCGATCGCTCGTCACCCGCTGACCTGTCACCAGGAACCTGCAGGTTATTTCACAGGCGACAGCTTCTTGAGGAGTTTCTTTCCTTTGGAGAGCAGCCCCTTCTTCTTCCTGGTGTTCAGGGACTCGGTGGACTCGTGAGGGGCCCCGCGGGGGGGGGGAGGCCCCCTGGTGGGGCTGAGGGGCCTCATGGTGCCTGGGAGGAGGGGCCGAGAGATGGGGGACGGCGACCGGGCGGGCGGGGCGCTGCTCTCCGTGGCGTCGGTGGGAGCCTGAGGAGAGATGGCAGGGGAGGGAGCGGGAGAGAGGTGGTTGGTGGGGGAGTGGGTGAGGGGGGTGAGGCAGGGGCCGGGGGGGCAGGGGAATAACAAAAAAACAAACATGAAAGGCAGTGCTGCGGTCTCCCCCCCCCCCGCTCTCCCTGATCGGCCCCTCTATACCTCTGCCTTCAGTACCAACAGGAAACCCACGGACGGAAATAAGCTCACAGTGGGTCTAAACATGAGTTGCGTACGCAATTCAAGGGAATATTGCTTTTTCTAAGACTGTAATTCAATGTTTTGACTTGTAATCAGTTAGCTTTTGTTATGGAGCGCTGACCTTGAGAAACCAGACATGTTTATTCAATATCGGCTTGCCAATTCTGTTAGGTACGCTGTTTGAAAGAAGCTACTGTGGAATACACTGTGGGGATTTATTTCACTTTAATTAAGTGAGTTCATCCGGAAAGGATCCTCGCATTTTCCATCTGGAGACAGGTCGTCCTGTCTGTCCTTCAGTGTGTGAGGAGAGGAGCGTGTGTGTGTGTGTTGGGGTTTAGGTGGGGGGGGGTGAGGTGAGGGGGGGGGGGGTTGCACACATCGAGTACGAACACGAACACGGGAGAAGCCACGGAACAACACAGCGCGGCGGCACGGAGTCACATCGACACAACGGCGTCTGATTGGTCAATCCACGGGGCGAGAGGAGCAGCACACGCACAGACGCGACACTCAGGGACACAGCTGGAGATACCACACCCCTGTCTAATGCGCTGGAGATACCACACCCCTGTCTAATGCCCTGGAGATACCACACCCCTGTCTAATGCGCTGGAGATACCACACCCCTGTCTAATGCCCTGGAGATACCACAACCCTGTCTAATGCCCTGGAGATACCACACCCCTGTCTAATGCCCTGGAGATACCACACCCCTGTCTAATGCCCTGGAGATACCACAACCCTGTCTAATGCCCTGGAGATACCACACCCCTGTCTAATGCCCTGGAGATACCACACCCCTGTCTAATGCCCTGGAGATACCACACCCCTGTCTAATGCCCTGGCGGGACAGGAAGTGGAAGTCTAGAACAAGCCAGGCCTTTCAAAGATAAATACTGAAGTGTTCAGATGAACTGGGATTTTTTTTCGATAGGAAAAAGAAAAAAAAACGTCAGAATTAACTACAGAAGGCAACAACAACAACAAAAGCAAAAAAGTTGGGTGTTGTTCGGGTGGCGTGCATTAGAGATGGGTTTGGTATCTGCAGGTACTGACTTACTGTACAGACAGATACATTTATGACGTGAAATGAACGCTCTTCTTTCATTTGTTTTGGGTTTGCCAAGCAGGTGAGGGAGGGAAGGAAGTTAGATGCGGTGATGTCGTCATTTCGGTACATCAAAAACCCACACCGCAACTACGGCCACTCAAAATAAAATAAAAACAACAACAACAGCACGTCAACAACAACAACAACAACAACGACCCAAAATAAATCACATGAACACAGATTGCGAATGAAATTGGTTTCATATTCCATTTTTGTTTTCCTTTTATTTCCATTGTTTTTTCAGTACATTGTGGCTTGCCTGGCATTAGATCAAACATATTTATTACATTATAATTGGGCCTGAAAAATAGATATTTAGGTGTTGCAATATACAAAACAAACAAACCAGGCTTCTTCCAGGAGGAACAGGGCCAATGGAGTATTGACTGGTATATAAAAGGTATCAATTTGACTTTTGAAAAAGGCATGCGTTGCTATTTCCTTCACCCTACATCCCCCTTTGTCTTGTCTTTCTGCGGGGGGTGGGCGGGGGGGGGGGGGGCGGGGGGACACGTATAAAGGAGGCGTTCGTAAAGCACTCGTACACAGTCTCAGCGTTTGGCTTTCGTGCTGCAGTGCAAGATGGGTTCAGAGAATCGTTCCTTTCCCCGGAGAGGAAACAGCTCAAACTCATATCTGGGGGGTTAAAACATCCAGCGTCTTTCGCTCCATCATTAAGGCCCCGCGCCTTCGGGTCAACCTCTGTCTCCAGGCCGGGCTTTGATTCTTCCTTACGTTTGGGCCCCTTCTCCACTGGGGGAGAGGGGGAGGGGGGGGGGGGGGGGGGGGCTGGGCTGGGGGGGCTGGGCTGGGGGGGCGTAGGGTGGGGTTTCGGCCAAAGTCACCACGGTCACGCACGGGCAAACACACACACTGTACAGAACACAGACGGCAGGCGGAGGAAGCGAGAGGGGGCGAGGAGCTGGAGAGAGAGAGAGACACGGAGGATGGATGGACAGACGGGCGGGGGGGGGCCTAACGCTGAGAGCGGCGAGGGTGTACCCTTTTAGCCTCGGGGGCGGCGGCTGGCGTGGCGGCGGGCTCGTCCTGCGGGTAGTGGGAGGGCGTGTCGGTCAGGTACACCTCCACGTCGTCAGGCACTTCTTCCAGGAAGTTGGAGGGAACCAGGCCCCGGTGACCATTTATCTCTCCCTGGAGGGGGAAAAGAGAGGAGGGTAAGAGAGGAGAGGAGGGGTGAGGGAGGAGGGGGAAGAGAGGAGAGAGGAGAGGGTGAGGGAGAAGGGAGGAGGGGGAAGAGAGGAGAGGAGGGGGTGAGGGAGGAGAGAGGAGGGTGAGAGAGGAGAGGAGGGGGTGAGGGAGGAGAAAGCAGGGAGAAGAGAGGAGAGGAGGGGGTGAGGGAGGAGGGAGCAGGGGGAAGAGAGGAAAGAGAGGAGGGTGAGAGAGGAGGGAGCAGGGGGAAGAGAGGAAAGAGAGGAGGGTGAGAGAGGAGGGAGCAGGGGGAAGACAGGAAAGAGAGGAGGGTGAGAGAGGAGGGGGAATAGAGGAGAGGGTGTGAGCGACCGAGGGGGAGGAACGTGATTGGTCACTCTGATCCACTTCAAGTCAAGTTAGCCAAAGTTTCCCCAGCGGGACTACAGCAGAACTTCTCTCTCCTGACAGACAGCTGTCATCCCACTCCTCTCAGGGCTCACAGTCTACTCACGTAATAGAACCCGTCCTCGTCGATGTCTCCGAACACTGCCATGATATCCCCAGCACAGAAGGTGAGCTCCGCCTACGAGGAAACAGGTCAAAGTTCACACTGTGCGTGTGTGTGTTTGGTGCGCAGCTGAACAGTGCCGTGCGGGTGAGAGGCCGCGAGGCGGGTCACCTCCACGTCCACGTTGGGGGAGCTCTCTCTGGGGTCGTAGTCGTAGAGGGCCACCATCCTCCTGGTGGGCTGGTCCCTGCGGAGACCCCGCTTGTTCTGTTCTGTGAGAGGAACAGGTGGGGGGGGAGAGAGAGGTGGAGAGACAGGTGGAGAGACAGGTGGAGAGACAGGTGGAGAGAGAGGTGGAGAGAGAGATCAGACGGATTTCCTAACCGCTCAGCCAACTGACGCCCATAAATGAACCCATTCCTATACCAGGACCTCTGTCTCCCTCTCTCTCTCTCTCTCTCTCTCTCTCTCTCTCTCTCTCTCTCTCTCTCTCTCTCTCTCTCTCTCTCTCTCTCTCTCTCTCTCACACACACACAGCGAGCGGAGGAAAGCTGACCTATTCTGTCCACGGGAGTGTTGAGCGGCAGGAATCCCTGCTTGAGGAGCTGCTCCATGGTCTCGTCGTCCTCGGCCCTGATCTCAGACACCATGTTGCAGGGGATGAGGCCCGCCCTGCCCCGCACCTCGCCGTGGTAGAAGCCGTCCGTGTCCTTATCCCCATACACCTGGGGCCGGACGAGGACGACGAAAAGGTTAGGGTTCGATCTATCATATGGCGTACTTTAACTCGCTTCTAATTGCTCTTGTTGTTCATACGTACATTACGTGCAATACCCTGTAATTCTCCTCAAGTGCAATAACTGTCTATATGTCTACTTAGCTTACTTATTTTGGATTTTTTATACTGGACTTTATCGTGCCCCCCTATTGTTATTGTTATATTACCCTGCAGCTCTGTGTGCTGTACTTTACCCTGCTGCTATTGTGAACTGCATTTACATTTACATTTATTCATTTAGCAGACGCTTTTATCCAAAGCGACTTACAGTAAGTACAGGGACATTCTCCCTGAGGCAAGTAGGGTGAAGTGCCTTGCCCAAGGACACAACATCATATAGCCACAGCCGGGGCTTGATCTCACAACCTTCCGATCATGAGGCCAACGCCTTAACCATTGAGCTATCTGACTCCCTAGATGGAGGAAAAATAAAGGTTTATCTACATATGATGGGAATAGAGTGAGTGTGAGGTAGAAAGTGACCCACTCGGACGATCTGGCCCTCTTTGAAAGGCAGTTCCTCATCGGCAGCGTCCGGGTTAGGCGACATGGACAGCGGGTCGTAGTCGAACAGCGCCACGAACACCCGAAAAGACTCCTCCGCCTCGGACTCGTCGTAGTAGGGCGGGGAGCGGCGTTCCCTGTCCCGGTATCCTTCTGGAGGGAGAGAGACCACAAACGCAACCCTTCAGCGTCTCACTCCGCGTCTCTCCGGGGGAAGACTGCGTCGAAGGACCGCGACCTAACGTGTTGCGGTCCTTCGAAACGTCCGACCGGCGCGGCTGAACGCACCCCTCTCGTACGGAGCGATGGCGTGGAGGCACGGAGCATCGCTGGTGCATCGTGGGAAAGGTAAACATGCTAACCCAGCCAGACATTTGACCTGTTCTGCATCTCCAACCATGCGGCACAGGGGCGCGGACGGAGCGCATCGCAATCCGACGCGACGTCCATTCCGTCTCCCAGCATGCATTGCTCCGTGGTCGGATTACAACGGGGGGGGGGGGGGGGGGTCCAGTTTGTCCCTTGCTCGACAAGACAAAACCTGCGTCCCTTCTGGACTGAGGAGGGCGGGGTAGTTACGAGGCCAGGATGCATCTCTCTCTCCAGCGAGGAAGAGAGTCTGTAGACACACACCCCACTGAACGCATGGATGAGTGGGAGGGCAGGTATGGGTGGGGGGGGGGACGTCGACACACAACACCACAGGGGACAACAAACACCATGCAGGCTGAACGCTGGGGAGGACAGTGTTGCTGTTCGGTGCCGAGGGGAACACCAGAAGCTTCTTTCTGGCTACCGGAACCTTCTAGAACCCCCAGTGTTCTGCTGCAGTGTGTAGTTCTGCTATGGTATCCAGCACAACAGCCCACTCACACACACTACACTTCCTGTGCATCGTACAGGTGGTCGGTTGTCGAGCTCCGTCGGGCTACAAGTTGCGCACCTCGACACGCCTGACTTTGAAACGGACGAGTCATGCATGACCCGGGTGAGGGCGTGGTGGGCGGGGTTAGATTCAGGGGAGGAGGAGGAGGGGGGGGGGGGGGGTTCAGCAAGCATCTGATGGAGTTCAGTGCAGGGGGGGGTGGGGGTGGAGGGAGCATTCTCAGTCCGCAGCCGTCAGTCACTTCCTTTCATCCGGGGCCCCGCCTTCGGCGTCCGCCGTTCTCGGTGCAGTGCATTGTGGGTCATGCGGTGCATCTCTCAAAAGGAAGGGGGGGAGGGGGTCACCGGTGGGTCAGGCCATGCCGGGCCCCCCCAACGCCGGTCTCTCTGGGAGCGCTCGGGGATGGAGGGGGGAGAGGGACACCACACGTACCATGGGGGGGGCCTGGCGGCCCCGCGGCGGCGGGTCGAGCCACTCCCGTGGAGCGCTACTCTGCCACAGTAAACATGATCCTCGCTGATGGGGGAGAGGTTCCCCTCACTGTTACCCTCGGGGGTGATCTCTACAGGAAACACCGGAGGAGGGGGGAGGAGGGAGGAGGGGGAGGGATGGGGAGGGGTTACAAAAATCTGCACCCTGCACTCAAACACACACAGGCCTCCGGGGGGGCGGCCGCAGGGCGCTGTGGTATCTACCCCTGCGTGTGTGTGTGGCGAGCTGGGGGGGGGGGGGGGGGGAAGGGGGCTCTGTAGCGGGCGGGCTCGCTGACTGGTCTAACCTGGCCGTTTGAAACACCCGCTATTGGCTGCGACGGGCAAAGCGTTCTCTGCGAGCTGATTGGAGTTAACGACATGGGGAGTGATTCAGAGACACGGGGGGGGGGGGGGGGGGGAGAAGCTCGTGGAGGACGGGACAGGAAGGTTCTAAATCTACTAGAGCACAGAGAACATTAAAGCAGGGGGAGGGAGGGAAGTGACCCCCTTTTCCTGGGTCAGGTGACCGTACTGACCAATGGAAGGGACCGTGAGGGGCCGTCTCTGCGGCTGCGGACCGCTGTGGGGGACTCTCCTTCCTGTCTCCCCGTCGATCCTGCCTCCGGAGGAGGCGTTCATCTGAAAACACACACACGCGCGCACGCACACACACACACGAACATTATTCCACAACGCCCTCTCACTCAATAACAACTCTGACTAGACATCTTTGATATCGGGCAGTGTTTCTCCAGACGAGGCTCTTGCGTGGAGCAGGGTGTGGGCGTGGCCGGTGGGGGGGTGGGGTGAGGGGGGGGGTGTGGCCAGGGGGCGTGGCCGCGTACCTTGAGCGCCTGGTGGGAGTTGCGTCTCCGTCCCTCGTCCAGCTGCATCTCGGAGTAGAGCTCCTCCTCGTCCTCCTCCATGATGTCAGACAGGTCGGAGCCACGGCTGCTCTCGCTGTGGTACTCCTCGCTGTGGCTGTAGTGAGGCTGGAACACACACACACACAGGGAGATACACACACACACACACAAGGGGAGATACACACACAGGGGGAGATACACACACACAGGGGGATACACACACACACACAAGGGGAGATACACACACAGGGGGAGATACACACAGGGGGAGATACACACACAGGGGGAGATACACACACACACAGGGGGAGATACACACACAGGGGGAGATCCACACACACACACACACACACACAGGGTAGATACACACACACACACAGGGTAGATACACACACACAGGGTAGATACACACACACACAGGGTAGATGCACACACACAGGGTAGATACACACACACACAGGGTAGATACACACACACACAGGGTAGATACACACACACAGGGTAGATACACACACACACAGGGTAGATACACACACACACAGGGTAGATACACACACAGGGTAGATACACACACACACAGGGTAGATACACACACACACAAGGGGAGATACACACACAGGGGGAGATACACACAGGGGGAGATACACACAGGGGGAGATACACACACAGGGGGAGATCCACACACACACACACACACAGGGTAGATACACACACACACAGGGTAGATACACACACACAGGGTAGATACACACACACACAGGGTAGATACACACACACACAGGGGGAGATACACACACACACAGGGTAGATACACACACACACAGGGTAGATACACACACACAGGGTAGATACACACACACACAGGGTAGATACACACACACAGGGTAGATACACACACACACAGGGTAGATACACACACACAGGGGGAGATACACACACGGGAAGATACACACACAGGTACACACACAAACAGGATGAACCAGTGATTTGAGAAGTTCCATGCCAGAGAGCAGAGAGCTACAGCAGCTTCACACACCGGCCTGCCCAGCTCCGAGCCTCGCAGAAACTCGTCCACGGACGCCCCTTTCCTGCGGCCGCCCTCGTAGCCTTCCTCATCCTCCTCCTCCTCGTCCGAGTGTCTCTGCTGGTACGTCTGGTGCTGCTCAGCGTACCGATCCCTCTGGGAGAACACACGGGAGAGTTCAGCAGGAAGTGACGTCGGATCTACACAGGAAGCGTACGACGACATCTCGGATCGTCCGCTCACCCGACCGCTCTCAGCTGCCACCCTCTGTGCTGCCTCGCGGGCGATGGCCTTGGCCACCGTGTCTGGGATGAGGGTTCCCTGAGGCTGGGGCAAGATGCGCTGGGGCGACGGGGAACGGCGGTTGGCCGAGGGAGGGGCCTCCAGGGTGTGGCCGTGCATGGGGGCGGGCGCCTGGCCGGAGGGCGAGCGGTTGGGGTCCCAGGGCTGGCCCCCGCGGTGAGCGGCCTGCTCTTTGGCTACTTCCAGGTCTCTGGCACTGACCGGTCTCTGGGGCACGGGGTGAGGGTGGGGGTGGGGCAGCAGGGGGAGCCGGTGCTGGGGCTGGGGCACAGAGGGGTGGCCCGGGTGGGGCTGGAGATGCAGGGGCTGGGGGAGGCCGGGACGCGGAGGGCGAAGCTGGAGGTGAGGCGGGGGCGGCTGGGGGTGCGGCGGGAGGGGCTGCCCGTGAGGCGGGGGAGGCTGGGGGTGCGGGGGGTGCAGGGGGTGCGGCGGGAGGGGCAGCTGGGGCTGGGGGTGGGGGAGGTGGGGGGACGAGAGGTGGAGAGGCAGCAGCAGGTTGTTTGGAATGGTGGCTACGGGGGAGTCCTGGATTCTCCTTGTGCTGACAGCGTTCGGACGATCACCTCCCTGGCCTCGAGACACTGGATCCGGGTCAGCTCCACTGTTACATAGTCTGCCAGGGGGTACAGCACCTCCGCTATCTGACACACACACACACACACACATTAGATTAGATTAGATTCAACTTTAGGTACAAGTACAGGGTAACGAAATTAGTTACAGTT
>CM059339.1:1596673-1718716 GCA_030340685.1 Protosalanx chinensis | reverse complement strand
CACTCTCATACCGGGCTACTAACACTACCGTACGCGGAGAGGCGTGGCCTCGCTCGTCATGGAAACGCCGGAGCAGCGAGGAGACGGAGCGGACGGGCCCGCGCCGAGGGGCGAGACCCGGTGACACGCGGAGCGGAGGAGCGGAGGAGGGGGGGGCTGTGCGTGCGGCACGAAGCCTGGCCCTCCTGTTCCTGTGCTTAACATCTCCGCCGGGTGAAATTGATTGGAGGCACTGAGCCTTGCTACAGGAGCAGCCATTACGCTCTGTCAGATCTTCCTCTGACGAGCTGTCCGCTTCGGGCTTGCGGGCCTGTTGCCAGGGACAACAGCTCCCGCCCCGATGCCGCCCCCTGGGGTGGGGGGGGGGGAGTTCGACTACTGCTGTGCTTCAACATCATCCACACGGCCCCATCTGGACTAAGAGAGCATCTGTCCGTGGAACCATGCATGAGGGATGGAGAAAGAGAGGGACAGACATACAGAGGGAGAGAAAGAGAGAGAGAGGGAGAGAAAGAGAGAAAGGAGGACAGAGGGAGAGAGTAGGAGAGAAAGAGAGAGAGGGAGAAAGACAGGGAGAGTGAGAGGAAGACAGAGGGGGAGGGAGAGAGAGAGAGGAAGACAGGAGAGAGGGAGCGAAAGAGAGAAAGGAAGACAGAGGGAGAGCGTAGGAGAGAAAGAGAGGCAGAGAGAGAAAGACAGGGAGAGTGAGAGGAAGACAGAGGGAGGGAGGGAGAGAGAGAGAGGGAGAGAGACAGAGAGAGAGAGAGAGAGGAAGACGGGAGAGAGGACGCACGGTAAAGGAATGAGACATGCGGCGTGTTGCACAGACATCGTTGGAGCACGTGGCTGGATTAGGATCTGGTCGAGTGCAGTAAAGAGGATGATAAAATGAATTAGGGTTTAAACAATGGCTGCCAGGCCTGGGGGTTCAAAACAAACCCCGCTAATCTGGGACGACTGAGACGGAGATCGCAATCGCTGATCCTGTAGCCTGCAATATGCTGCGCACAGGAAAGAAGACAGCACACGAGAGAGGGAGAGAGAGAGAGGGAGAGAGAGAGAGGGAGAGAGAGAGAGAGAGGGAGAGAGAGAGAGGGAGAGAGGGGGAGAGAGAGGAGGGAAAGAAAGAGCAGGAGAGAGAGGGGCAGAGGGCGAGAGTCGAGAGGCGAAGGACCACGAGACTCACCAGAGTCTTGTACTGCCGTTTCTCTTGGCGTAGGGAGGCTACTTCCAGTTTTAGGGCTCGGTTCCTGTCCTCCAGCAGCTGGAAGCGGCTCTCGTCGTGGACCGACTGTCCGGCCGAGAGCAGGGGCGTGGCCTCGCTTCTCAGCTGCAACTGGAAAAAGAGAGAGAGGAAGAAACGCTAAAACGACTGAAACGGGAGGCTTACGCAGCGACGCGGAACCTGACTGAGTGCTGTCATGGGCTGAGGGGCCGGGACTGAGGCTGGGGCTGAGGCCTGGGTAAGGGGCTGAGGCCGGGTCCCAGGCTGGGGCTGAGGCCTAGGTAAGGGGCTGAGGCCGGGTCCCAGGCTAGGGCTGAGGCCGGGGTAAGGGGCTGAGGCCGGGTCCCAGGCTGGGGCTGAGGCCTGGGTAAGGGGCTGAGGCCGGGTCCGAGGCTGGGGCTGAGGCCTGGGTAAGGGGCTGAGGCCGGGTCCCAGGCTGGGGCTGAGGCCTGGGTAAGGGGCTGAGGCCGGTCCGAGGCCGGGGCCGAGGCCGGGGCCGAGGCCGGGTCTGGCCAGCTTTGAACACGGATGTTCCTGTCTCCTGGAGGAATGATTCTCCAATGAACGCATCCTCAATCCCCTGACTCCATTTAAACACTTCATTGCCCCTGGGAAGAATGCGCCACTCCTGCTGCTCTGTGTGTGTGTGTGTGCGTGTGTGTGTGTATGAAAGAGAACATGAAAGGAAGGCCTTGGACACCGTCAATGTTCTCATGAAGTATTTCGGGGGAAGTGATGTCGGCCTGCGGCTGAAGACGCAGCAGTCACCCGTCCCAGGTGGGACGTTGGGCACCTGTCGAGCCCCTGAGCGAGGCACTTAGCCTCAGCACATGCACTCTAATATCCCCGGATATAAAAAGAAACCCATCCTATCACCAGGGAAAAGGAGAGGTGGTGGGGGGGGGGGGGGACTACCTGTAGTGCATCGCTCGGAAGCTCGCCCCGCGAAATCTATTCTCTGTCTCGTCATCCTCTTGTTCTCTCCTTGTCCCTCTCTCTTCCTCCTCACTTCACTCGCTGACCCTCTCTCTCTGGCTCTGACTCAGCCTCTCTCTCTTTCCCTCTCTTGTTCCTGGGCTCCCTTTGTAGTCTGTCCAATTTTGCCCATTACCTCGATTTAAATCCAGACTCGGAGACGGAGGAAAAAAGGCTTTCCATGTGTCAGATTAGCGTTACGTAGATATTTCGGTGCGCCTGAAAGCTACTGGAGGGGAGCCAACCTTCACATGACCATTATAACATGAGCTAAGTGATTTCTCACGAAGCGTATGAATTCAACAGTAGATTGGAGTGTCCGTGCCCACTGTATTTCACACATAACCCATTAACTAACTCTATTTCAAATGTATGTAAAAAGCCAAAATAAGGGATACATTTTTTTCAGATGTTATTGAGAGTGAAACGTTCCCATGACTATTTTTACGATCTTTCCCGGCCTCCAAAGAAACAGGCCGTTTGTAATCCATGGCACATGGCACGACCAATCGTAACGCTTGCATCTTGGACATCTGTCGACGATCCACTTGGCATTTGGGAACGTTTCTCTCTTTCATTATCGCTCCCTCTTTCTCAGTCTCTCTCTCATTAGCTCTCCCTCTTTATCGTTGTCTGTTTCTCTCTCACACACTCAAATCCCAGAGACAGTGCCATCAATGTGATCGGCAGACTGTTCACCAACCAAGAAAGCAGCCAGCCAGCCAGCCAGTCAACCAGCCAGCCAGTCCTGCCAGCACATGTACCAGCCAAGCGGACAGACAGATCTAGAAACCAGCCAGAAATACTATCAATCTGGAAAGAAGCAGACAGGCAGATGGGTAACAAGTCCAAATTGTCATTTAGACTCCAAAGCCAAGTGGTTCACACAGGTAACTGACTCTTCAGTCAGGTGGCTGAGTGGTTAGGGCGTCGGGCCAGTGATCAGAAGGTCGTCGGTTCGATTCCCGGCTGAGGCAACATTAAGTTGTGTTCTTGGGCAAGGCACTTCACCCTACCCCCCTCAGGGAGGAAAGTCCCTGTACTTGCTGTAAGTCGCTCTGGGTAAGAGTGTCTGCTAATGACCACATGTAAACATGTGGAGGAACCCAACATGCGGAAATGGCACCGGAGAACCAATCAGATTCTTTGCTCTATAAGACTAAAAACAACTGTATTATCAGACGGTTGACAATAATGATGGTGAGACTGGGCTTAAGGAAAGTACCCCAGCAACTGTCCCAGATAGAGGATCAGAAACACCAACGCAGAAGCTTCCGGTCAAGACCAAATCCCATTGTAGTTCAAGAAAGGTGTCCTATGTCAGCCCAGCACACTGGCCTAACCAGATGTCTCCTATGTAGAGAGTGGATGAGAGTGGATGAGAGCGTGCTGCTGAGGGCAGTGTTAGTGCTGGATCAAGCTGGACGCTGGAAACAGATCGTTGGTCGGAAAGCTTTGAGCATTCACGGTTCAACGTACAGAATCTTAAGTGCAGCTCTTCCCCCCCGTAACGACCTTGGGAGACCACAAAGTCATGTTGGAGGGCTTTCTGATGGGCAATGTGTCTTTCTGCTCATCCGTGTCATGTTCTCTCTCTCTCTCTGTTATATCATCTCATCACACCTACGTCACACTAGGAATTTCTCTCAGAAAACATGCACATGCGTCCATACATTCATTCAGATGTATTTATCCGGGTGTAGACTTCCTGGATCACTGCCCGCCCTGTCCCAGAGCCTTGAGTGAGGACCTGGAAGCTACACACCCCAAAAGGCAGACACATCCATCCACAAGTCCAACAGCAAGCAGCAGAGCCCAGCCAAGTGACAGCAGGGCTCCACAGCCCCCACACACCCTGCTCAGCTATGCCCTGCCCCTGCCTGCTCCTAATGAGCCCTGCGCTGTAGCAGCACAGAGCCCAGCGTGGTGCCACCCGCAGCGGGCCGAGCCAATCCCTCCACGGGCCCTCCGTGGCATCCCTGAGTCTGTGGATGTCCATGCTAGCGTAGCCTAGCTTAGCTTATTTTAGCCTAGCCTGGCTCTCAGGGTCTCACAGCTGTCTCCTTAAGCCCAGAGGCAGAGCTGCATGCAGGCAGGTATCTCCAGCATCGCAGCCTCCTCCTTCCATAACCAGGCTGTCAGGACCACAAATACAGACAGACCCATCTGAATCAATGAGAAGAGTATCACTGTTAGAGCCATCTATGCTTTTTTTAGTCTTGAAGGATGTGATGTGCGATGCAGGGTGCAGCGATGGATGAAAATCAATGCAGGTGATTTGGATCTCTACACAGACATGGGTGACAATGCTGAGATCGTAAAGCCCTTACCTTTAAAGCAGCTCCTCCGTTCCGTCCCCAAATGATTCGTTATCCTTCCTGCCGTCAGACCACCAGCTGACACCACTGGTGTGTGTGTGTGTAGAGAGAGAGAGAGCCTTTTCCCAGCTGCGGGCTTAATGTCTCGTCCAGTCTGCAGCTGTGGATGGTTGGTACTCGAAGCACGGGTGGTGGGTGGGGGTGGGTGGCTGGGTGGGGAAGGGGGAGCCAAAAGCCAGCGCGCTCAGAGGACGAGCCAGCCACAGCACAGCAGCCTGAGTTCAGGCTCGGGCATCGTCTCTCTCTCTCCCTCTCCCTCTCTCTTCCTCTCTCTTAGTTCCTGCCTTCTCTCACGCTCCTACTCCTTATTAGCGCTCAGACTTCCACAGTGCGTCCCTCTCACACGCTATCTCTGCCTCAGTGTGTGTCTCTCCCTCTCTCTCTCTCTCTTTCTCTCTCTCCCTCTCTCCCTCTCTCTCCCTCTCCCTCTCTCTCTCTCTCTCTCTCTCTCTCTCTCCCTCTCTCCCTCTCTCTCTCTCTCTCCCTCTCTCCCTCTCTCCCTCTCTCTCCCTCTCTCTCTCTCTCTCTCTCTCTCTCTCCCTCTCTCCCTCTCTCTCTCTCTCTCTCTCCCTCTCCCTCTCTCTCTCTCCCTCTCTCTCTCTCTCCTCCTCTCTACGCGCGCGCATGCCCAGAGAGCAGCCTCCTTCCCACTTCGCAAGGGATTCACACACGCTCAAGTGCGTCGGCATTCATCTGGTCGGCCTGCGCAGATCTCCGAGCGCTGGTGTGGAAACGATCGCATCACGGATGAGCTCCGCCCCTCCCTCCCCTCCCCTCCCTCCCTCCCTCCCTCCCTCCACCCCCCGCTCCTTCGCACGTGTCTCCTCCCCCGCGGGGGGGCTCCCTGCCCCCTCCAGAGCCGCTCTCCACACACCCCTGTCTCCCTTACACAGAGGAGGAGGGGTGGGTGGGGGGCTGATCTCAATACTGTGGATCGCATCTCCTGGATCATATGGCTGTTTCACAGAGCTCTTAGTCTGCTCCTCCTCCTCCCATCACTTGAACTCCTGAAGGCACACGTTCCGTCTCAAGGCTTGGAGTCGGAACACGAACCCGCTTCTAAACCCAACGCGAGCGCAGACTTCTGCTGCCGTGGTTACCGCAGGTGAACCTTGCCCCGCCTTGGTTCCACACCCTCCCCCCCCCCCCCCCCTTAGTCCCTGCGAGAGGTCTGGTGTTTTAGTGAGATTACACCGTGATTGTGTGGGGCAGCAGCAGCTACAGGCTAGTCATCAGCAGCAATCAGTGTTACAGTGATGGAGAGCAGGGAGGGGGAGAGAGAGAGAGAGGAGCACTCTCTTTCACTCTGTTGCCTAGCAACCCTGGCTGCTCTCGGCTAGGTAACCCCCCCCCCACCTCCCCCCCTCTCCCCTCCCTCCATCCACCCTTTCTCTCTTGGTGTGTTTTTTTCCACTCTCCCGTTTCCTGTCTGCAAAACTAATAAGACAGTGTGTGTGTGTGTAGGTGTGTGCTGGGGGTCGGGGGGGGGGGGGGGGGGGGGGGGGTGTGGGGTGGTGGTGGGGATGGGGGGGGGGGAGTTGCACGCTTCAGAATCGGCAGCAACGCAACCACTCCCCGAAAAATGCTAATCCATCTAAGGTGGAAAGGTACAATTTGACAGCGCCGGGAAGCCACGCCCCTGAGAAGGTCTAACTGGGCTCTGCTTCACCTCTGATTGGTGGAGACGGGGCCCTGTTGTAAACACGGGGGCCTGGTGTATCCACAGAGCTATGCTGTCACCTTCTGGATGCATCTATAAGGACAGCTGGAATCAGTTCCATTTATACGTGATCAAACCCCGTGAGATGGAATCCCCTGAAAAGTAGGGCCCAGATGATGAGTCTGAGGGTCGAGATCAGGGCTGGGACATTCCGGTCCTCCAGGGCCGCTGTCTAGAGAGTTTTAGATGTATCCCTGCTCCAGCACACCTGATTCAAATGAACGGGGTTGATACCAAGCTCTGTGGAAGCCGGACAACAACTCATTCATTAGAATCAGGTGTGCTGGAGCAGGGAAACATCTGAAACCTTCAGCAAAGCGGCCCTCGAGGGCCCACCCCTGATCTGGATGGTCCTGAGGGTGGGGGTAGTGCAGGGTACCTTGCCCTTGGCCTGCAGATGCTGGGTGTTCCTGGCGTTGATCACGGCCAGCTGTCTCCTGATCCACTGCAACTCAGCCTGGGACTGCCTCAACATGACCTCCACATCACTGGACCTGTGGCCTCGCATCGCACACTGTCACACACACACACAGACAGAGACGCACACGCACCGAAACACACACAAAGACAGAGACGCACACGCACCGAAACACACACAAAGACAGAGACGCACACGCACCGAAACACACACAAAGACAGTTAGAAACACACAGACAGAGATGCACACACATTAAAAATCGTGCGTACACTCCCGAACACACACAAACAGAATCAAACACACATATATTTAACGCAGCAGCGAGCATTCAAAAATACTCGCTGTAGCGTACCATTTAAAATAAAAACGAGACCTTCAGAAAGCATGCAGGTAAGTTAAGGCAGAATCACACAGACACACATTGCGTGGCACTGAGCCTAAACAGACACATAGATGAGACACACGCTCACATTTAACACTCACAGCTCAAACACGTCAACACGCGGTTGTACTTCCATCCACCACAAACACAGCCACAGCTAGGCGCACATACCCAGGGAAGCGGCTCTTAGGGTGAGGGTCTACCCCACAGAAGACACCGTCAGTCCCGCTGGAGGAGGCTGGAGGACTGGCTGTCCTCTCGCCCGCCCGCCCGCCCGCACTCCCACCCTCCCCTGTCCTGCCTTCACACCAGGCAGGGATTATTGATATGCGTTCTCCACTCTGTTACATAACAGAGTGCACAGGGGGATTATTGTACCACGGCCCCAACAAAGACAGGCCGAGTCTCCTGGATGAATCAGCTTTTACCGGCCAATACAAACACCACCAGCCCCCCCACCCCCCACCCCCCACCCCCCCTACGCCTCAAGGACTCTCCACTTCCACTCACTATAGATGTATGCACCCATTTGGCCCACCGAAGAGTCATAGGTCAATGCATGGTGCCTGAGGCAGCAGCATCCAGATTATGCTGGTATGACAACGCATGCTTGCGGCACGTTTACAGCGGATTATTCGCCGAGATTTTATGCGATCTTCCCCAACGCATGTCAACTCCTAAAAGGTTATATAGGAGATCAGCGTGTTTTTAGGGGCTTAGTGGCCAGAAGTGCAGGATGGCCGTGTGGGAGGGGGCTCTGCGAGGAGGGGAGAAATAACTAATCTACTGCGGGTCAGACAGACAGGGACGGACACTAGATGGCAACATCATCTCACAATGGGTGGATTTCTCATTTATCACACCTCCACGCATCCATCACCAGTCTGAATCTGGGACTCTGAATTGATAGCTTGCTTCTAAAGGGTAAACAGTCAGACTCATGCTTTCAGCTGACCGTAGATCTTACCTGGATGGATTGTAAGACAAACTTCAGATGGTAGATGTTCTTCTCCTACGTCCTGCTGTGGAAACCCTCCATCATTTCTTCATCTTGAACATCCAGCCGATCGTTGGCCTTCTCTACTGACCTGTTTGGAGATTTTTTTTTCATTTTTCTAATTCTGACGGTGAACATCTTATATCACTGACTGCCAGAATGTGTGCCGGCTTAACTAACTGAGAAAACTTGCTAAACTGTCCGGAATTTTCTCTTCACGCTTGGCCAAATTGGGTACTACCTCACCTTAGAAAGCTTCAGTCCAGTAGCAGAGTACAAGACAACACAAACAAGTGCACTTCCCCTTAAAGTCCACCGACATCACACTCCTGTGGACAGCAGTGAAGTCCTCATTAAGGGGGCAAAAGCTGGCGGCTTGCAAGCTAACCTAGTGAACAGCAGGAGAGGAAAGAGGACGGTTTACCACGGTACCTCAAGGTTTGCACTGGAAGCACTCTGCATTCAGGTTCACTCTCTCACGTAGCGTTGTGTGGCTGGCACTTCAACCGTGCTGAGAGTTAGCAGTTGCCAGGACAACATGAATTAATTATTTGTTGTTCTGATTCATTTAGGATCTCAGCAAGACCCCCCCCCCCCCCCCCCACCCCCAAAACATCCCTATATCCATGAAAATATCACTTCTATCGTGATTGTCATTATAGTTTTACTGAGCTCATATGAATTCTAAAAGTATTTTAAAAACTCACATATTGAGATGTTACAACAGTTAAAAGTACACGTAGTTATGTCTTCATGTCTCCCCTAAATCCATCCCCTTGCTCTTACCTTGTGCTGGAGTTCTCCATGCTAAGCGCTCCCTTTATTTCCCATCTCTTCTGTTGTTCCCCAGACAAAAAGCCTGGATGCCCCAAGGCCTTGCCATCCACAGCATTATATAACGAAGGCACTCGTGAGCTAAAGCCAACAGGACAAGGTAGACTGGGACGACTGCCTCCTGCATCTGACCCTGCAGTGTGTGTGTGTGGCATCGTCCAAAAGTAAAGACGCGTCCTCCCTTCTCCCTAGTCGGCCGCAGGTTCTGCGGTAACCATGGTCCCAGGTGAAGTGTTGAGGCTGTGTGCAGGTTCCGCTGGTCCTTGTCAGCCACGGAGGGATTTTTAGTGGATTCTCCCAACGTCTTGCTCTTCATTGTGGACTGCTCGCTGTTTGGCCATATGGTAAGCAGGGGCCGCTCGAAAGGGACGAGCGTCGAGACACACGAAAGAAGATTGAAACAGCCTTGTCGTTTATTTTTTTAAGGTTAGGGGAGAACTTGACCCAGAAAATGTCTCCCTTCCTGCTGCTTTACCACCAAACAATTCAAATGAATGATTATTTTGGAAAAATCAAGCCGAGCGTCATTTTAATGGGAGAGTCTGACCCTGAGCCAGGTCTGGCGAAGTGTCTATTAATAGTCATCTGTTGGTATTATTAGTCACTGGGTTTGGCTGTGTCTTTCTTGGCTGTGGTAGCTCTCCCCAGGAGGAGCCTGTGACAGGCTAGGTACCTCCTGAGGAGTCCTGGAGGTTAGGAGGAGGAGAGCATAGCTGAGGCAGGGAAAGACTCCCTCCACAAGATGAAGGAAGACTGAGGTCAAAGAGAAGGAGGTTAGGGAAAATGGAGGGAGGGCAGACGGGGTTACGTTTTTGGGCAAATGAGGGGTTAGCCGTCAGAAATGATGGGTGAATTTCTTTTTAGAAATCCAAGTCATAGTTTATTATTAATCACAAACAAAAAAGACACTACATACAGTCAGTTACAGCTGGATTCTCTTGACAAATGACATCACACCCTGCAGATACAAATACTGCACCCAGGCAATCATAGCCATTGTTGTCAGGCACTTAAACACCGCTTGAACAAACCCAATATCTCCCTTCCAACTGTCAGCTTCTTGAGTCTCAATATGAGATAACCGCTATAAAGGCCTTCATTTCATCGTATTTGGTCATTTCCATCGCCAGGTGGCGTATCGTCATCAAATGACTTGGATGGTTATTCCTGTCACTCTGCAGTATTTCAGACAATGTCATGAGGACTCGCAGCTGTCAAAACTGTTCTTTTCAAGGACACTTACAACAAAACGATAAAAACAAAACACGTCATCCAGTCATTAACGTTATACAATACATTGTATTGAAGGTGAGGTAGAATCGAATCTTTTGACAGGACGAGCGTCAGCCAACACAATCAGAGCCATAGATTCACATGTAACCAGACACATCATTCAGCCCGGCAGACGGGTTTAAGCGGACACAAGTGCACCCGGGTAGAACCTTGTTGCTCGTCAGAAAACACTCCCACCTTTCAAGTTAAAAGTCAGGTGGCAGGTGAGTTACACCTGGTTTCCAACCCTATCTGCCCGCTCCTCACTTCTGGATGCAGTGAAACAGCTGAGGTGTGACTGAGGCCCGTTCTGGTCAAAAGCTGGTGTGAAAACTACATCAAATAGGACCAGATAAAGACAAGACAAACTACACATTCAGAATCAGCTGCATTTCCCCCCCCCCCCCCCCCCCCCCCCCCCCCGGTAACAACGGTACAGTCTGCTACGTTTGAAAGATGCTGACATAGTGAACTAGGAAAAACCCGATCCCTCAGCAGTTTCATTCAAACAGAATCAGTTAGGACCTAATAACATACTCCTCCCCCACCCCCACCCCCTGCATGCAGTAAGACCCAACATGGGACTTCAGGAATTATTGTGCGTTGTGTTACACCCCCCCCCCCCCACACACACACAGCCATTAATTACAAAAAACTGAATTCGTTTTTTCTTGACGATGGAGACAGGATGCGTAGGCAAGTCAAGTCTTTCGCTCGGTATGAGGTTGAGACTAGGTTTTAGGCAGGCCGACAGACAAACCAACGATAAGAGCGATTACAGCCACCAGGATCAGCACAGCTAGGGCAATTATGACATACTTCTGTCAAAAACAAACGACAAAGAAAATATTGTTAGGGCGTTGACATCACTGTCCTCGGTTTTAGTACAGATGTTTTAGTACTGTTTATCCAGTTCATAACAACTGTATTTTATAGCCTACATGTCGGTCTATGGGAGTTACCGAAGAAGAAATGTGTACCAAATCTTTTTTATTTTCTTTTTACAAAAATGTACTTTATTTCCTTCCCCCAAAACAGATTTGACATACACTGAGCACAAAAAACACACAGCACATTTTAAAAGAAACTCGGCAGTTAAGGTCTGCGCTGAAACTTCACAGTTATAAACTTTTACAGGCAGTTTAAGGTACTGAGCTGTAATTTACAGTGCCAGGGCTGGGCGAGACTGTTCAGATACTGTCTCCTCCATTATTAAAGCTGACAGGAGAGGTCCTGGAAGGGAGATTAGCTGCCCGGTGATAAATTGAATAGAAAGTTCCGGCGTGCGATGCGAGCTTCATTGCGTTAGGTCTGATATTCTGACCTTGAACAGGACATGAGGTGACTTCACAGTGCTAAGCTTTAATGTCAGTGCGAGAAGGGGGGGGGGGGATAGGTGTCAGTGCCAGAGATACAGGGCGTGGTTAGACGGGGTCTACTGCGCAGGAGGAGGGGGGCTCTGGAGCAGCAGCAGCAGGGGCAGCGTGGCTGCTCTTGAACAGCTTGGGGAGAAACCTTACCCTGCGAGCCTTTTTCTGGTACCTCACCGCCTTCTTGGTCTCTCCTATGGCTGAGACCACGTACTCTGCGGCGTTGGTGACGTTCTTCTCGATGTTATTGATCATCTCCCCCTGGTGGACACACAGAGGGGGGGGGGGGGGTGGAGTGCTGGTGAGCAGAGGGTCAGGCACATGGGGCAGTGCGAGCGGAGGAACACTCTCTGGAATTGTCGGGTCAAGGGTCAAATGGAAGCTAACACTAGTTATGTGAAATAGTCAGCATAATGCAATTGAAATGTGTTTTATATACATTGCTGATAAATATACAGGCTGGCTTAAGTTAATATGAATCTTAGTTAATATTATAAGTTCAAATGAATATTTATAGTTATATTTATATGTTAGAAGGAATGTTTTGTGCTGTCAGATGGTGTGAGACTTTAAGCACTTTAATTGACCTGAACTTGTTTAGAAAATAATAAGCTCAATAGCAGTTGGTCCAACCTGTGTCTCTACCAGCATGGCCATGTCCACAAACATGTCGTGCAGCTCCCGGATGCTGGACTCCAGGCGGATGATGTCCTGATGCCGGGATTCGATCTCGCTCAGGGCCTGCCGTGTGATCTGAGAGTCACAGACGATCTGCGCAGGGACAAGGTTATGAGCCTTCGAGGGGAACCTTATGACAGCGATGCATGTGGAGCACTGGGGAACTGTATGACCGTGACACAAACACCCCTGAAGGCAACAGGAGGGCTGAAGACAGACAGCCGGGTGGCGCCGGGTGCGAGGGGCTGGGCTGGACCACTCACGTCAGAGGTAAAGATGGCAGGGTTTTCACTGTGCAGGATCTCTTCCAGCTCCTCATCTGTGGTCATTCGCCCAGCTGCAAACGACAACCAATCAGCAGAGAGCTTTAACAACCCACTGAATAACAAACGAAGGGCTTTGTGTTTTTACAGAACTTTCTTTGTTTTCCCCTCAACAGAGAAAGCAGGTTAGACAAACACACGTCCTTCCTGCCTAGTCACCTGACCGAAGTTGATTCACCCCCCTCCCCCTACCCCTCTAGTTACCGTAACGATGGCTACCATGGCAACACTAACACAGGGGTCTGGTTGCAAGCTCCTCTTACAGGCCTCTAGGGGAGTTCCCAGGGCCCAGTGCACAAAAGGGGAAGGCGGGTTACGAGCGGTTGCGATGGGAGGAGAGAGAGGAGAGAATGTATCGATCGTCCGTCCCGCCGCCAACACTTACTGATCTCCAGCTGCCGCTGAATCCGGGCTTTACACTTGACCCGGAAGGAGACCTGGGTCTCGTTGTAGCTGGTCATCACGTCCACGAACCAGCGGGTCAGGTTTGTGTGCTGCGGAGGGAGGTGGGGGGGGAGGGGGACAGACACCCGGCGAGGTGAATTTAAGGAGGAACTACCGGGAAGATCATCGCCCTTCTCCCCCCTCCCACCGGGGGATGAGTCACGTTCTACCTGGTTCTGCTGGATGCGCTGGTCCGCCGAGGCCGTGTTGGCGTTCTCGTCTTCAGGCAGGCTGTCCCTAATGGCTGAGAACAAAACAGCACGGAACAATGAGTGACATCATGCAGTTAAACAAAGGAACACAAGTTCCCCATAATACGCAAGTTCCCCATAATACACACACACACCACATAGCACTAAATAAATAGGCTGGGTGTTTGCTGAAAGACCAGCAGTAAGCACTCAGCAGCTGGGCTTCTATCTTTATTACTGGTGCTGGTGACAGAGGAGAGCCGTGCTACTGCAGTCTTATTCCTTCACCTGTGACCAGAGTAGAGCTGATTTTCCATGGGGGTTCGTTTGCAAGTCAAATCCCTTGTGTACTCAACACCCCCTGAAATAGGGGAAGTTTCTCTCACACGCTTCCACAGGGCTGCGTCACACACACACACACACACACACACTCACACACACACACTCACACACGCTGACGGACGTTTGTTCCCAGAAACAGTGGCTGAACTCACTTTTTAACTTTGCCCGCACCGCATTAGCATTTTCCTTGATGCCAATGGTCAGCCGCTCCAGCTCGTTCTTGGTTCCTGAGGGAGGGAAACCGGAGCAGACGGTATTTTCCGGAAGTGAACGTGTTGACAGTGAAGGAACAGCAACATGGAGGGCGTCGTGGAAACAAGTCGCGAAGCTTTACCCTAGCCGAGTGTGGAACTGATTTGGATATTGCGGAACGGAGAACATCAACCTAAACGTGCCCATTAGAAGCACCGTTACCACTTTCCAGAATATTGAGCAGGATGTGATTAAACCAGCAATAGACGAGCACATTTTCATCAACGTTAAAGAGACCAATGGGAAACATGAACTATCGAGGCACTATCATTTGTCATACAGCTCCAAGCTGTGTACAGTGGTGAAACTGATTGATTTGGGAGTCTTGCTAGCTGTTCACTGGCATTTCATTTCATTTCATACTTTCATGGCAAATAGAAACCCATTCTGAGTCTGATTTAATTGTAATATCTTACATGCGTCTGAATATCGACACCTGAAGTTAGGTGTTTGTGTGTCTGTACGTCTGACAATTCTCACTACAGGCGCAGGGAGAACCTGAGGTAGGGTTGACCTTTAAACGGTGGGTTCTCGGTGCATGCTGTAATTTCCACTCGAAACAAAGCATTCTAAACTTTGAACATTGGACTGAGGCGCATCAGCAGACCCCTGCGGAATGATGGGGATTATTTAAGGAAACTAGAGAGTTGGTGAAGCCAAAACAGAGAGGTGTACTCACTCTCCTCCGGGTTAGGAGCAGAGAGGATGACATTGTGTTTCTTCACAACCTCTTCCACCTGGGAGGAGATCTTTTCTATCAGGCATCGCACTTCCCCCACCTACCACAAACACACACACACACACACAGCACAATGTCACAAACTCAACAACAGTTGAGGCCTACCTTTTTGAAGAACTCATCCATGGGAATATTAGGACTGTCAATCGAGATGCTGACATCTTCCACTTTGTAATGCTGTGCCATTACTTCCATATTTTAGAGACAAGAGTACATTGCCATTACTTCCATATTTTAGAGACAAGAGTACAATGGCCTACCTTTTTGAAGAACTCATCCATGGGAATATTAGGACTGTCAATCGAGAAGCTGACATCTTCCACTTTGTAATACATTGCCATTACTTCCATATTTTAGAGACAAGAGTACAATGGCCTACCTTTTTGAAGAACTCATCCATGGGAATATTAGGACTGTCAATCGAGATGCTGACATCTTCCACTTTGTAATGCTGTGGAACAATCACATCACTTTAAAGCACAGCAGTGAAGTGATTAATTCTTATCCAAAGTAATTACTCATCGAACATAATGTGGATCTAATAGTCTCTTGAGTTTAGTCATGAACGTTGTTCCGAAACCGGCTGGCAAAAACAAACAATATATAAATAAATATTTGGTCATTGTAAAAAATGACAATTCAAGTTTTGAATTGTCTCCTGCTTGCTTATTTGTTTATTTTTGTTACTATTGTAATTCTGCAGGCAGTTACGTAAACTCCTCTTTGTTGGGCGAACAATTATTGTTGGAGTTCAACAGACTCGACTGAATTGTTATCAGTTATGGTCTCAACAAGCCATTAGGAAGAAGAAGAAAATACATTCACCAGACATTATAAAGGATACTCACGATCGTCAGGTCTGCCAGGCGATCCCTCATAATGGCCTTCTCAAATGACTCTACAAAGGACCAAACCACCGAAATACAGTGAACATGACTGTTTCCTAACGACTTCAATTACTTTATTGGAAGGAGCACACCAGTTTATCCATGTTGGGGGAAAGTCGACCCGAATATAAGTCGCACTTCGCAGCCCCAGTCCGCTGCTGAAGGGCAGGGGGAGAGGACACGCCTTACCTGGCCTCTCTGTGAAGCTGGGGCCGCCTGCTGGATCTGGTGTCACCCTTCACTTTGGTAAGTGTAAAAGCATGGATATACAAGGGTCATTCAATAAAGGTGGATTCTTCGGTATAAGGACTTCTAATACAGATAGAAGCTTACTTCTTTTTTTAAAGAAAATTGTAAATGTTTAAGAAATTACATCCATGTAAAAAAGAAGTTAAAAAAGAAGAAACAAGTAAGCTTCTATCTGTATTAGAAGTTCTTATACCGAAAAAACACCGTATTGATTGAATGACCCTCGTACATATAAGCCTGACCCTTTATGTTTTATATATGAAGGTTACACCTGTCTGACGGGTTATCTTGAACTTTATTATCATATTCAAGTTGTTTGGCTTCTGAAACCATGTGTATCACAACACTGCCTGCCATCTTTTTATTCTGGTGTTCATCCATTTCTTTACTAGAAACTCTCCTGTGATGACCCCTCTCTGGGGGCCAGACTAGGGCAACAAGGAGGTTACAGGTTATGATGGAACAAGAAAAAACTAAAACAAATCGAATGTATTAACCGCCAAGTATGTACGTGCGTGAATACTATGTTTCAACCACAAGAGGGCGCTGTTACTTGTCAACGTGGTGGGATGTTTTAACAAATGTCAGCAGCTACTGTTTTAGTAAGATTAGATGTTTGTATTAATGCAATCAATGCATCTTTTGTCCTTGCCCTAGAAGCCTTAGTCTCAATAACCTGCCTATAATAAGGCCTTGCAGGTCTGTCAGTAGCGCGTCTATAACTTTAAATGCCCTTGTGCCTCTGCAACCATAATTCATTATCTGATAAAAACGTAATATGCCTTTCATACATTTTTTTATACAATTGTTAGGGGGGTTGTGGTTTCATGTTTTATTTCAATCGACTCTGGATTATTAAAGTATCAAATAATAAGACATCTCAAGAGGTCAAATAATGTGCTTTCACTGCAGTAGTGCTGAGAAAAAGATTTCGATCAAGGTTATAATGAAGCTGATTTGAAGAGACTAGGAGTCAACAGGGTGTTCAAGTCCTGCTACCATGGAAACACCAAGGTTTTTTAAATGAAAAATCAAAACACAGACAAATAGGATTTCTTCTGTGAATACAAGGCCAGGCTATTGGAGGTGAGGCCCTATATGTCTTCAGGCTCAGACAAAGTAGAACACACTGCTTGACAGTACTGTAAGGATACACAAGAAGCCATAGTATACTGTGTAAGCTCTCTTTCCAACCAGCACAGTTCACCCATCAACATCCCACACCTATCCTCAATAATATACTTACCTGGATTTAATTCTGCTTGTGTTTTGTGTTGGTTACATTTATACTGTTTTGACTACTGATGCTGCTTGGCTGCCTGGCAAATCATCCTCCAATTATTAATTACCATCCAGCCACAGTCACTAACCGCATTACAGATTCCAGACATGTCAATGGCGAACTGCTAAATGACTTTGGGTTTGTCATCTCCGATCGGCTGTAGGGTCAAACTGAACTTTGCCAGTGGCGTTTTCTATTTTCACGCCGCTCTCTCTCTCTCTCTGGGGGAACAGATGGTGGAGCGAGAGGAGGATGTGATGTCGCTGGACGACTAGATGAGGGTTCGTTCCGTTCACGACTTAGTCCTCTGGCACCCAGGTCCATCTCCCTCTTTATCATCACCAACAGCTGGGGGAAAAACTTCTAAACGAAACGTTGTTTGCTAAACACATTTTTACATAATGCATGAAGCATGAGCACTGTAGCTCTAGAAGATGAGGATGATTGATGAGGATGAAGAACGATGCACAGCAGCGTCTGACTAAAGAGAGGATTTGTCGTTTTCTTCAGGTGGTGTCTTGGTATCGTTCAACATTGCCTGTCCAGATGGTTATGTGATGAGAGAAACTGGTAGGGTAGAATGACTGGTAATGAGTTGGAAGCATGTCAGACATTGTAAGGATGTAGATCGACCACAAAAGCAGTAAAAAAGATGTTGTGCTATTTTTCTTAAGCCAGGCACTTTTATATCTGTGAGTTATATATATATATATATATTTATATTTAAATCCCTTAGCTAATAACTAACCAAACTGTCCAAGCACATGGCCAATGCAACAATGAACATAATGCTACAATTGACTGGATTACTGGGGGGATTTTTTTTTTTTTTGTTACAATACTCTATTATACTGGATTTAATTCTCAAGTGTTTATACCAATTTTGTGCCAGATTATTTAATAGTGAGGTGTTCTTTTCTCTTATTGCCTATTAGAACATGCTGGAACCTCAACAGCCACAATCATTTCTAAGTTCCCTTTGTTAAAGTTTAATTCATACTGGCTGGAGTAATTACAGTAAGTAGTAAATCTGTTGGTCTGGGCTTGTGTTTTTTGCCAGTTCCTCTTCATGCCACCTGGCAGGGGCCTCTCTCCAGACACACCGCTTTGACATTTCTCTAAATTAATTTTTATTATATATTAAAAATTCCATTTTCAGAAACGGCGCGCTGTGTTTTTGCTGGCACCCACGGGATGAGAGAACGCATATGAGCCCACACAAGTGGCACAGACCGTTAACCTGGTGGATGAAGCGTCCTGCTGGGTCTCCTCCCAGCCTGCTGAGGTACGAGCCTGGTTATGAGGTCCTGGCTAGTCCTAACATCAGGCCTCTCTCCCCGCTCCAGAGGGGATATCACCTTCTGCTCTGAAGAGATCACACTGCAGCAAAACAGGCATGGCGTTTTCACATCGAGGCACAAACGTGTCTGGACAAAATGTCAGCTGTTCCGGACACTGACCGTGTATTTGGTACAATGTCTGGACAAAATGTCAACCTTCAGGGCCCTTGCCGTTCTTTAGGATTCTTCCGACAGGTCGATCAGCTGTGTGGAGGTACTCTGTCATAAACTGACACATTCTCTTTCTGTACTGTGACATGGTTGAAAGGACTGCATTGTGGGAACAACGTGTTTCTTGAAATCCAGATTGCTGTAGAGGATGACAGCTAGGTTTGTAGCTCAGTAAGTGCCTGCCAAAGAGATGCTGTTATTGGTTTTCATGTTGAAATAGCATGTTGGCGTCATGCACGTTTTCAACAGGAGATTTGGACCGCATTGGCCTCGTCTGCCTCTTCCTCACATAGATTATCCATGGCCAGAGACTTCCTATCCCTCTACAGTCTGATTTATTCATTGTTCTTTTGCCAGGAAGTGTTGCCGTTTCTCCAGTACGTGGAACAACAGAGTTCCTCTTGAGACGGAAGTCTCCGCATTAATACTGACCTATGATGGCATGGAACTACTTTATCGGTGCAGAGCCTGTCGCAAAAAAACCACGAGGTTAAGTCCGCGGTTGCATCTGTCCCACAGAATGTTCCGCTTTTGAGCTCTCGGACAGTGTGGATTGCGGTTTCAACTTGTTCAGAAATCGGATATCTGTTTTCCAAGGACAGTCTAAAAGGCATGATTCTTTGGAGTGTGGTTAATAGTTTAAAGACCATCCGTATCCATAATAAATGAATCGGTAGTGGTTGAATCTTGAGTAAGAGGCTGAAAAGTCAAACCAACTACTTGAGCTTATCCCGCCGACGTATTTGCTTCAATAAAAAATGAAAAGGCCCGTCCAATGAGCGTGCAGGATCAGAGGCTTATGACGGAGGACTCTTGTGCGAATCAGTGGAGTATGGAGACGTCATCCCAATCACTTAGCTACAGTTTGACAGACGGACTCTACTGACTGAAAACAAGCAAGGTGATAGCAGAGAAGACTAGCATAGACCAGAGAGGGAAGACCAGCCTTAAAATCTCATTAAACGCAGAGCTACCCCCTAAAAAGTATCTTCTTTAGTTGGTTCATAAATAGTCCGCAGCGCCAAATGAAAACCCTTAGCTTACCTCATAGATCCTACAAGATCATCTATACTGCATTACCTTTTTGCTTTATTAAACGCCTTCATGCATACAGACTTGGCTGTATTGCTTCCATGATTGATCCTGTTTTTACAGCTGAGTATCAGTGAAGTGACTGGAGCCCAGCCCCCCTTCCTCCAGCGGTAGGGGGGAGTGATTGAGATGCAGACCGAGTTTTCTGTGTCCGTTCAGGCGAGAAGTCAGGAAAAACAATGCTACCCGAGGTTGTCACTCACGCAGAGATTAGCGATCATAGTTCAAACGTCATCCCAAGTATTTGAATGTTTGTCAGGGTGAATAAACGCAAATTGGCAATGTTGCGTGAACCGTTTGTCGATTGGAAACGGACAAGGCTATTGTGACGAAGGCAGTGGATAGAATACTAAAGAGCAGTGATGGTTCTGATGGGTGTTTGTTCATTGCAGTTGACTCAAAGGTAGTGCGTCTTCCTCTAGGATCAAATTGGGCTCTGCTTGTGCCCCTGTGGAGGGCTCGGAGATCGTCTCCACACGAGAAAAGTTTTCACCTAGTTAGGGTAATACACAGAGACACACAGGAGATAGTGTGTGTGTGTGTGTTTGGTAGAGGCTGTCATGAACACTGAACATGTCAAGTCTTGATTGCCACGTGATCAACTGTGTGTGTGCAGTGTTTTTCTGTGTGTGTGTGCAGTGCTTCTCTGTGTGTGTGTGTGTGTGCGTGCAGTGCTTCTCTGTGTGTGTGTGTGCAGTGTGAGCAGTGCTTCTGTGTGTGCCGGCACCATACGTTTGTGTGGATGTGAGTGTGGGGATGTGTGTGGTGTGTGTCTCTGTGTGTGTGTGGTGTGTGGGCAGACAGCAAAGCAGCAGTCCTCTGGTCCTCAGGCAGTCAGATGTAACCACACAGCTGCCTGCCTAGCTGCCTGCCTTTCCCCTGCCCTGCCACACAGTCCACCCCCCAACCCCTCCCTTGAGAGCACCACAAATATTTGATTTGCTTTCCCTTCATCGTCGCTCAAGTAGATGTACTTTATTAGAAAATAAATTGCTTGAAATCGACCATATTAGCTAGTGGAATATTTATTTTTCGCCTCTTGCCATGGAGCGAAACCTAGTAGAAAGATGTCTTTGTTTGCGATGGGGGTTGTTGTTGCGATCGTGGAGGGCAGGGACGCAGTTCTAGAAGAGTCTCTCTCTGCTGCTTCCTATTGTTGAGCAGAATCACCTCCACTACCTTTTTCCACTGCTCGTCTTGTATTAACTTTTTTCCAACTGTCTGACCTTTAGAAACGACATTATAATCTTGTATGCTATAGGTCTGTTGACTTTCCACAGGTTGGTTATATGCATATATAGTCAATGTGTGATTCACCACTTGGATGACTCATGGTTTCGCAGTTTTACTTTGCTGTGAAGTGTCATCACCGTGTTACTCTTTGCAAGAAATGTACATTTTAGTCAGGCTTTTATTCAGAGTAATGTACAAACACCGCATATGTTAATATCGGCTAATATGTTAACGTGGTGTTAGTGTAGGTGTGATTATCTTGCGGAGGAAAAAAGTCACCTTCGGTCAAACTCGTGTTACATGAAAGCTGTTTTGCATCTGTGTGTGTGTGTGTGTGTGTGTGTGCATCTTCTGGCATACGGTATCACAACGCGTGCTCTCACGATGTATTCTTAGACATCTGTGCGACCGACACGTGCGTTTTATTTGCACGCCTTCAAAACAGCGAGGCAGTGTTGAAGTCATAATGCAATCCTTTAGCTGGTAGTCAGGTGGCTCAGCGGGTTAAGGCGTTGGTCTCCTGATTGGAAGGTTGTGACTTCGATTCCCGGGTTGTGGTTATGTGACGTTGTGTCCTTGGGGTGAGGCACTTCACCCTACTTACCTCAGGGGGATTGTCCCTTTACATGCTATTAATTGCTTTGGATCAAAGCTTCTATTTATTTATATTTATTTAACTCAGGCAGGTTTCACCGTCTAGTCTACCTTGATGCTTTTGTGTTCCTGCACACGTTTCACTCTCACGGATTCTCTTCACATTTCCCTGAAACGAAACACTTTGCCTCGGTCAGGTCATGTAATCGGAGCCTGCAGCTTTGATGCTATCCTTCGTTCCAGTGAGACTATAATTAGTGGCTAACCCCATCCTCCTCATCCATACCAATAGACCTGTAGCTGGCACTTCTGAGGCAGCCTAATTACAAGGCAGCAGTCTGTGTTTACCCGGCAAAGTAACCAAAGCCGTGACATAACTTGATTTTTCTCTTTTGGGAAATGGCAGAAAAGCAGCAAGTATTAGTTATGCAAAGTGTGTTTATTTGGAGCCCCATGAGTCACAAAGGGGCAACTTCATTAGGGTAGAACTCATCGCTGGGCTTTGTACAGGCAAACCACCCGCCCAACAAGCTCAGACAAACTGTTCCCTCCTTTCCTGTTACTTAGTGGTATTGCTTTGGTCTCACGTCAGTCTCTGGGGGGAGGGGGGGGGGAGAGGGAACAAGGGGGAGAGAGAGAGAGGGAATGCTGACATACTACAAACAGACAGTTTGTAAAGACTGAATCTTGATGGACGGGGTCGTCTGGGGAATTCATGCAGCTGATGCAACCTTCCCGTCAGCGGCCTGCAGGTGGCAATGTGGATGTTTGCCAGTCTGTGGAACTGACGGGGGTAACGAATGCTCAGAAGATACTACAACAACAAAAAAGAAGAAAAAATACTAATTGCGCCTAGTTTCATACCCCTGTGAGGGGTAGCATTAGCCGTGTTAGAAACAAAGCAAACAGACAGTTGCAAACGATCGAAATCTCCTTTCCAAATGAAGTGAGTTGGTGTTCAGACCCTGCGGAGATGCTTGTGACTGGCACACAGTCTCTCACATTGTGTTGCTTTCTCACGATGATAGTATCCAGAACTCACTGTGCCTCGTCCAGAGAGAGAGAGAGAGAGCACAGTAATGCTGTTCTTTTATGTAACCCCCCCCCCCCCCCCCCCCCCATTCTTCCCTCAGTAGCTCTAGTGTATCGCCTGGAACTGTTTACCACGACGCGAGGAGCCAAACTGGAATATACAAAGGAAAACAGAAGTAGAATCTGGCCTCGAGCTTAAGCAATGAGCAAACACCATTAGAATAGAGACTCTGGGTTCAGTACCACAATGTAATCTATGGTAATTTCCATCTTAACAATTGTGGTCTGCAGAAGTATGGCTTCGATTGGACCAGTTTAATCCTGATAAATCCACCGTAAAAAAAGATAAAAAACATTGACCTGGAAAAAGTGACGCTTTCGTATGTTTTTAATTGCTTGAATTGCAATTCAATATGATAAATCTTTCAGTGACTGAAAGTCTCAGGGGTCAAGATTAACTTCTATAAAAACTGAAAATAGAATCGGAAAAAGGAAATAAATAGGTTTAGTTTAGTCATCTTTGATGAGGCTGCAATGACACACAGTCTGCACAAACACACACACAGTATAAGAACACACACTGTGCACACACACACACACACACAGTATAAGAAGACACACTGTGCATACACACACAGTATAAGAACACACACTCTGCACAAACACACACACAGTATAAGAACACACACTGTGCACACACACACACACAGTATAAGAAGACACACTGTGCATAAACACACACACACACAGTATAAGAACACACACACAGTATAAGAAGACACACTGTGCATACACACACAGTATAAGAACACACACTCTGCACAAACACACACACAGTATAAGAACACACACTGTGCACACACACACACACACACACACACAGTATAAGAAGACACTGTGCACACACACAGTATCTTATTTAATTAGAGTAGAGGCATACATAATTACAAATCCATATCATGACACTGTTCTCAAGGCTAATAGCTTGCAGCCTAGATTGTGTATGTCTAATAAACTCCTTAACTGCCGGAAAATGTTACCATCAGCTTGTACTATCAATACAATTACTGTGAACTGTTTTAATGATGAGAGAACATGCATTGCTTTATTTCCTGTTTGTTGGATTGGTACCCAGTTAAGAGTAAGTCTCGTGGAGAGAGTATTTGCCAGGAAGAGTCTAGAGCGGTGGTCTCAAACTCATGCCATCGAGGGCCAAGAGGGTGCAGGTTTTCGTGTCAACCAAGCCACTACACCAGCTGATTTCACAAAGTAGAGAAACTCGTTAGTAAAACCAGCTGGTGTAGAGCCTGGTTGACACGAAAACCTGCACCCTCTTGGCCCTCGATGGCACGAGTTTGACACCACTGGTCTAGAGGTACTGCTGTCTGCTACTGCGTATGCACGGCTGGGATTACCTGCATGTACCGCTGCTGTTGGCACAAGTACAACCATACCAGCCAAACAGAGAAACCAGCAGCACACAGCGAGGTGGCACTGGGTGTTATACAAGATGCCAGCGCCGACAGACGCTGTTGTCTTTCTTGCAGGGTACCTGCCAAAGCCCCTGATCTCCTTTCATACAGTGGGAATGACAGATGGCTTCTCAGTCTTGTCAAAAAGGGATGTCCAATAGGGAGCGCGGTGAGTCATCTCACACAGGATGTAGAAAAGTCAAGATGACTGCCTCGACGAGTGTCTGATTATCTCTCAGGTACATTTCGTCGTTATTACGAATTAAGACTCACCTGCCCGTGAATGTGTTCTCTTGAAATCTGCTCCGGTGAAATCCTTTTTCAGATCCCCTGACGGCTCTGGATTCAATTTAGTCACCGAGAACAACCCTTCTGGAGAGAACAGGGTCCAAGGGGTGTTCTAATATGTAACTTCCTGTCTTGGAAGGTTCCGTTTTGAAGCCAACAGAGACATTCGCCTGGCACAGCGGCATTTTCTTGCAAGCTCTCGTTCAGGTTGTGAGTTCGATTCCCGGCTGTGGCTACATCATGTTGTGTCCTTGGGCAAGGCTCTTCACCCTACTTTCCTCAGGTCCCTGTACTTGCTGTAAGTCGCACCGGATAAGAGCGTCGGCTAGATGACTAATCGTAAATGAACCAAGAGATGTTTTGGCAAGTCAGCAGACTAGCAACATGTAAACGGATGTGGAAGCTCTCGGTTTTTCCATTTCCATAGAGCGTTATCAACAGGTGCAGACCCAAATGACTCCGGACACGGTTGGCTTGAACTGGAGAAAATACGGAGCGCCAACCCGGCTGATAAAGATCAAAGTGATCCCTCCCCACATCAGATAAAGGGTTGTTATTGGTCAGGGGGACCTTCTCATGCCGGAGAGAAATGTATTTGAATGGCAGGTAGGCAAAAACCAATCTGTCAGAGCAAAGAAACCACAATCCCACAGACTGCCCTGGTCCCTAGGCTACGAAGTCGATGTCATAGTCTCTGATTTCAACATCGCACATTTGGCAGAGATCTGAATTTCAATCAGACATAAAACATAGTGAAGAAGAGCAGAGGAATGGAAACAGGGTTTCCAGCGGACAGTCCGGGTCATCACTCTGCAGGAATGTGGGTCCCTTCCTGCTGAAGATTGGTCTCTCGCTGTTTGACAATCACAGTCTTTTCAAATATTACATAGCATATCCCCTCGGTCTATCATTTCAGATAGTCTGAATGGTCTGGCCTGGTGGCTGTTTATCAGCTACACTGGAAAGGCGGCAGGCAGATGCAAGACTGATTAAATAAAACAATTCTTACACTGGGTGCATTATCAAGGTTGTGCCAGTAAGAAGAACAATTTATTTGAGATTGGACGGATTTTAAATCAAGTAAGGAAGCCAACATATCCATTTACTTTTCCTTCTACTTTGGTTGGTTTTGAAAGTGTTGGAGCTTTATAATAATTATAATAAGTATGATTTAATAATCTACTTCCAAATTCCTTTCCTTTCCACTCCTGTCATTTTCCATTAACCACAGATGGGAAAACACGATTGAGAATAGAGGTATTTAGATTAGATTAGATTAGATAAACCTTTATTTGTCCTCCAGGGGGTGGAAATTGCAGTTCACAACAGCAGCAGGGTAAAGTACAGCACACAGAGTTGCAGGGTAATATGACAATAACAACAATAGCAATAGGCGGGCACGATAAAGTCCAATATAAAAAATGAGAAAATAAGTAAGTTAAGTAGTCCAGTATAAAAAATACAATAAAAAAAATAAGTAAGTTAAGTAGACGTATAGAAATATAGACAGTTATTTTCATTCTGCTCCACTGAATAGGCCCGGCTGTTCTCCGGATAGGGGATGTGTGTCTAGAATGCTTGAAGTAGAGTATGTAAGCGGCTTAGTGTGTGTTTGTGTGAGTGTGTGTGTGTTTACTTACCGTGATTCTCTCCTCTGCTCCAGACCCAGTGAGTGACATGTAGCGTACCCATCTGGTGGTTCATACCGGAGCGCTCCTGATGCAGTGCAGGTTTACACAGACGCTGGCTGCTGTTTACCACGGTGATTGGCAGAGTGGAAATGAGATGGTAATGCAGGAGGTCTGCGGCCTGCAAGCAGGGCGCGCTGACACGCACACACGCATCGAATGTTTCCACACAGATAGAGCTTGATGTCATTAATGCCTTTGCGCTCTTCCAAGACCCCCCCCCCCCCCTTTCCCCTTGAGCAACTATCTGTCAAAATGTGCTCAAATCCCAATATCATTTGCCCTCGAAACGAGGCTCACGGCAAATTCGACGTGAGTTTGAGGGGGGATCGTCTATAACCGTCCCAAGTTTCACCAAGTTATTATTTATTTTTATCGACAAAACACTCATAGACAAATTTCGCCCTTGCTTTTAGAAGTACACGGTCTGGCACTGCGATGGCTGGAGGTTTGCATATATCGCCTCTCCCCAGCTGTCGTAAGGCCGAGCCGAGGCAGCCTAAGAGGCCGGCCTGTTTGGATTCCATGCCTCGTCCCTGACATCATCGCCCGCGCTCCCTTTAGAAATGTTCTCCACGCTTCGGCCGTCCGAAGATGACAGGACAGGTCCTCTGTCGCTCCGCTGAACAGGAGCCACCAGCCCAAGACCAGAGCGCAGAGCTCCCTGCCAGGCTGGGAGCCCCACTGGCACTGGGTCTGTGTTGGCGTGGCTGAGTGCGCGAGCACCTGTGTGTGATCGTGCGTTGGCGTGTGTGTGTGTGTGTGTGTGTGTGTGGCGCGCGTGCATCTGGGGTGCCCGGCGTGTGTGCTGATGCGTGATGATGCCTTGTCTACAGGGGCCACATGGCCGGGACAGAGAACTGTTCTGAAGATTCTCTCGTGCTTTCCATGCTTTTGCAGAGAAGGGCTTGCCCACAGGGGTGTAGTCGAGCATTGACTCAAACAGGATCATAATTGTCATCTATAATGTATAAAACTCTGCCTTTTATATTCATCTATAATCTTTTACATAAGTTGATCAAACAATTTATGATCTGCTTCTTATGTAACTGTGCTCCCAATGCATATCACATTATGTTTTATTCCAGTATGTATTTAAATAAGGTCAACATTTCCAGGCGTCGTCTTTTTGTTTTGATACTAGAAACTAAGTCAACCAAAGTTTGAGTGTAGTTACTGCCAAAGAAAAAGGAACATAACATTGTTCGATTCTGTCGAGTAACTTCAATTCAGAGTGAATGAGAATTCAACGAGATCCTTTGAGTTACAGTAGCCTGCGTTCAGTACGGAATAACAACTACAACTACAACAACATATATTTCGAGGGTGCACTATTTGTCTTTGGAAAAACACGTCCATTCGTCGAGACAGGGGCTTTAGAAGGCACCAGAGAAAGGGAGGAATATGCGTGTCATTGTCATGTAGCATGTTTCTCCATGTGTTACAGTCATGCGTTGGGTACGCGGAATGGAAATATCCTTTCCCGGACAAGCTCGCTCCACGGACTCTCCCCTACACAACAGCCAGCTGCTGGCTCCGTGTAATGAAGGAAACCGAAGTCTGGTGTGCGTATAGACTGGGGGGGGAGGGAGGGGGGGCTGAGGCGACACTCCAGGGCACCGGGGAGAGCCGGGGAGGAGATGTGCGAAGGAGACAGTCCGCAGGAGGCATCACTTTCACATGGCGCGCTGGTGGAAAATGACAGGTTTCTTTTCTCGGCGCTCTGGCCTGTCCGTCTTTGTCTGGGGGAGATGAGAGCCTGCTCTCTGCTGCTCGGGAGCCAGCAGGCGCCGGAGGAAGAGGAACCCAACGACAATGGGAATCCAATCGTCGCCGCTGTTGTCTAGAGGAGCATAATCACAGTGTGTGAACTCAATTTGATTATTTGTTTGTGTCGTGCCGTTCCGCTTTCAGTTCCCCCCTCGCTCCCTCCGTCTCGCTCGCTCCCTGCCTCGCCCGTTCTTTTCTCTCCCCATCTCCCCCATCCCGCCCTCTCTGGCGCTCGCGGTCTCTCTCATTTAGTTTCTTTCTCCATCGCTCGCTGTCTCAGGGTCATTTGTAGCAGGACCAAGGTGCCCCGCCGTCGCACACTCTTGCCATTGCCTTCCACTCGTAACAATCCTGCAGTTTGTCAGAGAAGATTGAGTTCAGACGGGGGCAGATTGGTCCATCTAGGCATGTTCCACCTTCTCCCAGGTGACGTCGTTAATCAGACCCCCCTCGTCGCGTCCCCCAGGGGGCTGGAACATACGTCCACCGCCCAGACGCACCGGTCTGGGTTCAAACGAGCTACGCGTTTCACAGGCTCGTCTACAGCATGCAGGCTCTGGGGGGATTTCAGACAGGGAGGAGGGCCTAAGACTGGCTGAAACACACACACACACGCCAGATAGATGTTTAATGGCTGTGTGTGCACTTACAGAGGCTGTTTGAGGAGAGATCAGAGGGGGAGAGCGAAGGGCCAGGGTGTCTGTCTTGCTTCTCCCCAAGGGTGCGTCCATCGAGCGCCCTACGGCCCAGTGTCACACCCTCAGCGAGGCGGAAGCCATTTTACGTTTTCTCTCCAGCACAAAGCGAAGAAAAGCGAAGACGCTCTCGTTCCGTTGTCGAACGCTGTCCCGTGCGTTCATGTCAGCAGTCTGTTCTGTGTTTTCGGCCGTGTGACCTCACTTCCCCTCCTCAGGCGCCTCGTCACCTGACATTATCCCACCTGATTTGCTAAACGTTGAAGAGCCTTGTCAGCTTGCGTACCCTCTTCTCCGGTTCCCTTTCTTCTCAGAACCGCCCCTGACGCTTCCATCTTTCCCTCCATGGTTAAATCTTTTTATCCGCAACTCACCACCTCCTGTCCTCAGAGGATGGGAAGAAAGAGGGAGCGAGGGGGAGACGGAGAGGTGGACATTTTGATACACTGTGCACTAAGGTACTTTCTGGTGTGTTAAACTTGGATCACAAAACCTGACACATTATTGTTTTACCGTAGGTTCACACTTGATACCATAACATATCTCTTCAATGTTCTTCTCCTGGCTGGGAATAATGTCCCAAAATGATAAACTAAGAATGTTTAGAGGCCTGATTGGCTTCCATTATATGGCGTGAATGAGAATGGGTATGACAGCGCTGTGAAAAAACGGCGGGTGATGATAATAGCGATGGAGGTGATTCTGATGATTGGTCCTGCGCTCGTTCCTGTCAGGGGCATCCGGATCCTGCGCTCCCTCTGTCACCTCTCTCTGGGAGAACAGGGGGAACCGACGCTGTGAGGAGAACAAGAGGGGAACGTCAGTTCCTCTGTCAGGGCAGAAACACGAGAGAAGAGGGAAACGGATGGCGTAGGATTTCACATCAACTCAAACCCAATTTAGCAAACAAACCAGTGAGCTGTAGTTGCTATCTTGACAGGAATACCTTGGAGTCAGTGTTCATTCTACGGTCATTTACAACCTTGACAAATGTTGTGTCTGTGTTGTGATGAGTGAGAGAAATGGTAGAACAGGTACAATCATGTTTTAGAGCCCTCAGTCTAAATATATTGACATTGCGTGATATGAACAGAGCTGTGGAGTTCTATTCAGGTTTGGGGGTCTGTGGAGGAGCTGTATGGATCAGAAGGACATTTCATCTGGATCGTTTTGTTAGCGTGTTAGCTGTGAGTGGATGCATCTCCCTTGTTTTGGTGTATCCACTGTAAAGTACTGGAATAAGTGTGCGGTTAGCTGATTGCTCATTGTTTGAAGTTGTAGTTGCATGTGGTTTCTCTCTCTCTCTCTCTCTCTCTCTCTCTCTCTCTCTCTCTCTCTCTCTCTCTCTCTCTCTCTCTCTCTCTATGTTTTTTTGTCACTTTTTACATGTGAACTATCCTCCTCTTTCCACCCACTGTCTCTGACAAATAAGTGCGTACTGTTTCAAGGTTGGTGGCTGCTGTATGCAAAACGGCAGACTCGGTGTCTACTGTCATACCCTGACAACTGTCTGGGAACAAGTTAATTACCCCCTAACTTGAACACTAACGACTGCATAGGGAACATGTTTCCTTTGCTCAACAACACCAAAAAAGCCCTCCGAACATCTAAAAATACCAACTCATGTTGTCAGCAAGCTTTGGATCTGTGTGGGATGAAGAGGGGGGGGGTCTCGAAGTTTCAAAACCTGCCTCGCCTCGAGGACACAGGGAGCCTTGAAACTGCTCGGCAAATGTGTTTTTAAACGGTAGGCAGGACGCTAGTTTCTATGTTGAGGCAGGAGCGCTACTTTCCTTCGGGACTTTCCTTTCCTTCGATGAATGTGAGACTGTTTATTCCCATTTCCAGTCCTTCGCCTCTCACCTCTTCTTATGTCAGGGTGCCTCCGCAGGGCTGCTAACGCAACAACTGTATGCCTCTCCTGGAGGAACCGGAGAAGAGGGTACGCAAGCTGACAAAGCTCTTCAACGTTTAGCACCTTCCAGAACCATCTCAAATCAGGTGGGATAATGTCAGGTGACGAGGCGCCTGAGGAGGGGAAGTGAGGTCACACGGCGGAAAACACAGAACAGAAGCTGTTCACCACCTCGTTTCCTGTTTTCATGTTTGGCTGTAGGTTCCTAAATCTGTCCGCCTGTCGGCCTGTCCGTCCCGATGTCTGCTCTGTTCCTGTGGGTTCTCTAATAGAACGCTCGTTGGTTCCACTTCTCGGCAGGCACCAGGTGTGTGTGTGTGGTGGGAATATGTAGTGTTGCTCTCCATCCTCTCTGTACTCCTAATGTCTTGTTCGAGAGAAAGATCCAATCAGAAGCCACGTACACTGACGCGCACAGGGACGCACGCTCCACTGCCTCGCGGTCACACGTGCTGGAATAGTCACACCAGTCTAAGAAGGACTGCGAGTGTGGCTGTGTGCTGGATTAGCTGCCGTAATCGGCTTGGGGGTCTGTTTTTTTTTTTTTTTACATATAACATCCCTCCTTCCATTCCTTCAACGCTCTCTCTCGCTCCCTGCACCCCAGGGAGCATGCTGGGAAACAATTTATGTCAAGACAAACAAAGTGGATTCTACATAAACACTTTCTGTTCCGCAGAAAAGGTCTCCGAAGATATGATTGTCGCTCTCAGAGCGTAACTAAGGAGAGAACGTGTGTTTGTAACGATGCGTATTTATGTTTTCGTGTGTCTGTAGTCAGCTGTGGATTAAGGATCTTCCTTGACTTCCTTGACATTGACAATTTTCCCCTGTAAGTGCTTTAACTGCCACTAGCTAGTGAGAAGCAAGGAGGTTAACAACACTTTTGATTGGAACCAGTTCGCGATGTCTGTGGGGTTGACGTTTCAGCGCTGCTGCGGCTATAAGTGGCGTGCGGCAGCGCAAGCGCCTTTTTAATTTTCTCCGTCCCGACGGTTCCCGATGGCTTCTTCTATCGATCGGCGCCACGGCTCTATTTGTACGAGTCGTTATCGATCCCCGACCGCTGCCCTGTTTCCGCCCTAAGCTGAGTGGGCTTTGTGCTTCTGTCCTCCAGGTAACCATTAAAAAACGAATAGACCTTTAATGAGAATGTGAGGATTAAACCCGACCTCGGAGGCTATGGTCGTACAAAGCTAGGCCTTTAATTCCATCATCAACACCGCCACGGGTTTGGAATGCAGATTCGCACGCACGTCTAACTGTTGTGTCTCGGTAGCTGACGCGTCAGGTTTAAGCCTGTTGGATCTAAACTGCGGAGTCTCTCTCTGTGTCGCAGGGTGTCATGGTTGACCGGGTAGAACTCGAGAGAGCGGGCGATGCGGAATGGCTCTGCTAGAATCCTCTTTCCCTCTTTCAGTACCCTGAGGATATGCTCTACTTACACCTGAGAGTCCTCAGCCTTTCCTCCGAGGCTCTTAGGATGAGAGCAACAGGATAGCTTAGCGTTTTAGCAGAAAGTCACGTTGAGACAAGCACACACACGCACGCACACACACTGGAGCGAAGGCTTAGTTGACGAGGTAGCGTAGCGTATAATTGGTTGGGATGTGAGACTTTTGATCAGATACGATGTCCTATCAGAGGACTCAGCCGAGCATGGCTGTCCACTCGAGCTGTTGTGACGGGTATCGTTCATCTATTTACTCCCAAACACACCCTCGCACACACTACATGACAAACGGTTCAGAACCAGCCACACGTTCCATTGAAAGGTTAAGGTACCTGCCTGGGAATTAGTGAACCGCCAAAAAATAGATTAACTCTAATTGACAGTTGTTATCTGTATTCCTCTCTTGATGAGGCTGGATTTCAGCACTGTGGGCTTTTAGTTTCGAAGCATTTAGTTATTCCACATCATTACTCGCAACGTTGTCAAATCGTATCGCGTCAAATACCACATTCGTAGCAAAAATAATTAACCTCCACACCCACCGTGTTTGTTATTGGCTTAGGTAAAAAGAGGGCTTGTTTAAATTGAACATATTTTTTAATGTTTAAGTTGCTCTTGTAAGCACAACCAGCAGCCGGCTTTGTTAACGAACAGATGCACTGACCCCAACCAAATGTTCCCAGTGTATCAGACCAGACCCCCCCCCCCCAGTCGTAAACAGCACACAACCCACAGCACACGAAGTTCAGTGGCCAGCTCAACTGTGAAATGGACCTTAAACTGGCAGCAATTATGACATAATGAGTCCGATGCCTTATCCTCCCCCAGACCCGTGTAATTCTAATTAATTAATTAAAGTTTTAATTACTAAATCCCTGTTGGTTATTTGGAACGCTAAAATGGATTTAAAAGTTGGGATTCGGGTGGCCTGGTGCAACCTTTATGCTGAACTTTGGAAAACGCCAGAGCATCAGGTGGAATAAGCTGATACTTACTTCATCACCTGCGTGATTGGGCAAATCTGAATGAACTAACATCAATGATAGGATCCAGAAGCCAACTCCTATACTATAGACATCAATAAAGTACATGAACTATAGTAATATGTTGTATGTAAGGTGATTTGCACGTAGACGCAAAATAACAAAGACAACACGCCTTATTATCTTTGGAGGACGAACTTCTGTAATAGCAAAGGCCTTTCAGCCGTCAACAGTGAGTCAACCGATATCCTACTCTAGGGAACCGCTGATCTCTATTCATGTTGGATCCTCAGGTTAAGGATAAAGCTTTAAACCCCTCGTTGAGGGTTAAGTGTTCCATCTACTGAACCTCAATTATCGGGCGTCGTTACTTGGTCGTTGTAGCCAGGTCAAGGCTGAGTCGAGGCTTTATTACTGCATAAGCTCATGGATCTGGTCCTTGGCTGACTTAAAGGTGGGATCAGTCACTGTTCTAATGCTGGCAGATGCTGCAACTGTATAGGAGGCTTAGAGGGGCCAGGAGGGGCCGCTCTCTAGAAATAGCCTTTCTCTCCATCCTCTTACGAGTTCATTAGTATGAATCCAGTTCCATATGCTGCTTCGTAGAATCACTTCATCACTGTCATGGCCGACAGGTGTGCTAGAGCCGAGCCTGGCTCCCAGGGCCCCCATCGGCCTCCCCCCCCACCCCCTCTTACACAATGTCTCCAGGACACAGGAGCAGTCAATTAGTCTATTCTTCAACAATGACACATTTTCCCAAAGCAGCGTGGGTAATGGAATCCATTACTTAAGGCCTTTCCATTGTTCTTGTTTATTTCGTCGTTTTTTTTTTCCGTCCGTTTTTTCGTGCTCTTTTAGGTTTATCTTCAGCTCTCAGTCACCTCCCCCCCATCCCCAGCTTTAAGGCAGTGTTACTTTCCAAAGAGACGACTTGTGAAATTGCCTTCCTCTCTGCCGAGCACACTCCTCGCTTCTGCCATCCCTGATATCTCCTTTGATTTAGTGTGCCCGTTGCTGTGAAGGTGTACAATGAGGTGCAGAAGAGAAAACTCATACGAGAGACAATTTCCTCCTTGAATTTGTATCTGCTGTTTGACTTATCCGGGAGTTCAGGACCCATTATGACGTGATAAGAAAAGGCGTACATCCAACAGGGATATTTTATCGGAACCCCCCCCCCCCCCCCCAAGTAATCAGTAAATGATTTGGGGGTTTTGTCTGCCTGAAACGGTTGTCAGTTGTTCTATTGTGATCCCAACACTGCGTTGAGTTTTATTGTTGGATACGGTGATTGCTCTGTTTCGTAGTCTTTTGAGACTGCTGCGGCACGCTCGCTTCAGTTGCCTTTCTGTTGCAGGAAACCCTCCTCCACCGCCCCCATCCGCTCGGAATGATTTTATGTCATTAAGATAATTATCGTTTCTATTATAGCTCATTATCAACGCGGCAAATGAGCGTTGCTAAAAACAGTTTGTAAAGATAAAAAGATGGGGAAGGTAAACTCATTATCGAGGAATTAAATCGTGCCTCAAATCCAGCCAGCCTTTCTCCACCAGCTTTCAGAGGGGTCTGTCGAATTAACATATTTCCCTGCATGCCCTATTCAGTTCTGCATATGGGTCGCACCGCAGCCTTTGATTTCACTTTATTGACTAATCAAACATAATGAATAACCTCTTCCCCCTTGGCTGTGCCTGGCTTTGATCGACTCCTTTGATTGAGGATAGTAGTTTGTTTGTCAAGCCAGATGCTAATGGCTGGGGTAATTAAGACAGGGTCGCAGACAGGGTCGCAGGGGGTCAAACTTCAGAGGCATTGTAGTTATGGTGAGGTCACAACACTTAGCCGGTGGATGGTGGGGATAAAAAGGCTGAATTTCTCCGCTTCTACCGATAAGCATCACAGCGCTAATCTCTGAAGCCTAGCAGACCTTCTACTGTTTTTCTAGGTGAAAGAAAATGTTGGAAACTGCTAGCATCGCTCTGGGCCTGGTTAGGACCTCCCCCGAGTGATAGGTTCCCAATCAGATTCTTCATGAGTAACAAATCAATAGGGCAGGCAAGGAGCCTTGGTAAAGGAGCCTTTCTCGCCTGAAGCCTTTCTCCTGGGCCGTCAGGGGAACGTCTAGACTTGAGCTGAGCTTGACGTCAATATGGGAGGAGGTCATATCCACCAGGACGCACTGAGTGGGCGCTGCTGGGAGAGAGGAGACCTTGGGTTCGATGGTGTGACAGCGGTTTCCATACTGTGTCTGTGCGCAGTTCGCGTTTGAGAAGCACCAATGACGTCAAGTCGTTTAGCAGACGCTCTTATCCGAGCGACTTACAGCAAGTACAGGGACATTCCCCCCCCCCCTGAGGCAAGTAGGGTGAAGTGCCTTGCGCAAGGACACAACGTCATGTCGCCTCAGCCGGGACCTTCTGATCACTAGCCCAACGCCCTAACCACTCAGCCACACGACTACCCAGACGATTCCCACATGTTCTTTCCTAGGCGCAGGCCTGTGGCTCCTCGAGTGTCATATTGATGTAAGCAGAGACTGAGAGGGAGGGATGTTGGCCACGGATTCCCGTACTGTAAATAATTAAGACTTTCTTCATTACTGAAACAAAAGTAAAACATTGAAAGAACATTGTTCACAACTGTTCAGTCGGTGGCAGCATCTAGGAACATCACATATTCCACCTTCTGGTGGCTTTTTAAAGACGGTTTCTCTCATTCAAACAAAGCAAACAGTATGCGCCCCGCCATTAAAAACAGGCAACCATTAGCGGATTGAAGACGCTTTCTCTGAGAACGTAGTCCCCCCGGCAGAACCAACACTGCTGCTGCTCGTCCTCAAATGAGATTGTTCCGCTGCCAAATCCATTTATTTGTTTGCTTTGTAGCGTAGCCTTAGCTGGAGGTGGCGAGGATGACACTAAAGAAAAGATCATTTGTTCAGGGTCGGGTTGTTAGCGAGGTTTTGCAAGACAACATCGCTCTGTACACTGGCACTTTCAATTACTCCTCGTTTTGTCTTTGGTGTTGATATGAGGAAGAGAACTCATGTCTTTGGGCTTTTTGGACTGCGGTTTTCCTCAGCAGATGTTGAGGCTGATAGCTTGTTGTCTTGAGACAGTAGTGTGTCTCTGCTTGTGTGTGTGTTTTTTGGTGTTTACTGAGGTATATTGGCAGCAGTTGTATATGTGTATATGTGCTTATATGCACATGTGTGTTAGCTTATGGTGTGTGTGTGTATGTGTGTGTTCATTTAAACCCTCAGTCCTTGTAAAGTCTCTAGGGTATCTGAACAGATAAGAGCCCCCAAAAAACTAATTGCACAGTTCAGTGTTGGCTGTCTGTTGATTCTAATTCCATCAGATCTGCCATTTTGTAGCCAGACAAATACGGCTACAGGTAAACACTTGAAATCTTTGTTCAAAGTCTTTGGTGGAAGCTGTGGTGAATCCATTCAGTTAAACAGAAGCTTTCAAGGACACAGGATTTGATTATCAGGGAGCTATTTCAATAGTCATCTTAAGGTCAATCTCACCTGTTGTACCATTAAAAAACACCACCATTAGGCAGATTTATCCAGTTCCAGTTAACCAATTACTGGCAGATTATAAAAACCAGGCAATTCTGTGTGGCCTTGAAGCAGTTAGGTTAGGTAAAGCCAAGCTCTCCATTCAGTGCCCAAGCCAAGGGAATAGGCAAGAAGTTTACGAAAGAGACGGAAGTGTTGTTTGTGAAAAGCTGCTCCGAGCATTAGAAGATCACTGAGAGGAACTGTAAGATCCCCGGTATGGTAGCACTGGACCCCCAGGTGAACCAATAAGTCGAAGGCATGAGAGAGGATGAACGGAGGTAGATCGCCTAAACACCCAACCGGATTTCAACCTCGATCCACCTGAATCATGGATCTTCCTCACAGTTTGGGGAGTTCAAACAAATCACATTCACCCCTCTCCCCAGCTGAAATGTCACAGTGCTTACTCCTCTTTATCATAGAGCAGGGGTGGGCAATTCCAGTCCTCGAGGGCCGCTGTCATGAAGGTTTTACATGTTCCCATGGTCTAGCACACCTGATTAAAATGAATGGTCATTATCAGGCTTCCACAGAGCTTGATAACAACCCGTTCGTTAGAATCAGGTGTGCTGGAGCAGGGAAACATCTAAAACCTTCCGGACAGCGGCCCTCGAGGACCAGGACTGCCCACCCTGGTATAGAGGAAGTATACAGGAATATAGAGTCTATACTAAGACCAATCAGCTAATGTTAATGGAGAGGGGTCAGTGTTGGCTCTGTGTCTCTTAATCCCAACACACTCATCAGCAGCAGCAGGATTACAGCGTGATGTTTAGAGGGAGCAGCCACGATGCTGCAAATCACCTAGTCTGGGATCATTTGTGCTAATTGCATGCAGGCTAATTGTAGCTACTTTCCTCCCAGAAGCTATTGCCTCCCTCGCTCTTCCAGCCAGCCTTTGAGAACGTGCGGGGGATCGCATGTTCCCTCCGCACGGTTCTGTCTGTCTCTGTTCTGTCAGGACTACTGATGGTCCCACAGATAGAACGGGTAGAACCAAAGCCTGGATGAAAAAGGCACTCATGCACTCCGCTGATAGAACGCAAGAATCAGTTCTCCACAAAGACACTCCGAGGGCTCTTATAATGCCTTTTTTTCTAAGTAATGTTTAATTTGAAGGGAGAGATTAAATTATTTTCATCCGACTCTACTTTTGCATAAGGATAAATGAGGTGGGAGTAACTAATGCATGTTTAATATGCCTGTAATTGTTCTGTAATTTAATCATGTTGCCCCACAATAAAAGGCATTAAGGTGAACCATGCTTAAAGTGAGAAAGCAATGATATTAGATTACATGAAATAACATTGATTTGACATCATACTATTGCATCGTGGCTGCAATACAACGTGCGGAACAGCAACATTGTCCAATAGTCTTGTGTGACTTCAATATAGTACTTCTTGTACTTTGTGATGTGATGCGCTGAGGAATCGGTGATCTTCAGAGATTTCTCTCAGGTCCTCCCAACCTGTTCCTTCCAGGGAAGCGGGTGATCGATGGAGTGATATTGATGAAAAGGGTTTAAATGAGAGTTCTGACTCTCTAAACACTCTATCAATTCCCTTGGTTCCCATAGGTCTACTCTGTTATTCAGGTTATCATGTGTGCCCATTTCAGTAACCACCCCTCTGTATTTCAAGATGGTTGAAAGATCATTATAGCCATGCAGTCAATGTAATTCTTTTTTTTAAGAAGGTACAATTTGGCTGTATAAGTTAACAGTCGCTTGTAATCTTATATCGGATCATGTTCTCGTGTTTTTGATAAAAGGCTTCATTCAGTCGGTTCTCCCATCTAAAAAAAACAACATTAATGCAGCGGATAGCATCCTGACGCGACTGTTGATGTGTTTCCCGTTCGATAAGAACTCCGACGAGGAAAAACCAACGTTCAGGAAATTGCAAAGGCATTAAGGAAGGTTCTCCTTTGTACTGTCGGTGCTAATGTCTCATACAGGGATTTTATTCCTCCCTTTACAACCGTCAGAAAACGAAATGTCCTTTCATTTCAGCAAAATGTTTGTTGTCTGTTGTTACGTCGAGAGACTTTCTCATGACTTTATATTGCTTCAGTTTCCTGTCCCCAGCCTTCTCGTATCTAGAATGAAACTCTAGCTGTTCCAAGGGGTGTAATACTCTCATAGCAACGAGGGCACATAAGAGAAATAAATCATAGTGTCATTCCCTACGAAAAAAACACCCCACCTCGTATTCTGACGGAAAGGCTCCATCATTAAGTATTGATGGCAGTCGGCGTGCTGCGAGGCCCCAGACAGAGACTGCACAGGGCTGCTGCTGCGGTTCATTACTGCAGGCCCTGCCTGTTCGTTTGGAAGTGGACCAGGAACCAGACACGGCCAAGGTGTAAACTCTCTGTTTGCGTCTGTCTGTGCGGTATGAACTATTGGATGTTTGCTGCCTGCAGAAGGCTGTGCGGAGCTGTACCAGGGGAAGCTGCCTGGAGCCTTTTCCTGTTTCCACCGACGTCAGAATAATGAGGGAAATTGGGCTGGACCCTTTTGGAGGCTTGACATTCTTAGCTCCAGCCCCGGCTACTAGCCTTCCTACCTTCAACGCTCATCGGCTGGTTTTACTTTTCTCAGACTTGCCTGGGATGATCAGAGATTAGAAGCATAGCTGTGATAGTGGCTTTCCCCAGGTGTAAACAGGCCCACCTTCCCCCCTATGAGTCAGCACATTGCTCTGCAAGCTGCTGGCTAATGTTGCGCATGCATGGATGGGTGCGTTCGAGGTGTGTGTTTATTTCTTCAGCATTAACACGCATAGCTGTGTCATTCATGTAAACAAGTATGTATAGTGCGTGTGTGTGTGTGTGTGAGTGTGCGTGTGTATGCACAGCATCTTTGCCTTTGCTCTGCCCTTCCGGTGGACAAAAGTAGCACGTCCAGACTCGAGACCTATGGAGACCGGATGAGGTTGCCCGTTACTCGCTAATGGAGAACGAGTTGATTTCCAATGAGCCTATTAGCAGGGCCAGGGGAGTGATAAAGCAGGGGGCGGGAACGCACCTCTGCTGGGTGTCTGCTGGAGTCTGCCTCTCCGTAACCCCACGCTCAGCATTCAGGCTGGGGCCTCAGTACCGTCTCCAATCCCCACAGCCTGTTATTGCACAGCTGTCTGACTGTCTCCTGACGAGGCTGTTTACTCAGTGTGTGTGTGTGCGCGCGTTAGAAGTGAACCAAACTTTTGCCTTGTCTGCAAGCTGGAGCGTGCTGGAGGGTGTGTGCCTGTGTTTAATGTTGCACCCCGTATTCCTTCTATATCTGTCACACTGTAAACCGAAGACACAGGGAGCGAGGCTCATCTCCCGCAGACAGGTCTTCTTCCACCTGCTGGGTAGCTCTCCGGACCCTCGTCAGTCCCCCCGCATGGGGGGGGGGGTGGGGACAGCCCCGACGCTCGGCGGCTCGCTAATGCTAACCTGAACGCTGTTCGGTGACTCGTCACCCAGCTCCGACTGGAAGGAGACGCCGGTGACCGTGGTGGGAGTGTGCTGTGGGATTGAACAGGGGTTGGGGTGGGATATGAGGAGTGGAGCCACGAGCAGAGGCGCAGGTAAAACAGGGGGGGGGGGGGTCTTCCTCCACCGTGCCGGCAGCGGTATGAGAACGTTGGCAGGGTTTTCATGTCGTGAGGAGAGGCTGCTGAGGTTATTCAAGGGTTCAGGACTCTGCTCTGATCAGTGGTAGTCTTTCCTGTAAAAAAATAAATACAAAACTCAAAAGATGCGAAGGTGGCTTTGAAAGGCTTGTCCGTGGATCTCTTTGTTCAATAGGCTCTTTCTGAGCTGATGTGGAAGGACGTCGTCACGGCTGAGGTGGGGCTGACTGGAACCCGAGGCCTGGAGCGTGTCATCTGATTTGAATAACCTTTTTAGTTCAGTTAGTCTTTGATCTGGACTTGATTTCCGCTTATTAAAGGCGTTCAGGGGAGACGGAGCGCCAGGGACACGGCTGTCAGGATCGATCTCCCTCGAGTGACGTGGGCCTCCGTTAGGAGGGGGGAGGGACAAAGCGTTTGCATTGGGGTGCATGCGTGTGTACGTGTGTTCGCACGGGCGTATCAGCATGCACAGCTACGTCATGGCATGTTCTTCTATCCGTGTGAGCGCAGAGTCAGAGAATTGAATTCGGGGAGCGGGAATAAAGGATGGAGAGAGTGAGAGGGAACGGCACGGAACGAAAGCGTGAAATGCATTCTAGACATTAATTACAGGAATTAGTCTGTGATTGAAAACGGACTACGGGGCCGCTCAAGGCGATCGCTATGATTTACTAATTCCCTGCAAATGAGAATCTTCATCATTTAGATAGATTGGCGGATTAGTTACAGTGCGTGTGTGTGTGTGTGTGTGTGTGGGGGTGTGTGTCGGCGCGTGTGTGTGTGAAAATACAATTTTGACAGGAGATGTTTGTTTCCACGGAGCTGCTAGTTAGCCATGAATGCCGTAGCGCAGAATGTACTGCATAATTCCTTTCACTCCATCAAATATGAAACCATTTTATTGATGGAAACATGAAGAGTGGATCGGGACCCCAACATGCAGCGTTGCGTCTAAGTTACGAACTTTTCTTCACTTAAAGCTAGTAGATTGATAACTTTAACTAAATTTGGTCTCAGTCCATCCACATACTTATTCTTCAAATAAAGAGGTACATCCTTTTGAAGATTTTGTTGAATTTCAGGCAACTGTGGTGTTTTGGCTTTTTAAAGCCTAAAGTACTCACACACACACACACACACACACACATAGCACTGCTGCAATGTGCTAACAATAACACTAAAGCCTTAATTTTTAAATTCTGTGACCTGGTAAGACATCCAAATGTTCTTGTCTGTTAAAGTAGTAAAGAAGCTCCCTTACTCATCCTGCAGAGAGGAAGTGATGTCAAAGAAAATCCTGAGTGTATCCCTGGGAAAAAATCCTAAAGTCTTTTTGACAAAGCATTTCATAATTCATATGTCGTGACGAGGGTAAAATATTCCTATTAGTGCCTTCAGAGTGGAAACCGGAAACCAGCGCTGTGTTTTCTGCCTGCAAATCACTTTGGCTCATATCAGATTAGTCTCCACTGGCACTTTAATCTGCTCATAAAACAGGGTCCACTTCTCACACACAAGGTTCTGACTAAACACAGAATTAGATGGAACTGTCACTGTGTTCAGGCATATTGAAGGAATCACTCTGCCTCCTACTCACACCTTACTCTCTGTCTCGGTCTCTTAAAGTTTCATCCCAAGGGATTGTCTCCAGGTGTAGGTTGGCTGTATTTACACTGTATTAATGCAGCTGTGCATTCCTAAAGTTAATATTGTCTTAGCTGACCTGCTCCTTATATATATATATATATATATATATATATATATATATATATATATATATAAGCAGTATGTTGGCTACACCTACCTAGTTGTGTGTTCACAAACGAAATCTTGCTTGTTCCATATCTTAACGCCTGCTCGATCTGAACCATGGAATAAAGCTCACATTTCCACGCAAAGAATTACGCTTTGAAATATTCTATAGGTGTTTTTGAGGGCGTTGGTTCCAGTGTGCATGTTCAATGTTGGCTTTGATGTCTGGTTGTATAGCTGTCAGCCTCGTCTGAGACACTGTTTGTGTGTGCGTGCGAGCGTGCGTTCGTCGCTTCCTCCGGTGTCTGCAGTCTCCTCCAGCGTGGATCGACGCTCGTGTGTCTCTGGGGTTTTGTCGACATTACATCTGTATTTAACCCAGCACTCTGCCCACACTGCCGGTGAATAATTCACCACGGCCAATAAATACATGAACGTTTCCACCGTGCTGCTTTTAGATGGCTTATTCATTATTTACACCATGATCTCTCTTCCTCAGGTCCACACCGAGAGACCACGAGGCGAATTGAAATGCAAACAAGTTCAAACTCCACCAGTCACTCAACAGTGTGTGGACTGACTCTGTATCGAAGCCGAGGTGGCGAATTTGCACAGCTCACCTAATTTCCCCTGCTTTCAAATTTTTTTTTGAGGGGGGGTGGGTCTTCAGGAGAGGGGGTCGTTTGGACTCAAACATTTGACCCGTGAATCTCATTGGCTCACAGGACACAGAATGCTGGCCCTTAACTGGGTACGAGACCAAAGTGCGTCATGCGTTGACTTCAGAAAAACTCGTCGAGGGCGACGATCAACAGGTCCCTCGAAGAACGGCAACGTTCCAAATCCCACTGAGACGGCGATGGGAGTTCCGAGAGAGACGGTCAACGAAAGTAAAACTCTGGAAAAAGTGGCCCGCAAAGGGGACGAGTTCAGGACACACCGAGAAGCTTTCGGAACCAGGGCAAGGCATCATGGGAGAGGAGGGAAAAAAACAACAACACAGGAAATCATTTTGCACAGGCAGTGGGAGAGAGGATTGGTGGAGGGGGTCGTGGGGAGCGAGTAAATGAGGCCCTGCCGAGTGAGATGGAGAAGAGAGAGAGAGAAGGGGGGGGCGGGGGCTTCTGACTGTGTTTAGGCACCCCGCACCCTTTCTCCTGTTCCTCCTAATGTTTGGTTCAATCAGAGGACCCCCTTCACGTTGGTTACTTCATGCTGTGCATGTGTGTGTTTGTACATGCATGCGTGAGCAGTACATCTGTTTGTGTGTGTGTGTGTGTTTGCAACACTCAGGACAAGCCATTTACAGTCATTGGCTTTGAGGCCACTGCAGGACTCGGCTCCACAGGAAACACGCAAGCAACACCAATTTGGATCCTGACGACAACAACAACAACAAAAAAACGCCTCAAATTCATGCTAATCTCCTAATTCGAACCAAACCCACGTACAGTTACAGCCAGGATGAATCCCCACACGGGATGAACAATCTTTTGTTCACGTAGCCGCTGTCCTAGTAGGGATTTCTCTCAGAGCTTGTTTAAACAGGCTCTTTTTAGGAGAGTTTGAAAAGCGAAACAGATTATACGCCTGCAGAGATAATCTTGTTAGCAGTTTTGGCATAATTGCGCTGAACCTGTTCCATAATAATTTGGTGATACATGCATGCATTGTGCAGGGCGCAGGGTCTGGTGAATAGACGGCGCTAATCACAATATTGAGAGCTTTCAACAGTAATGGGAAAGTGGTACAAACCATCTGTCTCTCCTTTCATTATCCTGAGCTATGATGAGTTCCAGTAGATCCTGAACACAGTTGGTGGATTGTTCTTTTTCGATTTGGACTGATTTCTACACTCCTACAAAGGAGTTAGGAGTAAAGGAGTAAAGGAGTTAGGAGTAAAGGAGTTAGGAGTAAAGGAGTTATTTTGCAAGTCCTTTGTTTCGCTGTCAGTCAGGTCAGGTCGATGATCTGTGTGATAGTGTGTACGGGAAGGAGGTGGTGGAGAAAGATGCAGGTGTGTGTGTGTGTGTGTGTGTGTTAGAGTGCCCTACCTGAACCTGGGTTTGTTTTGAGGAGGAGCTGGTCTGTAGATCCCCTCTGTCTCCCAGCTCCCCATACTGTGTCTCCTACCTGAGAAGTCAGAACAAGATGGCGGTTCTGCATTACGGGGGAAAGAACTAGAGAACGAGAGAGAACGATAAGGGAGGAGCCGGAAGAGGAGAAGAGAGGCGGACGAAAGCATGTGTATAAAGAAGCTTACATATATCGATTTTTCTTCTTTCTTTTTTTTTTTACTCGTAAAGTTTGTAATCGAAAGAAGAGCCTCCACTCTGGGGAGGTGTTAGATATTCTGTTTGATGGACTGGCATGTTTACACAGCAGCCTCTATAGTGATTTATCAGCATGAGTCACACCACTGTACCACATCTATAATTGATATCCCTGATATGGGAAGAATGTTTAATACTGCTGCTTTAATGATGCATCTGAGGACTTCTTTACTAGGGCGATGATGGGTGATCAAGACGTGCGGTAAGGGTGACAAATACCTTGGAAGTGACTTCGTAGTCGTGCTGCCGTCTGATTGGTTGGCCTCTGAAGCCTGTCACACCATCTGACATGTACTGTAGCTGGAACAGGCTTGGACTACAGACCCCCTTTTTTTCAGCCTTAGAACTGTCTAGAACATTCTCTTTTCCTCGGTTCTGGCGATAGAATTATTTACGTTGACCGGAATCATTGTTTACATCTGGACTTTGAGGCCGCTGTTGTGGTGATGAAGAGTGAGGCCGTGTTTTTCCGTGGAGGCAGAGAAAGAGAGGGAGGAGAGAAATGAAGGAGGGCGGGGAACGCACGCCATCGCAACAGCTCTGAATGATTTTCGATCACACTTCATCAGTCTCGCCCTCCAACTCTGGTTCGGTACTTCTATCATTCTCCTTTTCTATTTCGCTATCCTCCGATATAAACTGTGAAAAGATAAAGAAACGTCTCCCGGTCGCTTGTGTATTCTCTTTGATGTTTGCCCAGAACCAGCAGGGTGTTTGTTTGTTTCTCGGAGGATCCAGCGGTTGAACTTCATCCCTCGCCCTGTCAGTCTTCGGAAACTTCGCTTTCTTTTCCGGTCAGGTGATTCTGCTGACCAAGAGCAGAGCTGGTGAGGTCAGCTGTGCTGTTTTGTTAGAGAGCGCTGAGGCGAGGAGAATCGCTCCTCCAGATCGCAGGCCGTGCAGCTGTCACTCATCAGGCAGGCTTCTTATTAAAGAGATAATCATTGGTGCCGTAGAAATCTCTGGTGTAATTGCTTCGGTGGATTGCGATTAGATGGGCGTATGTCGAGTTTCGAACACTTCGGTAAGCCAAGTACTAAAACAACAAACAACATGGCAGAATGTATTTCCCCCCCTATACCCCACCAAAACCCCAGAGCCTAAAGCAAGTTTTGATTGATGTATATTTGTATTAGAAACGTACAACCTACCTATCAGCTTCTGAAAGAGTACCCTGCTGAGAGAGAGAGCGGCAGAGAGAGAAAGAGAGATAGAGAAAGAGATAGAGAGAGAGAGAAAGAGAGAGACAGAGAGACAGAGAGACAGAGACAGACAGAGACAGACAGAGAGAGAGAGAGAGAGAGAGAGACAGAGACAGAGAGGCAGAGAGAGAGACAGAGAGAGAGAAAGAGACAGAGAGAGGCAGAGAGAGAGAGAGAGAGACAGACAGACAGACAGAGAGAGGCAGACAGAGAGAGACAGAGAGAGAGACATGACTCTCACCCATGCTGAGCTCTAAACTGATGAAAGTGCCATCTCGTTCCAGAACCATGAGGCTTGACAGAGGCGCTGCCGGAACTCCCCGGAGCCGCGTCGTCGACCGACTCCTTGGCCCGCCGAGGGTCACATAAAAGCTGGGCTCGCCTGTTCCTAGAGCCCCACAGCAACTGGCCTGGTTAATGGAGGTTCAAAAGGGGACCGAGAGGGAGAAGATGAATGTAAATACTGAAGATATATTCCAGATGGGGAGGGTTTGGGGAATGTTCAAAATATCAGGGATGGCTGTAGAACTACCTGACCTTAAGCTACTGAGTAAAGAAAGGAGAGGATAGAAAATCTTTCACAAAGCTGTTTTTTTAAGACATTTTGTTGATGATTGTATGAAACCATTTGCAGAGCAAATATTGTCAACTTCCTGCGTGCTACAAGTCTCCTTGTACCTGGGCTCCTTGATTCCAGAACAATTCCCTTAATGAAATGGTGATCAGTATTTAGTTGCCATGGCATCAAAGTGTGTGCACCTTCTAAAGTGTTCTCACCCTCCTGTTCAAAGGATTTGTCATGTATTCATAACCTTTCTTGCTTTCATGAACGCAGGCATTGTGTAGTCAATTCCCAGCAAACAAGTGAGTCACACAATGCTAGGATGAGGACATCCATAAGACAGGCAGTCTCCAAGGCTGATGTGTCTGTGTTTAGTAGAGAGAGGTGACTAGGGAATAACACAGATGGTCTCTTTCATCTGCCTCTCCTCTCTGTGATGTGTGCTGTGCTGCGACATCAGAACCGGAAGGAATCTACCAGTATAACTATCTTCATCAGGACCGTAAGCCTCACAGCACAACCGGAATCCCATCAACAGCCACCTCTGCCTTCGTTAGCACGCGAACCCATCTCCACACATTAGCACACGAGCTAACCCTTATAGTTTTCATGCTAAAGAACAGATTCAGTAGAAAGATTCCAATTGCACGTTGTTCCGTATCTCCGTATCTCTGACACTTCAGTCGAACCCGCAGTTCCAGGTAGCAGCGTTCAGCCCTGCTGAAGGAATGTGATTATGCTGGGTCATGGTGATATTCATGTTGTGGAGTTTAAAGCCCGAGGTGTAGAGCTCCAGCAGTTTTTTTAAAGACTTTAACTTTAAAGGAACCCACTTATTATTCATATAAATGTGTATTCCCCCCCCCCGCTCATTAGGGCTAGTGTGTATTCAGGGTTATCACTTTAACATACTGTTTCTCTGTGTTTTTTTTCCCTCCGCAGTGCAGCTTTCTGGTCCAAAGATTATTTTCCTTTTTGTATTTATTTTATTCCATGAGTAGTGGACAGGCTGTTATTTACGCCTCCATGAACACTGACATTTATGGAAGGTCTGTAAAGCTGCTGGAAAAGAGAGAGAGAGAGAGAGAGAGAGAGAGAGAGAGAGAGAGAGAGAGAGGCAGAGAGAGTTTTACCAGAACTTGTCTGGTCTGTTAAATTTGACACATCATTTCATTCCCATCTCCCCGAAATTCCCACCATATGCTCTCAAGTTGTGTTGGTGTGCGAACACACACACACACGTGTGTTAGAGAGAGACATCACGCATTGCGTTACCATCATTCAATTTTGGTTGGCGTTCGATAAGTGGACGGTGTCTACGATCAAGACACTGGTGTCTCAGATCAACCTGCAGTTGAATCAGACACTGGTTTCTACTCTCCAGAGGTTGATCCAGAAGTACAAGCTCCAGTACACTTCCCCCTTGAAGGATCCTTGTTGCTCATCCTTATTTCCTCAACCCTTTTTCCTCTTCCTCACCCCCCCAACATCCTCATCCGTGTTGCTTTCGTAATTTGTTCCAGCAGCACACATGTGGGTCCCCCCTCCAGTTCGACAGGGCCCAATCTTCCATTTCTGAGGCCCCTCGGAGCACCGTGTAGAGGGTGAGAGGCTGGGACGAGAGCCTGCCTCTCCGGAGTGGAACTCCAATGAATATTCTAGCGCATGAGCCTCAATAACAGGAATCCCAACACCACTCGAGCGTATAATTACAGTAGCACTTTCCTCCCACCCGAGAACCTACCATTGCCCGTGTCGGTGGTTCCCAAACTGCAGCTTGTGTGTGCCGCGCGTACGTACGCACGCACGCACGCACGCACGCACACACTCACACACTGAACACACACACACACACACTCTTTAGCACCTTTGTTGAACCAGCACAGCTGTTTATCCGGCGTCTTAAGGGACGATTGAGTGGTCTGTGCCGCGCTGTCTAAAAATATACCAAACGGTTATACCAAAGGACTCGTCATGAATGAGTCTGACACACATGAAGGGAGAAAGAGCATGATCATTTACTCTGAGGCATTGTAGTACTGCTTGGCAATCTGAGAGGTTAGGCTAGTCCAGTTAGAGTTAGGAAATAGCTGCAGCGATACACAATCAGACAGCTCAAAGAGTTAGACTTGAATCCCAACCAAGTCAACCGTGCCAATACTGAAGGCTTTCGAGGTCTCGTATGTGATTTAAGACGCTAATTTGCTTGGGGGAAGATTCCTGGAAGATTGCATCTTTTACCTAGCGTTAAATAAATCAAACGTTTATTAAAATGAATGAATGTGAGCAATCCAAAACATGTCCCATAAGAACCGCTGTCTGAAGATAAGGTTCCATGTAGAACTATGATGTTCTAGACAAGAAAGAGAACACTTGTGCCAGTGAAACATCCCTGATTATAATTCCTCACCCTCCACCCACCACCCACAAAATGAGCTTCACCTTCTTGAATGATTATTTTTGTATAGATTTGCTTCTGTAAAAAGGGAGACGTTTTTACTAAATGGACCTGCCTGCAATTGCTTCATGTGCCATCTATTACATGATTACAGTGTTGATCATAATGAGCATCTTGGCTTTATTTGGGTTCATCATGCTGACTGGACCTTGTTCTTGATGTGGTTCTGAGTGAACACAGCCAGATGACTCATCTTAATCTGGACGTTTCATTAACAGCGTGGGTCCATGGGAAGGTGGTGGAGGTCAGGAGCGTTCATCTCAGCCAACCTGCCCCAGCCCCGGTCCGGCTGGGGTTGAACCATCACTCACCACAACTGCAGCCCTCTCTACATCGTCAGGTTCCAGAGTCCAGTCAAGGTAATCACTCTTCTAATCTTACATTAGCCTGAGGCCATGTTGATGGATGGTCTCTCTCTTTCTCTCTCTCTTTCTTTCTCTCTCGCATTCCCTCTCTTTCTATCCTTTCTCTGTTTTTCTCTCTCCCCCCTCTCTTCCTCTTTCTCTCCTTTCTTCCCTCTCTCTCCCTCTTTCTCTCTCTCCCTCTCTTTCTCTCCCTCACTCTCCCCCTGTCTTTCTCTCGTCAAGAACATTCAAGTCAGTAATAGTACTGTTCTGTATAATGGATAGGAATGAACAGAAGAATAGCATGTTATTAGGAGAGCCTAAAAGCACACGGTAAGGAAATTAGTTCAGAGCAGACATTCTGCTCCTCGCAGCTGGACATTATTTCTGTTCTATGTTTAAGCTCTGTCCTGGACACAAATAATGCAGACATCCAGACCAGGGCAGAGATACAGAGAGGTCATTCTGGGACGCAACCGTTGTGATTAGCATGGCAAAACTCTGACAGGATGCGGAGGGCCAGGGAGGGAAACATATGCAAAATAGAAGGGCGGTGACCTTTCCCATTTCCCCTTTTCTCACAGTGACTCAGACAATGTAAGTTCACTCGTCCGACCTGTTAGCTGATTGTTAAATAAGCCTAGCCCCCCCCCCCCCCCCCCCCCCTCTCTCTTCTGTTATTCACAGCCACAATAACAGAAAGCTTCTGAACTATACTCATTACAGGTAGAGAGCTCTTTTTTCCTTTGTAATAGGAATACTGATCAGGTTGGTCTGACAGGAAATTGATACTGCCCAGCTTCGAGGCAGCACACAGACTATTAGAAACATCAAGCTTTTCCATTTTAATGTTGGTCTGTTCCCCTGAGACGATCTCTATTTGGCCAACAGACAGCCTCCCTGGCTGGGTTCAATCCTAATGGCAAATGAATGGAAAGTGGCGAAATTAAAGGAGTCTGGTCTCATTCAAAATGGTAATTAGGGGTTGAAATTGTATTCTCATCTTGTTTCAGTCTGTTTTATGTATTTTTTTATGGGGGATTTGGGCCAGAACAAGTTCAATTTTCTGTAGTTTCTGTTTCACAGCTTGAACAAAATGATGTGGGTCGAGATCGCAGCGCTTCTCTGGTTTTTGCAAAGAGGAGAAGGCTTTGGCCTCGTGTTGATTGCGCTTGAGAAATATTGACCGTTAAACTGTTAGTTCGAATATCCATGTGACTATGACAAGCAGTCCTGATAGATACATGCTTCTAAAGCGATGTAATTCGTTTTTTAATCAAGTAAAAAAAATTGAGTTCTGTAAAAAAAGAAAAGAAGTTCACATGGAAGTCGGTTCCTATCAAATTTAACTGGAACTTTGCTTAACCATATGTTTTTTCATCTAAACTTCCCGTGTCGAGGCCTATAATTACTTCCGCAGTTGAGTGCTCTCTCAAAAGAAAAAAGTCTGCTGAACTTTTACAACAGGGGATGTATTTAACGCTCCACAGTTTGATTGATCTGAAGATTTACCCTAGGTTATGGGAGTAGTTCTGACTGCCAATCTTCTCTTTTGACGAAGTGCACATTGAAGCGAATTAAAGGCAGCCTGCCTTTGCAGCAGAATGTCTTAAAACCTTTTACAAGAAAACCATGGGTGCGCATGCCACTCTTCCCCAGCAGACGTATGAAGGACAGAAACTCAATTAAAGGCTTCTGCTAATAGACAGGGCCGGTCCAATCCCATTAAGAGGAAGAGGACCTTCTATGGGCCCACTGTCCTGTAGTCACTTATCACCCCGCTGACGTATTGACTTTCTAATCTGGAACTCGGCAATTGGCCTGCATGTAGCTGGAGTGGCTGAAGTGTGTTCCACGTGATTTACTGAGCCATATCGATACGGGCTTCCTAATTAAGATGGCCCCCTCGCAGAAGGATGGAGAGGCTGCCTCTCGCTGAGGGGGGAGGGGGCTTGCACTTTGACGAAATTAAAACAAGAGGGGTTTCGGGGGGGGGGGGGGGAATTATCCTGATGATTCCCGGTAAAGTGCGGGCGGGGTGCGATGGGTCTGCGGTTTTAAGACGCACTCCCTCTCAGACCATATTTATGGGGATTTATGATTGAGGAAAGAGGGTTTCTGTTTGTCTTGGTTAACGTCCCACAGAGAGCTGGCCAATCAGCTAAAAGCAAGCAGGGCATGAAAGACCTAGGAGTTTGTGTCTGTGTGTGTGTGTGTGTGTGTGTCATTACACTAAAGCCTCAGATGGTTGACTCCTCGTTTGATGTTATCACCTCAGGGTTAGGGTTAAGAAGCCACAGAGGCCTCAAATTCGATTCCGTAATTATATATTTTTTTGTAGGAAATCAGTTAATGGCAAAAGCTAGGCCTCAATAAAAGAAAAACACATATATATATATTAGAAGTACATTCTAGGAGATCTTGCTAACTAGTCTCTGAACCTGTCCTTAGGTGTGATATCTGAATAGGGATGATGTCAAAGTTTTTTTATTTATGTTTACCATTTTGGGGAATGTCCCTGTACTTGCTCTGGATAAGAATGTCTGCTAAATGAATCAACGTGAATGTAAAATGTAAATATATCGCTCAGATAGAAGGTCAGTTCACTATGTCTGTCTGGGTTTCACTTTTACCACACTTTATCTTAGGTAACCAGAATTCTTAGTCTATTCTCAGCTTTTATTTAAGCCTCTGGAAAAACAGGTCCTGGAGAGACTTAGACATTCTTCAACAGGCTCCCTGCCCGCTGCTGGAGTCACTCTTAAAAACAGGAGGTATATAGTCCTCATATCCATGAAGGCCTTCTGTTCAGTAATACAGTTCATTCCCAGGGGCCAGACAAAAGAGGAGCCTGGATATTTCTTCCAGACGTCTCAACACCAGTACCCAGATCCATCATCCTAATCCGGGGAGTTTATCGAGGATCCTGCAGGGTGGTGTCGTGCCCTGGGAGCGCGGAGGAGAACGCACGCTGGCACACACACACACACACTCGCCTGTCACTTTGTAATCGGGCCAGCGTGGGTCCCCCCAGCCACTGTGGGCAAATATCTTCAGAAATGCCCGCGCCAACGCCACGACTTGTGAGACAGACCTGTAATCTGCACAGCAGCATCTAAAGTCTAGCATCTTCACTATCTGTGAGGCCGTATTTGTCAGGTGAAGGTTAGCAATGGTTTAGGTTGATTAAAAATTCTGCTTCTGTCAGACAAAGCGAAGTTGATACAGAATTCTGTAAAGACCTTGTCCTTTAACAGACCGGCAGAAAGGAGCTTCTCACTACATTATTGACAAGAACCTTAGCAGAACTAAATTCAAGGTATCTGCTCATTGAGTGAACCACAGAAGGCCGTCACAGCCTGTCTATTGGACTACATCAGCAGATCATTCCTACTGTGGAAATAATTGCTTTGAGAAATAGACTCTTGCGAAGTTGGGTCCCAGGCTCCGATAGTAAAATCGAGCTGTTGGTGTTCGTTCGCGCTGCTGTTTGTTTAAATTGAGCTGTGTGTCTTTGTCGATAGCCCAACGTTGGATTCACTTGGCACACTGTCCAAGCACCTGTCCAATGTTTCACCTGTGTAAAGCACATTACACGGTTTCTCTGGCGAAATGTATTAGCTCAGCTCGCATTCATCCGTTCGCTCGCATTACCACCAAACTTTTCATGCCACGCCGGGGAGAGACACAATCACTGATCAGTTTTATCGTATCTAAAGAGACCAACGCTGACTCCTGATGGTGGCTTTAAACTTTAAGCTCAGTCACCGGGCGTCGTTACGTTACACTCCATACTGAAGTCCTCCGAAAACAATTAAAGTACAGAGAGTCTCAAACTGAGACAGACAGTCTCTCTCTCTCTCTCTCTCTGTTTCTCTCTCTCTCTCTGTTTCTCTCTCTCTCTCTCTCTGTTTCTCTCTCTCTGTTTCTCTCTGTCTCTCTCTCTCTCTCTGTTTCTCTCTGACTCTCTCTCTCTCTCTGACTCTCTCTCTGTCTCTCTGACTCTCTCTGTATGTCTCCCTCTCTCTCTGACTCTCAGTCTCTCTCTCTCTCTCTCTCTCTCTCTGTGTCTGTCTCTCTCGCTCTCTCACTCCCTCTCTGTGCCTCTGTCTGTCTTTCTCTAGTTGATCAGCAGTTGCACGTAGCCTCCCTGTAGAAATGATCCAGTATACACATGGACCTATGTCTCAGCACTTGTCCCTGTTCACTTGAGGCAGCAGGACAGAACATGACCGTGGCTCTGTGTTCATAAGGAAACCCACAGCATGTGAACGAGGGTCTGTAAAGCTGTGTTCTTTCCTGCGTTCGCAGGTCACAGGGCGTTGGAGGCTCTGGACATGATAAAGGACCTTTTCTAAATGGATAATGCCCACACACGAGCGTAACCCCACACCTCGCATCGCTAGCCTTAGAGACAGGAGATGAGCCATTTCTCTTCATGGTTCACACAAGTTCGCCTGTGCGATTGTCACACCGACAGCTTGTCTAGGTCAGAGGTCACTGTGGAGGGAGGGAAAGGCCCTTGATTGGACAGCCAAAGATCCTGGGGGTCAATTGGTATCTGGACTGCCAGTCCATCACATTTGGCCATTACCTAGCTGAAAGCTCCTGTGCAATGATCATCAACATGAACTAAGAGCCATTTTAATGGAAATTACATTTAAGCTCTCTAACTTTCCCTTTTTTTTAAGTAGGGTGCTTTGTAATTTGAATGTCAAATGCAGAAAAACTAAAGGTGTTTTACATTAAAGTGAAGACCATTCATATACTGTAAGTACTATCTGTAGATGTGTGCCGCATTAATTAATCTGAAAACCATTAAAACAGTTGGATTGCGCAAGCCAGTAAAAAGAGACCTGTTATTTTCATGCTCAATCATGCTCAATCCCCTCCTATCGGAAGGTCATTGTATTTTGGCATACAGCAACCCTTTGTGGATGGCGATGGTCAAATGAGAATGCTCAGGGTGCTTTAGACAAAACCTCTAGTCCATAGTGACAGAGCATTCAGAAGTTAGTTTTATTTAAAGTCTGGTCTGCCCTTCTCTCTCTCTTTACTAACTGCTTGTAGTTTTTATTTTATTTTAGTGCTGCCCTTTAAACCTGGGTCCAGTCAGGGTCCAGTGAACATCCTTAGTTTGCAAGGCTCTGACAAGTTACCCTTTTCCTGTGGGCAGATTCATTCTGTGCCCCCCCCCCCCCCCCCCACGCTTGACTGCCATCTCTGCCAACCCCCCCCCCCCATCCCCTCCCCTTCACGCTGGGGGTCGTCTTCCTGCAGACACCTGAACGATCTCCGCCCAGGAAACAGCCAAACGCGCCGACGCACCTCGGCGAGCCGCAGATCGGCGGCGGCGGCGGCTCCGCGCGGAAGAACCCGCTCGTGAAATTCAATAACCGCGTGCTTACAGCGGCTGGCGCACGATCCGTCAGAGGAAATCGATAGTGCAGCAGCCCGCGACGCATCATCAGTCCATCAGCACGTTAACCTCCATCGCTCAGACGCCGTTAAGGACAGTCTAATAATCTGATGCCCCTGAGCCTCCGGCAGGAACCCTCTCAAGATTCCTCTTGTCACGTTGTAATTTGATCCATGGTGTGTATTAGCTGTCTTGAACGCATCCTTCATATGAAGTGAGCCTGACCTGACCCAGTCTTTCACCTAGCTCTGACTTTGGCAGCGCTCGCCAGCATCAACTACTGAACCTACCGCTTAGCTTGGTAGCAGAGCCCTTGCTGGGAGGAGCTTCGGTAAACTGCAGTTAGTCAGTAACCTACACAGCTCTCTGGAACACAACCATGTAATCAGCCATCCATCGTCGCATGCTGGACTGCGTTGGGACCGCTTCACCACAGAGAGAAGGAGGGGTCCTTACTGAGGGCCTCTTTTCTCCTGCTCCAGTAGTAATTACTTCCTGTCTGGTTCGCCTTTAACGACACAGGCAGGGCAGTGCGACATATTACCTGCTGTCCCAGTGTCTGGTCGTGTCTTTATGGTCGTACAGGGTGTGTGGATGTGACAAAGGCATCAATCTGAGGAGAAGGCCGGTCAACTGCAGCTTAACTATCCCCAGATGGTCGCTAGGTCTGAATGACTTCCTGACTGAACTGGCGGGGCTCGCGTGATTGGTCTAAATGAGTCCAACACCTGCAGCTCCATTTACCTACATCAGCAGAGAGAGAGAGAGAGAGAGAAAAGAGAGAAAGAGAGAGAGAGAGAAATCCACAGCAATGGGGTTTATTGAGAGCAAAGCACCTAAAGCTAACTTGTGCAATACGGACTGTACCAACGCTAACATGTGCAAGGCGGACTGTACCAAAGCACTTTGAGATGCTGCATCCCAGAACTGCAAGGGAAATTAAACAGTGCCTGGACAGAAAGGGCAGTTCACAGTACTGTGACTGCATCAAGACCTATCCTTTCTGCCACACCGCCACAAATAAATATCTTTATTATAACTAATGTGCCTGCTTCGACATTTAAGGGCTTCAAGAAGATAGACTCATTCAAGGACTCCCCCAAAAAATCTATGGAGTTTAACAGATCTTCAACAAGGGAGTGTGCAGTAAACTCTTTCAAAAACAATTTGAAAAAATTCAGGTGGAAATTCTTTGGGTTTCGCTTGGTTTGTATCATTGTCAAGTACACACGATTGTGCCATATGCCATAACACAACACTGTTTGTAATTACCGGTGACCTCAGTGGTAAGTGGAGGTAGTTGTATGGGTTCTAGCCATGGTGTGTCGCCATCTGGTGCCTTCAGGTGTTTTGAGTCGTAAACGTTACATTAAGAAGCACGTACACGCATAAAGAATTCATGGTCCCCCAAGGTGTTTCGGTACGCGAGATAATCTTCTCCATTTCGATGTCCCAATTTTTTTTTGGGGGGGGGAGTTGGAAAGGATGAAATGATGGCGCTTTTTGTCCTGCGGCCGGCCTCTTCAGGAATTAAAACCTGACCATCTTGAAGAACAGGTGCCAGGCACTAACTGATCGGCCATTTTGCCTCTCGTTTGACCATCTGTGCACCTGGCAGGCTTCTATAGCAACTGCTGTGCCGAATGGAAGTGGAGGCATTTGGGCAGACGTGTGTCCTTGACTGGATGAATAATTCACTACATATGCCGTGGACCGAATGGATGACAGGAGGCTCCCGATTGGCCGAAGCAGCCGATCTTCTCCAGGTCTGACAGCGTGGTGTGGCTCAGATCAAAGAAAGAAAAAATGGCCGACCAAACGCTGGACTAAACCGTCATCAAGGCCTTTTGAAAAGTTCACTCGCTCTTCATCGCCCAATCATTTGGTTCCATCTCAGACACTCTGCACACTTTCTCTTTGTTCTTTCTCATTCTCTCTCGCTATTAAAGGAAATGCAGAACTTGGCTTTAGAATTCTGGCCAAATTATCTTCCAGGACCAGCGCTAATTGGAGGCATCCATTTCCTAGGTCATTAGTACCCGCAGAATACAGCAGAAAACCCAAAGGAGAAGGATGTGGTGACGTGAATGATGTTTCAGATGCATTGAAACTGATTAGGGAGCAAATTGTTCTTTCCATTGTTCATTCGCCAGTTAAGCCATGCCTGCATGGCTCAGCTCCATCAGCTCATCTTAGTTAGTGCACTGTTTTCTCCTGAAAAATCCATGAAATCGTAGTTATTGTGAACTCTTTGATGTTTTACATTTCATATCAGAGCACGAGTTGGAGAAAGAGAAGTGCGTTTTTCTATAATCAGCCCTGTTTCCACCAACCCCTGTGTTTTACTCGTGTGTGATTAGCCGGCCTTTTACGCCTCAGCTCTGCTTTTGATCAGGTCAAGGAGGGTCACATGAACAGAAAAGTTTGGAGGGAAACATACCTAAAACTTCCACAGTAAAGACCGGCTCATACAGTAATCTGGGAAAACCTGACAGCAAAGACAACAGATTCCGCTGCTTCTCAGTCTTATCAGTTCAAACACAACACAAAGAGATGCCTTTTATCTCTTCCCTCCTTTATTTCTCTCCTCAGCTTCCTTTGGAGATTTATTCCCGATACTTTTATTGTCTTTTTATATCCTTTCGGTCTCTCTTGAGAGAAGAGTTTGCGCCGATCAAAATGTAACGTCCCAGACGCCTTGACGATTACATTAAGACATCTTTCTGTGGCCATGAGCAAACTAAGTTGATCATGGTTTTGTTTGAGGAAGACCGAAAATGGTCTTCAATAGCTCCATCTATCTCTAACTTTTTTTATGCGTAATTACTTCCGTAGATGTAAAGATTCGTAAGTCAGACGGTTGTACCACTAATACACCCATCGCCATTGGACAAACGGGTTTTGGCAACGTGCTGTCCAAAGATTCAGTGACAAGAAGTAAAACAACATTTGAATCAGCGGAACTTTAACCTGTGATGAGACGAATGTTGAATGAACCCCCATCGAGTGTCATTAAAAGTAATAATGAAAAAAAATTCTGGAAGGCTGCAAGTAGTGATTCATCAGGCAAATCCCGAGCCGTTCTTTTATACAATTGTTCTCTTTTGTCTATTTACGCGACGGGATATTTTATCACATGGTATTTATCATGTCATTGAAATCCAGGTGCAGCAGATTTCTGACAGAGCAGCACTTTGTATTTCTCAGAAAGACTGATTTAAATGTGAATGGTCCCCACGTAGCCTCCCACGCTGTCTCCTATTGGATGATCCTGAGGACTTAATCTAGCTGTGGCAGAGCAGCAGGCTGAGAAGATGCTGTTTGAAATGACGGCAACCCAACACAAAGGATCATGGGGCTCGTCGTTCGTCACCATCCGACTGCCCTTCGAACAGACACCCTACACATTTCACAGATTAGGATTTCCTATGACACCGATTTCTTAAGTTTTGAAAAACACATTGTAGAACTTGCAAAGTGTTTTTGTGTCTCTCGTGTAAACGTGGGAGACGCAGCAAAGTGTCCAGTCAAAGAGCATTTGTGTAAACAGCCAAACCTGTCAACACATGGTCAGCAATTAAGTCACTCTGACGGTTTGTATTAGCAGAGTGGAACAAAGTGAAGTGCGTCTGTGTTAATTGCCTTCTGCTGTCTGTCAGCGTGACGTTTTTATCATTGGCGGTGGCATCTGTGCCTAACGTACCTGCCAGGACTCTGAGTGCAACAAAGAAAGACCTGCAGTGGGCTATGACAGCTCTCATAACAGACTAAGCCTGACCACTTTGACAAGTTCTGATCTGTTATTCAGGGTTTCCAATCACATTCATCCTGTATCTGACAACCATTTGGTTGAGCTCCAAATCACCGGCACCTATTTCAGGGCTGACCTTTTGCAAGCAGTGCGGTGTGTATAGCCAATATCGATGATGTGGACCTGGAATACGTCGTGTAATTCAGAGGAAGTTAACTCGTTTTTGCGGGAACGTTAGCAGATGTGACAGGCGTGTATTGATCCAGTTCCAGATAAACTTCACTTATCTCTTTCATATACCCTGCGATCGATTCAGACATAATACCATGCGGCTCCTACAAAAATTGATATCTCGTTATCGCAAATGCAAGTCTGCGTTTGAATCTGACACTTTCAACTTTTTTGCCCGTTAGTTCTTGAAAGAGGCCTGTACTGAAATCCGTTTTAAATTTACATAAGGCCCTGTGTGAAATGTATATTCTGCTGAAAGTGATGCAGTTGAATATCTCATTACAGTTTTGCTTTACTAATGTGCTAGGATTATTTACCATAGGGGGATTATACTGTACACAGGCTCTCATTTATTCATTTTTCTGACGATACAGACCATTGCCTTAGATGAGAAATTTCATTTCATTACATTTCACGCTACAACCCCGGAATCTCCCCCTTAATCAGGCTCTCATCCCACAAAACCCCTTTGGACTCGTTATTTATTAGCTTTGCTTTAGTCCACAGTGAAGTGGTCATCAAGTATTGAAGTTTTCTCCGTTTTGGATGTCGTAGATGCTAGGCCCTGGGACTAGTCTGTGAAGCCTTGAAGAGAGAGAGAGAGGAGAGAGGGAGAGGAGAGAGGGAGAGGAGAGAGGGAGAGGAGAGAGGGAGAGGATAGAGAGAGGAGACAGAGGAAGAGGAGAAAGGAGACAGAGGAGAGAGAGGAAGGAGACGGAGAGAGAGGAGACAGAGAGAGAGAGGATAGAGAGGGAGAGAGAGGGAGAGGAGAGGAGAGAGGAGACAGATGAGAGAGGGGGAGGAGATGGAGAGAGAGGAGACAGAGAGAGAGAGGAGAGGAGACGAAGAGGGAGAGGAGAGAGAGAGGAGAGAGGAGACAGAGGAGAGACCAGCAGTGGCAAAAAGAAATCTTCCTTTTCCCTTTCATTTCCCATCTTTCAGCATTCATTAATAATGCTGGCTAATGTTGACTGAAGAGGTTGAGAGAAGAAAGACGAGGTATAATGTTTAATCACAGTTTATAAACCAGTGGACTTTTCTTTGCCAAGGTTGTAATTGGTTCTCTTCACAGGTTTTTTGTCCTTTGTGATTTCTAGTCATTTAGAGAACAAATCAAACAACGATGCCAAAATCTCTGAAACGAATAATTTTTTCGAAGCCTCAGGGATGCAGAATCCAGACCCTCATTACATACCGAGAATTTTGTCAATTAAGGCAGCAGGCATTTATTCTGTAATGTTATACTGTGAGTGTACACCCCAAAATAAAACCCTGATTTCCCCCAAGAATTAACTATGGCAACAGACTATAAACCTGTTAGTGATGATGCAGCTGTTACACTTGCTGTCTGGTTTTACAGCTGCCTTGCAGCGCTGATGAATGGAGACGAGACGTTAGCACACAACTATACACTTGAGATGGCAATGTTGAACTATGAAACGCAGCAGAACCAGGTTCATTTGGATGCTTCTGTCAGGAGAGGAGTCAAGATAAGATTCACCCTAATTCCTTTATCGGTGGCTAGGCTACGAATTCAACCCACCGTTGGATTCAGCACCATCACAAAAAAAAAAATTTATGAGCCGCTGAAAAGTAGATTTCTTTTGATACTACATCTGATCTTTGAATACTTCCCAAGCGAATTAGCTGGCTAGACAAGCTATCAGCATTTGTTTGTCATTCTGTGTTGTTTTAAGTAAGACAGCGATGGAATTAGGGCACGTTGGCAGACATTTCCAACATCTTGATTATTGGTTTGAACCATCTTTTGTCCTCAGCGTAGTTAGACTTTCAAACATAAAGTTCTTGAAAAGAGCAAAACCAAGGCAACGCAAGTCCACTCTGCTCATTTGATATTGTTTGTTTATTTTGTGCACCAACATGTCTGCCTGGCCTCATTGAAAGAACTTTGAATGCCGTCGGAAGTTGCAACTCAAAGACATTAAAAAAAGGAAATTGGGTAAACGCTGTGGGGTGTCGTTTAAAGAGATCTCACACTCCCAGCAATTACAAAGAGGGAATGCAAAATGAACTGATTGAACGAAATAAAGAAAAAGAGGAAAAAAAGAAAACGTTTTTTTGAAGATTGGCCTCACGCTACGCTTCGCCCGCACACCTCAAAGAGAGAAGGGAGGTTGAACAACAGAACAGCGTGAAATAGGACTATTCCTGTGGGTAGTACACGCAATAAAGGCAAGGTTGAAAGCCACCCAACAATACATTTGCCTACCCCCCCCTCTCTCCTTAACTTCCCCTCTTGTTTGAATTTGAAAGGGTTGCCAGGGAATTCTGGGGGAAAAAAGGGTCTAGAGGAGGAAAAGCTCCAAGTTACCTTTGAAGGAGATAAACAGATTTGACTTGAGTGGAGTTATTTGTTCTTGGGAGACAAAATACTGTCTCAATGACCTCCAACAACAGACAAGGCCAGACGGACTGTCAGACCCATGTATAAGCTATGCATACGCAACAGCTTAATGAAGATACGTGAAAAATGGCGGAGGTCAAGTTTGCCAAGCTTGTTTTTCCTGACGTTAATGACAATGTGCAAAATAATCTTTGTTGAACACATGCTGTATATCTGGAATCAACTATTTGAACGGGTCCTTTCTCTTCGGTCTTACACTGGTTCTTCCAGGGAGGATGTCTGGCTAACTCTGGATTCAGGGATTCCTGATCATCACCTGTCGTCCATGAATTATCCATCCCAGCTGGATCCCTCTAACCCACCATGCTCGTAATTCATCAACATTTGCATCATTTAAAATCCCGCTGTTTCGAAAGCACTCCTAATTAGTTTGCCTGCTTCGTCTGATATGCTCACATCGTTACCTTCTCTCTCTCTTTATGTTGCCGTGGGTGACAGGGATCATTTGATCAGAGCCCCAAGGGGGGGGGTTGGAAATAGGTTAACAAGTTCAGATCGAATCCCTTTTCATTTGACACATTCTTTCCTTTCCAGAACGTACAGGAGCAGAATGATCGATGATGACGCAAGTCTCCTTTATCAAATGTTTGCTGTTTCTGTTTACTTTTGCGGTAAACAAGTGTAACTTTAGCTCGAAAATAGCAGACATCTTCACTGTAGATGTGGCTACATGACGTTGTGTCCTCGGGGAAGGGACTTCACCCTACCTGCCTCAGGGGGGAATGTCCCTGTACTTGCTGTAAGTAAGAGCGTCTGATAAATGACTAAACGTAAATGATAACATGTGTGGTGTTGTTCGTGCCAAACATCTGCTGAGAAATTCAAATGTGGATAGATGGTACTCTGTGATTGATGGATAACTCTCGCTTCTTGATTTATGAATCTGTATTTAATGGGATGTGTAAACAAAACACACAGCATATCGAACAGGAGTGACTTCATCGTAAATTTTCCAAAACTTTTGGGGTCTTTATAGGAACATCCCAAAAAGTTTCCCTGTGAAAGCCTTACCTTCAACCTTCCATCTCTTTTATTCTGTTTCTTTCTCTCTTTTCTACCTCTCTTTCTATTTGGCATCTTCCTCCCTTCATCCACTTGTGTCTCTGTTCTACCCATACTTGAATCGCTTGTCTCGCTCTCCCTCTCTTTCTCGCTCTCTCATCCTCCTTCCATCTATTTCCTTGTCGTTGTCGTGTTCGCTTTCCCGTTCCATTGTGTCACTGTCCCACCTCTTCATCGAGCCGAGTCACTTATATAAAGGGCAGGAGCTTTCATGCCACTCTAAGCCTACCTTCCGTTCAAAGATAGACAGTGGAGAAACACATGGGGTCCATTCAGCGTGTCTCACACACTTTCAAGCACACTTCTTACACAACCACCACAGAGCAGAAGAAAAACTTTATTTTCTCCGTCTTGATCCTTGATCTTGTTTCCACGTTCTTGCAGCCGTGCACGAGGCACTCGTGATGATAAAGCCGCCGCAGAGAGAGAGAGAGACATCCTCTTCAAAGTGTCGGGATCCGACGGCACGTAATGATATGTCTTAGTAAGGAACACTCACTGACAATTGTTTTTCTTTTTTTTCAGTCTCATCGTCAGAGGCAAGTTTGAGCAGATAATTTTTTGCTTGGGGGGAGGGGGGGCGAGGGGGGCGAGGTGGGGGGTTGTTTGTTTTACCAAGATTGTGGTTAGCGTTTTCTCCTCGTTAGCAGGAAACTTCATTTTAAAGAGGGAATACACGACAAGGCAAGGCTGTGGAGGCTGACTGAATCAGACACACCATGTCCAATACAAAAATGTTTTGTCCAGAAGTTGTGATTAGGGGATGTGGGGTATTCTGGGAGAGCGATCCACACGGTCATCTGTGTGGGTCAGAGACAGGACGACGCAGCATGGTTAAACCATGAGCAGCACAGTACAGCAGAGGAGACTTGTTTACCATCACAATGTAGACGAGAGGAAGGGAGGGAGGGAGACGGAGGCAGGGAGGAAAGGAGGGAGGGAGAAAGAGGGTGAGTAAGGGAGGGGTCTGTGGGCTGTGAGTCTCTGTGTCTCTGCTTTGTCTATTATTCTAGTTCAGGTTTTATTAAGACATTTTCAAGACTAAGAACATTGCCACTGTACTCAGCTGCTACCGGTGCTCTTACAACTATTATCTCTGCACTTTCTGTTCCCATTTGTGTCTAATCTTTGTTCATCTTAATTATCTCTCTCCCTCCCTCTCCCTCTCTCTCTCTGCCTGCTGTTTGTGCCTACATTGTGCAGAGTAGATTCACATTCCTCCATTAGAGAAATTCTAGAGTGACGGACATGTAAGTAATTGCCCTATTACTAGATCTTTCTCACACACTTCCTCAGCCCCCAGCTGTTCTCTGGCCCCGTCTGTCAATCTTCTCAGAAAAAGAAAGAATATCGCCAATTATATGGTTAGAGCACAGAAGACTAGCCGTAAAGGTGGGCACACGCACACGAAAGCATGACCTCGATGGTACATCTGCAAACATGGGATTTCACACGCAATTCCCAAGTCAGTTTTGCCCAAGGTCTAATTAGAGAATGTCATAATCAGCCTATACTTTGTAAACGGTTCCCCGTGAAGCCATCAAAACCTTTATTATAGTTGTCGATAGTCCAACTCCTCTCCTCGTAATGCAGTCTATCTTCAATGGCAGTATCGTCTGTGTGGCTCATCTCCTTGAAGACGTTCATATACCATAGCCTGTGATTATCCTGCTTGGCGTCGCTGGGTTTTCCCCAGTGTTTTTCCATTGGCAGTGACAAGACCTGATTAAACTTTTCTGCTTCGTTTCTGCGCAGACCTCTACTCAACTCAAATTGAAAGCCTGGCCTTGTGGAATCCCATTCAATTAGGACGAAATAATTGTCTTCCGAGGACAACTGAGATTGGCGGCGAGGTAATTGCATTGGCACAGGGTGGCGTTAAAAGTTGTCTCTTGTTCAACTTGCGCCCCCCCCCCCCCCCCCCCCGCGGGGCGTTCGTGCGTGTCATCTATGCACATCGAGTCTCATCTCACTCTCCACCTATCGCTCTCTCTGTCTCTCTGTCTCTCTCTCTCCTCTCTCTGCCTGTCTCTGTCTTTCAAAGCTTTGGACCCATAAGTCAGAGTGGGGGGAGGGAGGCCATTGTTCGTGTGGCTGCACCGTGCCGACAGTGTCGTGGGTGTCTAATGAGGGGCGCAACGATCTCTTCAGCAGGACCGGCGGCAGACATCGCTCCTCTCTCCTTCATCCCTCGCTCAGAAGTTAGACTCACTTTAAAACATACTGGCAGTGATTTCTCTCTCTCTTTCTCTCGCTCTTTCTCTCGCTCTTTCTCTCTCCCTCGCCCTCTCTCTCTCCCTCTCTTTCTCTCTCTCTGTCTCTCCCTCTCTCCCTGTCTCTCTCTCGTACATGTTCACACACATTGCTGCCTCTGCTCGAATCGTACATCAGTCTTTCCAGAAGCATCTGTATACTAACGCCAAACCACATTCCAGTTGGACTGCAGGAGTCTGGCACAGACTCGAAGGCACGGAGGACATTTCAAAAGCATGACGTTCCGTCTGGAATCTCCACCAGGGATTCCAACAACTGCTGTCTCCACTGCCAGCCTTATGAACACAGCTACAGGGATATCAAAGTTACAAACATAGAGTAAGATACATGAGATTTAAAGACACAGCTAGAGTGAGAAAACAGCAGTTTACAGGCCGGCCTGAGAAAGCTTGCTCAATATTGCATGTACAGGCCTCGGGTCTCTTTAAACACAGTGCTCCACATTACACAGACGGGGCCCTTGGGTCACAACAGGAATATGAAACAGTTGAGTTATTTCCCTCGAAAGGGGAAGAGAGAATGGAGAGAGGGAGAGAGGGAGAGAGGGAGAGAATGGAGAGAGGGTGAGATGGAGAGAGGGAGAGAATGGAGAGAGGGAGAGAGGGAGAGAATGGAGAGAATGGAGAGAGGGAGAGAGATGAGCTTGAATCGAATCAAGTTGCTTGTTTATGTTTTGTTTTCGCGTGGGCCTTTTTACGACGTCACTCAGATCATGCGAGTTGTCCAGTCTCACTGTCAGAAAGGCTAAGAGACATAGGAAGCGAGGTAAGAGATGTAAAGAGAGATAGGGGTAGAGAGGAGAGAGAGAGAGACCGATCTGTTTTTTTAATCACTGTTTCGGTGCTTCTCGACCATCTGCAGAATCTTCCTCCTGAAGCTAATTAGACTGCATTTCATCAGATGCTTCATTTTACAAGTGCCTCTTAATCATGTTGGCAGCACAGTATCCCCCCCAAAAAGACAAAGTATTACATCTTGAGAGTGCAGCTAGGATGATCCTCAAGCATTGATTCTGATGAATGCCCCCAGACGCGCTGCTGCGTCAGACCAGTTAGGGGTCGTTAATGGCAGGATTAGCACCCATTAGCGATTTCACCGGGATGCGCTATAATAGTTGCGTACCTACTGTACTCGACACTGTACACTCTGGAGAATGGAGAAGAGTATAATACTATATCTGGTGTCCGTATCAGGCGTAGACAATCATCATGGTTGAATATTCAGACAAGGAGAGGGTCTTTTCATGGTGCATTTAGTCCCATTTAAAAAAAATCGGAAATGTTGTTGTTGTTGTTGTCGTCCTATTCATCCTATCTTTGTATTGATACGGTCATGTCCCTGTCTATTTAAGGCACATTAACAGAATGGGCAGTGATTCATCCATTCCCATTAAGCATTCACAACAGGACGGTGCTGTTAATGTAATGTGAATGTACGTTTCCGATGTCGGCCTATTTATACATCACTGCATTGAATGAGTCACTTTAATGATACAAAAATAACTAGATAGCATTTTGTGTTGCTATTTTGTGTTATGATCTCTAGGACTCCTGAAAGATATTAAGGCGAAACATTTCTGTGGCAACACATCCCTTGAAACCTTCGATGAATACAAATGGTAGACCTATTAACGAGCAGTGGATGTTTAATGGACAATGTGACTGTGACTGAATGGAAGAGATCACGGTGATGTTTTTACATAGTTAACGAGGTCGGTTCGGAGGCTTATCGCTTATCAGCAAACGTTATTTCCATCTGTGTGAACGCGTTCCCTGGTCGTGCAGCCATCTCAGATCAGCCTGCTGAATGGTTTTTGCAGTGACGCTGATTGAATGGAAACACATTCCATTATCTAACTCTGAGAATCCATCGTTAGGGATGGAGAGAGGGATGGAGAGAGGGATGGAGAGAGGGATGGAGAGAGGGATGGAGAGAGGGATGGAGAGAGGGATGGAGAGAGGGATGGAGAGAGGGATGGAGAGGGATGGAGAGAGGGATGGAGAGAGGGATGGAGAGAGGGATGGAGAGAGGGATGGAGAGAGGGATGGAGAGAGGGATGGAGAGAGGGATGGAGAGAGGGATGGAGAGAGGGATGGAGAGGGATGGAGAGAGGGATGGAGAGAGGGATGGAGAGAGGGATGGAGAGAGGGATGAGAAATAAATAAAGAAAGAATATGTGTGTTTGAAGGGCATCTGGCCACCGTATTATCCCTGGAAAGCACCAATCCTTTCTCCAGGCTTCTGCTGATTATATTCCAACTCCTAACGGCCATATCAAACCTGTAGTCGCACCATGGGATTTGGTGTACTCGTATTTATGACTTGTTGTTTTGTTATTTGTGTCGACAAAAATTGCACAAATAATAGCTTTTAGAGTCGGCAGTAATGACAGTTTGCTAGTAGAGGCTGCTAAGGCTTAATCTTCGTAACATCCCCCTGGTTACATTTACATGTATTCCTTTTTTCATTTTCTTTGCGACAAACACACACTCACATGCACAAACACACGTACACACACACACTCACATGCACACACACACTCACATGCACGTGCACGCACATTCTCACACAGACCCAGGTACCGCAGTGCTAAAGTTTTCAGCGGGGTGTAATATCCCATAATTAGGGTAATCATGCAGGCACACAAATGATGTGCATTTCAGTTGGATGAATGGTTTATCCCAGAATAACACAAGATATGATGGTTGGGGATTATTCTAGTTTTCATTTGTCTCCTGCCATGATTTCCAACGCCATTTTTACCAACATGAATAGCATTTGTTCTGCTAATGTTTGGAGTTGCGTGTCAAGGACTAGGGTGTGTTATCACTCCTAATGAAGAAGCTCTGTGGATCATGCGAACGAAGAGCAAATTGACTTGCTCTAGCCTTCGCAATAATGTATTCAGTTGCCCTTTCCATAATTTAGAGCTGCTGAATGAAGATATTCAACTGTGTTTGGTTGGCTTTGCAAAGTGTTCTGCCATGAACACTTCAAATGAGAGTAAGAGGCTGAGAGAGAGAGATATAATGAGAGAGAGAAAAGGAGAGAGAGAAGGAGAGAGAGAAGGAGAGAGAGAAGGAGAGAGAGAAGGAGAGAGAGAAGGAGAGAGAGAAGGGGAGAGAGAAGGGGAGAGAGAGAGAGAGAGAAGTGGGGGACTGGGAAAGAGCAATCTTTTAATCAGACATTATGTGGTATTGATTACATTCTAAATGTCATCAGCTTAATTGGACATGCAGCAACACTTTAAATGTACCGTTCTGGTGCTATCCAACGGGGTCTCTCCATTAAGCAGAAGAATATTTAAAGGTGTCGAAAAACCGACCTATCAGCAGTTATCTGTTGTTGTAATTGATGTTATCAATCAACCCGCTGCAGGAATCATTCTATCGGAACCAGGGAATGTTTGGGAGTTCTACATCTCAGTGTGTTGTCGGTTACCTTCAGAACCGTGTGTCCTGACCTCCGAGAGCTTGAGTTCTCAACAGAACTCTTGTTGATAGACACTCCTGGCTTACTTTTCAAGCAAGCCCACTGTCTGACAATCGGGCTTCCTGTGCCAGGGCCTTGCTCCGGCGGTGTGCGCTGAAAGAAGTGGGAGGCTTGTTACGGTATGGAACAACAGAAGCAGTCTGTCTTTGAGAGGCTCCGGAGCCCTTCTTCAGCTCTGCCTCCTCTGCATTCCTGGAAAAAAGTCCCATTCAGACATCGCTGATGTGCCGATGGGAGGAGGCGTGTTGTCAAAGCATGTACGTCCACCTCAAGGTCCATTCCCCTTTCTTCTATTCTTACAACACCACGGTTCATTAAAACCTGCTTTCACCTGTATATCCTCTTCCACGTTATAAATACGGTATAAAATCCAAACAACTTTCATCGCTGCTGACTTGATTACAATCTGTTTGAGAAATAGAACGAGTGACTTGTGAATCAGGTTATCAGGTCACGTGTGTTTAATGTTCAAAATACACTATGACTTACACGTCTAAACATCTTTTTTTCTCTCTTTTGCTCATCATTCTCGTGCACAGTTTTCCAAAAGGATTAAACTGTCCTCTTTGATAGATTCGCCTCCGAGGGGGATAGTGTAAATCTGTCCGCTACTGGCAAGGCGGTATGTCACCGGCATTTGTAAGCAGGTGATTTAACTAGCGTGAGCTGACGTGAGGGGGAAAAGGCTTTCACGTTCATCAACGTTGTTTCTGCTTGTCGTAGACGCGACAACATGCCATAACTGATATCGGGAGCAGAAAAGGTAAAGATTCATCTGAAAACAACTTGTGTTGTCTGAGGACCAGAAAGAAGAAGAACGCATCAACGTTAAACGGCACGTGCAAGTCATTCCGGAAAGTTCATCATTGTGCGTTCTGAGGAGAGTGTAATGTGGTGTCAGCCCTCACTGTCAATCACTGGAAAACAGCTGTTCCCTCCGACCGTTCCCGTCCCCCCTGACCCCTTCAGAAGGTCACCCACTGTCCCGGAGATGCAGAAAAGAACAAATATGATCCATCAGTTCATTTCCAGAGTGTCCAGGTAGATTCCACAGCCTCGGCAGGAGGGGAGGGGAGGAGAGGAGCCTTTCATCAGTTCTCCAGCTCTCGTTATTGTTTGACAGACAGGCAAGATTACTTTCTAGAGAGTTCCGGTAAGGTGAGTGGATCCTTAGTTAGTCTGTAGCATAATGTGCCGCCTGGGTACTTTTCATTATTCCACCAACACCCATCACCTAGTGGCTTTGCTTAAACAATGTACGAAATGAAGGTATAAATATTAATGGGCCCTTTTCAATAAAGCAAGTCTGTTCATCTACTTGGGTCTTAAGGGACTCGTTGGAGGGGAAATCCCAATTGTATTTATTATGTATTTCAGGTTGGAACCACACGTAGACGCTGATTGTTAGAGTTGAAGTGATTAAGGCTTCTTTTTCATTGATCTGTTGTTTTATCAGCCTCAGATCACAGTCATCAGGGTTTCAAAGTGTCTCCTCAGAACCTGCAAAGCTGTTATTGTCAGGACTGGATTATATTCGGAGTAGAAAAACAACCACATTGCACATCAATCAATACGAAGACGTGGACAACAAACACCTCCCTGGAGAACAGCAGACAGGGTTTTCACAGGGAATGTTTCTGCAGTATGTTTCCATGTGCAGAAGGTTGCTTACTGAGTCCTGCAACATACTACAACAAGAGCAAATACTTCATTAATACGCATTTAATTATGACAGAATGTGTTACAGAATCACAAACGGAGCTCATCAGTAGGTAAATCTGAGGAACTTCTTTCATTGGTTTATTCATGATTTCAAAGTTACGCTTTCAATTAAATGTTTTCCATGAGTAATTTGACCTTTTCCTGTGGCCTTTCGTGTGACAGACAGAATATTGTGAGCAGCTGGATTCTGTAACAGGATTAAATGACTGCAGTGGAAACGCTGTCTCCTTCTGCCTGCCGTCACCGCCACACAGACAGGCCCAGCCACGGGTCCAGACTTGACATTTCACTTCCTGAGATGCCCCACGACGCCCAGACTGTCTTATTAACGAACCATATCAGACTGCGGCCATGCTGCAGTGAAGTGGCTCGCCTGATTTATATCATAGACATGGAGAGGATCGAGAGACAGAAAGACAAAGAGGAAGAGGATGAGAATAATAGGATTTAGCGGCTGTGACCTTTACCTCCCGAGGAATGGGGCCAGATTTTGGGGTATCGAGGCAATGATTTGCGAATCTGCAGTGCGAATGATTCATGGGGGCATTTTTGGGCCAAAGGGTTAAGGGTGGTCAGTGGGACGCCATGACCTCATTCTTTATACCAGAACCAAGACACTTGATGGAACATTAGCTGAGTGTTTCCCCAACAAATAAAAGACCTGAGGCTGAGAGACCTATCGCTCTTCCCCCTGGAGCAGGTGGGACTTTTCAGGTGAGCTCTTCCTCCTGTGGAAAACAGCGACCACAGGAAGGGTTCGCTTCCTTCTTTGTGTCCAATCCTCCAGTGGATCATTGTGACTCACGAGTTCCCTGGTACAAGCGTGTGACTGGCGTTAATCAGACACCAACCCCCCCTTTTTTTTTGGGCCTAAGAGAGAATGACTGGGCTGGTTCTTGTCAGAAAATCGATCGGTTGTCTTTATTTATGTTAATCCTAATGCCGTGAATCCAAAATACGATTAGGGTTTTTCTACACCGTACCATGGATTGAACTGGTTTCCAACAACACCTTTCAGAACAGAACGGTTCGGAAACAGAAACTAGCGAGCGCGAATCGCGACGTCAAAAGCTGAACCCGTAATTTAGGCAGATCAAAACCTGTTGTGATTTCACACCATCCAGCTGTATCTCACATCTGTCTTTATTTAAGAATACCTCAGAAGCTTGGTAACTCAATTTAGGAATGTTTGTTGTGTTTAACCCACTGATAAGCAGTAAGGCACAGTAAGAGCGCGGGTGCAGGTGTTATAATTCAGCCTGACAGGTGCTGGAATCTGGCTGTTTGCCTCTCCCAAAGCACCATTACCATGCAGGAAACATTCGATTCAAATAATCAGCTCTGTAAATTGAACTAATGAGCTGCTCATCGGAGGTATTTACTGGCTCGAAAAAATGATTTATTTGTCCCACGTTTCCTCGCAATTGGTTTGGTTGAAGTGATCCGAGAACGTTAACAGAGGCTGCTAAGAGAGCAGCACTTAGGCGTCTCTTTAACAGGACCCAAAAGCTTGTTTTGGGAGAGACTTCAAAAACGAACCGCGGTTCAAATAGCATGCGTTCAAAGATCGATTGCATATGAGCTACGCTAAGAAGTTCCTCTCAAAGCCTATCGATTTGAAGGCCAGCGCTCCGGTAGAGAGATTTAGCCTCACTGTAGTTGAGGGAGAGCGAGCGACACCCAGAAATCTTCCCCTGCATACCAAACGATGTGAAACTACTCTACTTTAAAGCTGACCGGGTAGCGGAGGGATGGAATCGCTGTGGGATCGTCTCCACGAGGTATTTACAGATCCACATCGGTCTTCAGATTAAAGGGACCTGCCTACCAGCTGATGGGACCGTTGATGGATAGGCCTGATGCATTATGGGAGAGGAATCTCAAATGGCTGATGGCGGCTGATTGTTAGCAGCCAAACAACCCCGCTCGCGGTGAAAGCAGTTAACGGACGAACATTTCCATCACAACCCCTCACTCTGTCTTTTGCTTTGCGCTCCGCTCTCAGAGCAGGCCCGGCCCTGCCCGTCCCCCAATCATTTGTTACTCGACGCAGTCTACTATTTCCCCCCCCCCCACACACACACACACACACACACACTGTTCGGCGCAACGACAACAGAAAAAGAGTCTGTCACCCGAAATCTTGTCGCCGAACGGTTCTCTGTAATTTGTTGTTGTTTCTCGGGCGTCATTCTTGAGCGCGCGCGACACATTAGTCTGGAGGAGTCCTGACATGAACAGATGCAGGATCCATGCTGGGGCTGAGCGCTTGTGTTCGCCTGCTCCTTTCACCACCGTCGGAAGAATGATGAGTCGCATGGGCTGTTTGTGTGTGTGTGTGTGTGTGTCTAGGAAGAGACTCCGCCTCCGTACGCCAATAAAGACAATATCCTGTGTACCCTGGTGTATGTGTGTGTGTAACCGGACTGTTTGTGTGGAGCACAACAGGACTGGTCTGCAACTACAGCATCTCGGTTCTGATGACAGAGACAAAAAGAGAAAGAGAGAAACAGAAAAGGAAGGGGGGGGGGCAAGGGTTGAGATGGAACACAAACTTGTTGCTAAAAACGATCCTCCCGTCGCTCTAGGTAAGACAGTCAATCTCTTTATTTAATTATTCATGGCCTTATTTGTTTTGTTTTGTTCGACATGGGATTGAGCACTGTGGGCAATTTATTTACATTTAAATGTATTCATTTAGCAGACACTTGGATCAAGAGCGACTTACAGAGTACAGGGACATTCCCTCTGAGGCATGTAGAAAATGACATGTAGCCACAGGCAGGAATCGAACTCAGAACCTTCCTATCATGTGCCCAACACCTTAACCTGCTGGGCCACGTGACTCTGGTACCTCACTTTACACTTTACCTCACCACAACATCCTTTCCCTGCCAAAACATATTCTTCTGAATCTTGCCACTGTGGATTCATTCACCTGCATTGAGTTGCGACTGGATTGGTGCTATTCTGATATGCACATATGATAAAGTGACCAACCAGCGAGGCTTCTCCCGCACGTGATGAGTCAATCTGTCACCTAGGTCATGGACTAGTATAAACTGCAACAGCCGAATGAATCACCTGCAGTAAAACCTGGGGCTGCATTTTCCCGCTCATTCCTCAAAATGACGTGTGGAAAACAGGCCTGGCAGTGATGACAAAGCGAATTTGATTTGACGCCTAATCCGTCTCGGAGATTGATGGGCCCAAGTGAGGGGGTGCGCGTTGGTCACAGGGAAAGAAGCCTATAGTTCTGCGATGTTTTCTTCAGCAGTAATAACTATTTCTTTCCGTCGAAGTTCAATCCAATAAGCTTCTTGGCTTGATGGTGAGACGGGAGAAACAGAGAGCTGGCGAAGCGAGGCGACGGCTCGTTCTTTCACAGTCGGTGCGTTTAAACAAATAGCTCGCGATCAAAGGGGGAAAAATAATGTTTGTTGCGCTTCTGCTAGTCTGCATCATTGTCAGTGTTCGGTTGTGCTGTGATACAGATGTAATGTATTATACAGCCTCTGGTACGACATGTATGCCCCCGACGCTAGTGATTTATGGCAACGTTCTGGTCTCAGCTGCTCAGCTGAAACTTTCGTCACATTTGTTGAGCATTGTTTGCAGGATTCGAAACCCCTTTGATAGGGGATGGCGTAATTAAGCCAAAGACACGCTTGGAAATTGTAAAATGTTAATATCCAGAAAGCAGCAGAAGGTTCCAGAAGGTTCCGTGTGAGATTCGGTTCCATTAGTGTCAGTGGTTACAGTGGTATGGTCTCCCCTGGCTATGAAGTGTTATCTTAGGACTTATTACAGAACTCACACTCCCACGCAATGCCTTTTTTCGAACACACCGACACACTTCCAATAATACACACTTATATACACACATTAACAGCCTTGACTTTGAGCCAGTTCCAGCATTCCAGCGCTGTGGGAGTCGTCCCAGGTAGATGGATGTCTGATCAGTGGACAGGGAGGTCAGGCATGACCAGCCAAGGGCAGGAATGCTGCTGAGTGTGTGGGTGTACGTGTGTGTGTGTGTGTGTGTGTGGGTGTGGGTGTGTGTGTGTGTGTGTGTGTGGGTGTGGGTGTGTGTGTGTGGGTGGGTGTCTGTGTGCGTGGGTGTGTGGGTGTGTGTGTGTGTGTGTGTGTCTGTGTGTGTGGGTGTGTGGGTGTGTGTGTGTCAAACTTCTCTTATGGAGGATCAGAGTCAGAGTTCCTTCATTTCTCGATTTAGCAGACCCCCCACCCTCACTACCCCCCCCCTCAGAGGTCCACAGTTAAAACCACATGGACAAGCCAAGGGCTTGTGTGTGTTGGGATGGCCGGGCGGGGGGGGCCTTGGCTGGAGATAAATCTTTAAGCCCTGAGCATGTTTCATTCAACATAACAAGGCATTTTCAAAAAACAAAAAAAAAATCATGGTAAAAAGGAGGCTGAAGAATGTTCCAGAAGGTTCCATTTGTACCCTTATTTGTGGTGGTTGAGTTTCAGGCACATTACACAAAGCTTACAGTCTCACAGCAGGTGAAAAGGCACAGTGGCAAATGAAAGCTATCTCAGTCTTCAAGCCTCACACTGAATATGCGTGTGTGTGTATGGGACATGTGTCTTCAAAACGATCTCCAGCGCTCTTCATTTCATGCCCAGTTTTTTGTGGGGGAAGCCCAGTGTTCTAGCAGACGTGAACTTTCATCGGCGTTTGCGCATCCATCCCAACCTCAAGTTCAAGACGTGACAGCCTTCAACTTCCTGCGACCGTGTTGGACATTAATATTGTCGGTATAAAATGTTAATGCCGCTATTAAACATGCTGTCCTGGAGCCTCCGCCTCACCGCCAGTAGATGGCCGACAGTATAAATCCACCGCGATACAGTAAAGAAAGGTCAGACAGGCTGGCATGCAATATGATGCAACCGTTTACGAAGGTTTTCGATTTGTAGGGTCAGCTGTGGGCTGTCGAGGTTTGAAAGATGAACGTGAGGCTGAAGCGGAGTTACATCCACTTCAGCGTGGCGTCCTCAGCGAGGGTCTGCATGCATAATGCATGAGGCCAGCGTTTCTCCTGAGCTCTGGGATGACACGGGGAGAGGGTCTTGTTGAACACCCCTCGTGGGGGACCAGAAGAGTACTCTGAAACAGTCAGATGTGCAAATTTGAACTTTTCTTGTGACTCTGAATTTGGTATTTTCTTGTTACTCTCATATTCAAGTGACCTTTCGAGTGTGCGAGTGTAGCAGGGGGAGTTATTATTGTTGGAATTAGTATACGAGTTGGAATTATCTGGAATGGAACTGAACTGTGTGTGCCCACAGGAACTTGTGCTTGTGAGTGTGTGTCTGTGTGTGTGTGTGTGTGTGGGTGTGTGGGTGTGTGTATGTGTCTGTGAGTGTGTGTGTCACTTGAAGACTCTTATTCACAGTTAACAGCTCTCATTTGAAATGATCTGGTGTGTATCGCAGCTAGAGACAATGAACTGCAGTTGCTTCTGGAACCTTCTACTGTTGAAAACACTTCACAGGCTTAGAGACGGATTACATCGCGGGCGTGAAAACAACGCACGCTTCACACGATCTTGAAGACAGGTCTTGAAATAAACTGAAAGAGCGAGAGAGAAAAACGTGTGTGTGTGTGTGTGTGTGTGGGGGGGGGGGGTGTGGATGTGTTTGTGTGTGTCTGTGTTTGTTGAACGCCCATAAAGACCTGTTTCCATAGCAACAACACAAGCAAAGCTTCGGATATTTCACTGCTACTCTCAATTCAGCAGGGTTCTATGGAAACCGGTCTGGGTGTTTAAGTAGCATTAAGCACACACACACACACACACTGTACACAAACTGTTATTTCCCTATTAATTCTGCACCGTGTGCCTTATCAATCACTGTGCTGCTCTGTTGTATTGATTCTAGGATGGATCTCCCTCAGCTTCCAAGATCCCCCCCTCAGGGATGAGGAACACTCGTCTCTGTAGCAGCGTAATTATCTCTTGCACGGCGACCGCTTGTTCCAGCCCCTCTGAAAGCCCCCTGACTCGATGTCATCATCCTCCGCGGATGGAACCGCGTGTCGGACGAAGCGAGGACCAGAGCCCATCTGAGAGAGGTTCCTCTGAAGATTCGTCTTGAGCTGCGAGACACGCTGGCAGTCACCAGCTGCTGGAGTGTCGCATCTGCTGCCAAGTACAAAGCCCCCTCGTCCCCCCTCGTCCCCCCACTCCCGACTCATCACGCTCTGATCTCTCGACTGTCGGAGAGAACCTGCGAGCTCATTACCGCTGTTACACCCAGGAGGATGAGAAGGGCCGGAGCTATAGAGGTTCGGCAGGATAAACGGCAGCGACCGGACGGGCGAACGCACGTACCAAAAACCTCCCCAGGTCTGCATGGTGACTAAAATAGTCTGACACGCTTTTTCGACGTTAAAAAATAAGGCTGCATTAGCATAATCCGTGTTTCTGTAGGTCTAAGAACCCCTCGAGTCCTGTTTGACCGCTTCTTTTTCTTCTCTGAACTGTGCTGACATATTACACACGTGTGCAGAAGCCAGACCGTGTCTGAGGTGTGTGATGTGCCCAAACTCTGCTCTGCGTTCGGCTCCGTCTCTCCGCTCTTCTGGGGTCATCCTGGGCAGCCTCTTCTCTTCCTTTGGCAGAATCCTCTCATCCATCTCCCTCTCCACGATGTTTGACTGTGTGTCCTAATGTTTCAGTGGTATTCTCTGCATTCCACTGAAATCCTCTGAACTCCATTCTTAATAAGCAGCACTTCTTTACTTTACACACCCGTAACATGTCTTACAATATAAAGATTATGTTCTAATCACTGGGACCAGTCTAGAATCAAAGGACTGTGGTTCTGTCCTGTGTCCTGTGTGAGGAACTACTGGATACAGTGGAGGACAGTCCAGTGAGTATAGCAATAACTGTCTATATGTCTACTTAACTTACTTATTAAAAATATATATATATATACTGGACTTCATCGTGCCCCCCTATTGTTATTATTGTTATATTACCCTGCAACTCTGTGTGCTGTACTTTACCCTGCTGCTGTTGTGAACTGCAATTTACAGCCCTGGAGGACAAATAAAGGTTTATCTAATCTAATCTAATCTTAACTGTTTTCTTTGAACGTTTGGGTTGAATCATGGTCTGATAGATGGATGTCAAATCACAAGTACACTACACACCCAGAGGATTTGTTTATTTGGTGTCATTCGATGCTTTTCTCAAAGTCTTCAACCGGTCTTTTTCTGAATTCATCTTCAAATTTGTCTTCTGTGTTTGTGTAACTTGCATGGCGAATAAAAACAAATTCAGATTCTCAGTATGAAAAGGCCTTTCCATTGCGCTCGGAAAAAGAACTGAAAGTGCACCAAGTTTAAGGCTGAACGATGAAGAGGCTCCCGCTGCGTCTCGCTCCACACTACCTCGCTCTTTTGATTAAGATCAGTCCCTCTCTCATTGTGAGCCGGTCTCCGTAGCTTTCGGCAGTGCCTTCTTAATAAACAGAATTTCTAAAGAGCTTCTGCCCCTGCTCCGCCTCAAACGAAACCTCCCTTATCGGGGGCTGTGCTCCACCGACCTGCGCCTCGCCAACTGGGTGCTCATAGACACTGATAAAATATTCACATCTCCTGCAACAAGATCCAACTCAGCACCCGCCCGCCCCCCCGCCCACCCCCCGCCCGCCCCCTTCTTCTCTCCTCTCTCACACAAAGCCAGCGCCCCTTGGGTGAGAGGTGTAGAAGGGGAGGGAGGGCCAAGGGCCTCAATCTGGGCACTGGATCCAAATGCTCTGGCTCCGAAGGCAGAATGCTAAACAAACACCGCTTTAATATGTAATCCTAATTAGATGATGCTCCAAGAGAGCAGAGTGCAGTTAAAAGCCCTCAGAGACGCAAAGGAGTGAGCCGAGAGCGAACAGCCTACTGCTGGGATCTCTTTGAAGGTGCGGAGCATTACTGTGTGGATGTCTGTAGAACCGAATCGTTTTTTAATTTAACTTTCGTTTCGTGCAGATTATTCTCATTGAGAGGAATTCGTTTTTCAAGAAAGGCCTCGTCGACCACAGCAGGGGGGTATACTGCTTCACACAATACCAATTCGATAAATCATTAACACCAACTTGAAAAAAGAGACACTTATTCAGACAAATACCCAGTACATAAATAAACACGACATATAACTATGAAAGGCGCGGATATTCTTCTGTTAACAGGAACATCAATCAACTGTTTGAAAGTCATCGTCATAACTGCAATATCCAGTATCCATTTTCAGGAGAGAATATCAGAACCATGGAACCATCTAACTGAAAGCTGTCCTTCTGTGACCTGTCTGAATCAATGACACTGAAGCGAATGAGAATAAGGCCTCATTTATAATCGTTCAATGAATTGATGAAGAAAATAAAAAAGAACAGCGATAATGAGGAATTCCACCCAGGATGGCCTCATAAATCAACGTGCACCGATATTTAAACCTGCCCAGGGTCAATGAGAATCAGCCCAAAACCTTTGTGAAGATCTTAATGATGTGTTAAACGTTTCTGATTTGAGTTAAACCTGAGGGCTGCATGATACCCCCAGAGCAGAGCAGTGATAGAGGCACCCAGCATATAACCTCCCTGAAATATAAACACCCCTGGAAGGTACATTGTACAAGCTATTTCCAGGCCTCCGGGGAAACAAGCTTTTCAAAGGTAATAGAAGCCAATTTACAGCTTGAGGATTCTTGTCGAGTCGCGGACAGGAAAGGGGAAGCTCAGCTTGTCGTGAAGCCGCTCTCCTGAACTTGCGACGCGTCGACATCCTGAAGCAGTGCTTCTCGCTGCAGCTTGAGGAGGGGCAAGACGCAGTGGCTTTTACTTTAGTTTGTGTGTCATTATGTAAAGCCTCTCGATATTTCATCTGGTTTCGATCTCGGCGCTGCTCGAGACGCAGGGCTGGCTTGTCTAGAGCAGGGGTCTCACTCGTGCTATCGAGGGCCAAGAGGGGGGAAGGTTTTCAGGACACCAGCTGATTTCACTAACAAGTTTCTCTACTAGGTGAAATAAGGTGGTGTAGTGCTTGGTTGACACAAAAACCTGCACCCTCTTGGCCCTCGATGGCATGAGTTTGAGACCCCTGGTCTAGAGAGACATGGTCCCTATATGAACCGCAATTACTTTCTTGGATAAAAAATTTCGGATTAATCTTCGACATCATCATACTTTAATGACATAAGGATAAGTATTAGATGTTTAATCTTTTTCGCTGACTGGTGGGCCTACTTATGTATGCATCGATGACTGAATAATTCAGACACCCTTCGGTTTGACTTTGCTTCAACGTTGACTCGTTGAAGTAAGATGAGTGGGTAGACATCAGGAAAACAATGCAATTGATAATAACACCGTTTCATCATCGTTTATTTAAACTGCCCCTTCTGCTCGGAACATTCAGCAATCTGTTTCCACAGTGCGAGGACCCAGATCTTGTCTAATCAAAGTTCACCGACCGCGCAACTATAGCGATCGGCGCTCCGCTCGCGTTTAAGCTGTCAATCCCGTCTGGCGAGCCGCCGACGCCCGCCGAGGGATCTTGACGGCCGGGGAGGCGCACGCGTCTGCCCGCCCAGCTGTCACAACTGTCTGGGGACAGAGGCAAGGCAGGTGACGTGCTGCAGACGACTCTGACACAGAGATGTAATTTTCCTTGTGACCTCAACGATCATGACTTATACCGATTTTTACTCTTCTTTTTTTCTTTTCTTACTGTCAGTTAGTTGAATGTACAGCGTCATCCAGAAAGCACTGTAATAATCATTCACTGGAATTGCTTGTTATGCTGTCATTCTGACTGACATTTCCGGACCAGGAGGAGGTAGACATGCAGAGGTGCTGAAGGAGATTGATTATTTGATTCAAACCATCCCCTCTCCAGGTCAATGCATTAATCCTACATGAAAACATGGACAAACAGTGCGTGCCTTGCATATGGAACGGCCCTTTAAGATACCTTTAGAGAAACGCTGCATGCAAAGTTAGGGTGAACATAACCAGCACAGCAAGAGCCCTAACTTTGCCATGTCAACGGTCTGTGAGCTGTTTGGGAGCTAAATCCAGGATATTGATTTGCTTTCACCAGGGGAGGGGGGGGAGGGGGGGGGGGGGAGGGGGTATTCAATTCAATGTCCCAGCAGAAAGAACGGCCTCTACATCAGCAGTCAAGGAACGTTAGCCTTCTCTGTACGGACAGTTTCATAGGAGGCTCCCCTCCTGAACATGAATTACCATGCCTAAAACTGAGTTTAAGATCAGCTTGTATTGCCCTGGGTTAACTCTTTGGCTGAAGACTCATGTTCCATCTCCCGCTTTCTCTCGTAGCATTACCACTCCTGCTTGAGGAAAAAAGTTGTTGGAACATTCTCTCCAATTTAAGGCTGTTAATGAACAGCACAGAGAGAAAACACCAGGGGATAATTAGCTGTAATTCATATGATAGCTGAGCCTAACCTGTTAAATCGGCCCTCTACCTTCATAGCCACGATTAATTCCTCCTTCTGTCTGGCTTCTGGGTAAAACCTGAAATTATGACATTAACACAAGATTATCCCCGAATTTATCTCTGCCAAGGATGCCATGTCAAACAGGCCATGCTCACACACACACACACACACACACACACACCTCCACACAAACACGCGATCACACACAGAAAAAACACACAGCCATCAAAGTCCAGCTGGGAATCTCTGCCAGACAGTTTACCCAAAAGAATTGGGGAGAAATTCATGCAAAATGTTGTTTTTATACTGCACCCCTGTTCCTTTTCAGTGGTGTGGTGGTGATATGGAGTGTCATGCTGCAAATAGCAGACAGGAGACATGAAACACGTGAACAGCACAGCAGGTTCTTGCTGTCCATAAAGGAGGCTGGAACAGACAGGGTTTGTGTGATGATTTCTAGGCTGATCTTGCTGTCGCCCACATCTGTGAGGTTTAAAGATAGATGTTTCAAGTCTATCTGGTCCACATTTGGGAGGTTTAGCGATAGATGATTCGCGTCTGTCTGGTACACATCAGACTTGAGTCATTTCCTTGGACATTTTCTCATCTGTTTGCCCTCTTTTTTTCCTGCTTGGCAGAGGTTTACCTTTTTTGAATGTAGTGCTAAAATACAGTTCATTTCCCCCTCCATCGGGGCTATGAACTATGTTCGATCAAACTGTGTCCTCTGAGCCTTCCTTTGATGATCACTTTAAAAAAAAGAAATGCAACTGAAAAAATTAGAGGGCTGAGCTAGGTCTGGTGTTGAGGGCGTTCAAGGGACTTGGATGAAGAAACAGCGAGAGAGAGAGAGAGAGAGAGAGAGAGAGAGAGAGAGAGAGACATACTGGTGCCTGGGAGGTTAAAAGGAGCATTTGAGTTTGGCTGTTTTCCTGTGAGATTATGACTGCAGCACTTCTGTGCTCGGAATACTGCTGTGTGTCTGTGTGTGTGGGTGTATGTTCAAAGGCCGCCACTATCAAACCATAGCCCTCTGTTTGAAAAGGCGGGCTGTATCTCTGTGGGGAAGCCTGCATTCTGAAGTGCACAGCAGTGTAAATGATCATGCTTGATTAAGAAAGGGACTATGTGAGTGAGTGAGAGAGAGAGAGAGAAGAGAGAGAGAGAGAGAGAGAGAGAGAATGTGGTCAGTGTGCATTTAAGATACTGTATATATTCCTGGTAGAAGGAGAGAGAGCAAAGAAAGAGAGAGAACTGTGAAGACAGAATGCCACTCCACAAGTGTGTGTTCACTTCTCCAGCTGATGGACTGGGGTCCCTGGTACCCTGGAAGCAGCACAAGCCGGGGGCTGGAAGAGGCTGTTATTCATCATCCCAGACCTTATCTCCGTCTCTTCCAATGCGATGGTATCTTGGAAGGCCTAATCTGGTTTCCAGTCACAGCATTTAACGCCCTTGGGAGGAGAGGCTATGTTGCCTGTCAGGACTCATTGTCCCAAAGCCAGGAGGAGGTGAGAACTTACTAACAGAGGTGCAGATAGATGAGGTAAAGATATGAGAAGGGAAGAGGGAGGAGGGTGTGTAGGACAAAGAAGAAGAGAGAGAGAGAACCAGAGAGAGAGAGAGAGAGAACCAAAGAGAGAGAGGAGAGAGAGAGAGAGAGAGAGAGAGAGAGAGGTGTGACGTGAGAGGGAGAGGCATCAAAGACAGCAAACATATTGATCGACGTGTAAAGACAGGGTGGCAAAATGTGTGTGGAATTGTGTTTGCACATGGGTTAGAAGGTTTGTGCTGACAGAAACGGCATCGTGACAGAAAATGATAAACCGCAGCGTAGAAGGCGAGGAGAGGTCATCTGTGTTTCTCCACAGCTCCAAGAGACTAGACAACAAAGCAGAACAGGACAATGTGAGACTGGAGAGAACGGGAATGGAGAAGGGAACCGGTACAAAGAGAGACGTGTATCCATGTTCCTCAGGTCATCTAGGCTCCGGGGGACAGCTCCAGGGTCTGTCTGTGATCTTGAAAGCCTTTTCAAGAGAACTGAGCTGCAGCGTAGACACACAGACCGCCCTGACGCTGGCATCCTTAACCTTCGATTGATTAACATTTGTGTACCATTAGCCTGCACGTCCATCACACGAAACCATTTTGAGAGAAAAATAGACTAGGAGCCTGGTAGTGTTTGAGCTTTTATCAGGTGAGCGATTTTTCCGTCTCCTTTTTTCATATTGCCTCAGTCGTGTCCTTTATCGAGTTTTCCTCAGGAACCAGTGGAAATCGAGGCGCCAGAGAGAGGAATCGTTTTCTCTCCGCCGTGTGTTACAGATGATGTGGTATGATCCAGATCACAAGCCGTTACAAACCTTCTCCATACTTTTGTCTTCCCAGAATTCAGCTTGATCTCAGGTTTCATTTGTCTAGATAATGGGCTGGCTTTTACAGGTATAAGACAGTTAAAAAGGACCACTAGTTCTGAAGGATGTGCTTGTTTATCGTAATGAAATCAATTTGCCCCCCCACCCCCCCGGAAGCGCAAAGAGAAGATAAAGGAAGGAAGTATAATTCACTTTCTCAGATAAGCATTAAATCTTACTTTATGTTTTGAACCATCCTCTGTAGTCAGTTTGACCTTTTACAGCATATTGTCACACAACATCAGTGGAGTGAACACAAACACATTACAGGCAGACATACACTGCAGGTGGATTATCCAGAAAATTAATTTTACATGCGGGTAGGTTTCCTATTAAAAAGCACTCTTGCGGAACTAGGCAATGCAAAAATGTATGGAATAAAATTGCATAACATCTTGGACAGTACATTTACAGCAACCTGCTTAAAACTGCATAGGCCTATATAAATAATGCATGCTGATTGTAAACTTCATAGGCTGTATGAGGTCAGGAATACAATTAAGGTCATATCACATGAGGTAAACAGAAACATGTTTACAGCATGGAACTAAATGTTGATAAATTATTCAGTAATCAGTGCCCATGCTGTAGTGTGACTGTAATTGTATAGAACATAACATTAATAAATCTGTTTCATTCAAATACGATTACACATGAAGACTGTGACTTATTTCAAGTGTAAGAATTCTTCAAAACCTCTATCAACACACACATTTGATTACATAACAAAAAAAATACATCAAAAAAAAAAAAAAAAATGTCTTCATGGATCAACCAGTCAGTTACGAGCTGGTGCAGACACTTCGCACATTCGAGACAAAACTGTTGTATTCATTAATATTTTTTATGTAATAAACAGCTATGTATACTTTTTACTTTACGCACATATTTCATTGATACATGCATTATATTACAGGGGTAAGATCGTATTTTTAAAGGTTTCCGCAAATATTTCTACCCAACGAATCTGTGGTTACCAATCCCACATTGCTTTTACTTCGACTTCCATCATGGCTGCCAGGAGAAAAAACAATGTCCTGCAAACGCGTTAGTTGACAAACAAAGAATATTAAACAAAAAGCATTGACTCGAATACTTATTTACACCGTTCGCCTTGCCGTTCGCCCTCCTGTGGTTTTGGGAATGTTTCGTCGCGGTGCAGGAAAGCCGGTAAAGCCGGTTCGGAAGGATGTGAGTGACAGTGAGAAGCATGCAGACCTGCTGGTGTTCGGCTACGGCTGCAAGCTGTTCAGAGACGACGACAGGGCTCACTACCACGATCAAGGCCAGCATCTCATCCCCTGGATGGGAGACAAGGACATCCTGATCGATAGGTCGGTTGAACAAACTCCAAAGGAACCGTTATCCTAACCAAACTTTCCTACCCTAACCAGATAACGTTAGATCATCAGTGTCCTTTGAACTGAAGGGGATCAGCAGCTCCTGATGTGATTTATGCAGAAGGAAACATTGTTTATTAAACATCTGACGTAGATAAGGCTGTGTATTGAAACATCCATTTGGGCTAGTGGAGTGTGAGGCAATCCTGTCCACTGTCCTGAAGGTTTTATATATTTCCCTGCTCCAGCACACCAGATTATAATGATCAGGCTTCCACAGAGCTTGATAACGACCTGTTCATTAGAATCAGGTGTGCTGGAGCAGGGAAACATCTAAAACCTTCAGGACAGTGGCCCTCCAGGACCAGGATTGGACACCCCTGCTTTAGGTTTTTAGGCCCGATGTTAACACCATCATGTCAAGACGCAAATGTCCTCCCCTGCCAAGCTGGTCCTTCTGCTCCGCTTTACCCTCCTGCCAATCCGGGGGGGGGGCGATGCGTCTTGACATGCATGAGGAATTTGCTCTGGTAGTTTCATTGTACAAATATAAGCGGTTTCTATGCCAAAGGTACAACGACGCCAAGCTCCTGTCGTAGGCCCGTCTGTGATAGCGCTGTTCAATGAAGTTTTCTTCTTATTTTGGTCATCTTATGTATCTATGGTGAAGACCCCCAGTGCACTTTCAACACACAACTGTAGTCTTACGCCTGTGTGCGCAATCCTGTGTATTTTCGCTCATGTTGAATGATAATGTAAGACTGTTGTCCAGCTGTTCTCCACTAGCTTATATGTTTTGATCCTCTTAACTACATTCTCTTGCAGGCAGTGGGACATTGTATTGCTCTATTCCCAACAATGTAAAAACGTTCCTTTAGGAACTGTGGAAACTAACTTTTCTATTAAACTGGGAGCTGGAATCCCTATGCTGGACTCTCCAGTCCTTCTGAGACTTCCTCCTATTTCCAAATGTATGTGTGTGTGTCTCTCTGTCACGTAACATAGACCTTATGTCCCCAGCGAGGTAAGCTAAGGGGTCCCGCCAGGCCCCGAATGCCAACCCCAGCACCCACTTCTCTCTTTCGATGAAGAAACTGGAACTGAGAGGTGGCGTAGAGGAACGAACGCCGCAAAATATCGTCCGTTTGGGTTCTTACGGATAGGTATTTATGTGCTCGGGTTTGTGTGGACTATACCCTTTTTTCCAGATATAGAAGGATTGATGTGTTATAGGGGGAAAGTTGAACCCGGTAAGGTAAGAGGAGAGCTGTTTTTTTTCCCTCCATTTTCTTTTCTTTTCTTTTTTCCTTCCTCGATTTATTTTCATGTCTATGACACAGGGATGGTTGAGAAAAAAAAAATATACAAAAACGCACCACCATCTGCCAGTGAGCTTCCTAGATAGCTTCCTAGCCAAGTGCACATTGCAGCCAGTTTGGGCAGTTCCAGCACTACCTATACACTCACTTATGACAGACATATTGTGACTGAGGTAGCACACCTGTTGTCGCTAAGCAACCTCTCGGCTTTAGGACAATCCCCCCTCCCATGTTAGGAGTAGGTCAGTGTTGTCTTAACCTCCTGGTCGGCTTCCATCCCTCTAACCCCGCCTCCTTACCCGACAGGTACGATGGGCGCGGTCACTTGCATGACCTTTCTGAGTATGACGCTGGCTCGTGGAACAGAGACTACCAGCTGTCTGAGGAAGAGGCCAGGATTGAGGCCCTGTGCGATGAAGAGAGGTATCTGGCCATGCATACGGACCTGCTGGAGGAGGAGGCAAGACAAGGTAGGCTACACACACACACACTCAGACATACACACACACTCAGACATACACACAGTGCCTGTGGATCACAATGATGTGTGTCAGTCATTGGGGATTCATGCCATCTGCTTAAGATGACGGGAAGGAAGCCGAAAAAAACGATGGTAATAATAGGGATGCTGCATCTGATTACAGGCAAGCTACCAGATTGAATCGTAAAATGAATATTCTAGCGCCCTCCTTAAATATGAATGTTGTGTCTGGGATGTTTTTGAATAATACGCCTGTCGGTGGATGTCTTCAAAGTTTGTGGTACTTCAGTTTAAACACCCTATTTCCACATTCACAATTGCGGCGCTGTTCTGGTTTATGCAAAGAACTCGGTATTGAAGTGGAAGCTTTTGTACACATCGCAGACCCGAAGAGTGTAAAATATTCAGGACTGTGCTTTTTTGGGGGGGTGTTTCAACAACATCTACGAGCCTCCCTCCACTACTTTTGCCACATTATTATTGGGCATCCTGCGGCTAAATTGATCATGTTGCCTTAATCCCGTTGTTATACGCTACATTTATTCATTTAGCAGACGCTTTGATCCAAAGCAACTTACAGGGACATTCCCCCCTGAGGCAAGTAGGGTGAAGTGCCTTGCCCAAGAACACAACGTCATGTAGCCACAGCCGGGGATCGAACTCGCAACCCATGAGCCCAATGCCCGCTGAGCCACCTGACCTCCCTGTGATAGTTTGATGCTTGTGGACCGGAACATGTCACCTATTTGTTTTTTCAGTGGGGAAAAATAATGAGTAAGGAGTCGTAAATGGTTGTTTGTTTGCGGAGCTGTGGATGGTGAGTCATTGGGACCGTTCATTGTCTGTTTCAGAGGAAGAGTACAAACGCCTCAGCGAAGCCCTGGCAGATGAAGGCACCTACAATGCAGTTGGCTTCCGCTACAGCGCCGACTACTATGACCCTTCACAGCCCACTGAGGAAGAGGAGGCCCAGCGGGAGATGGGTAAGGCACACGTTTAGGCATTTAGCACATGCTCTTATCCAGAGCACGCACACACCCCCACACACTAACGCACATACAGACACACACATACAGACATAAATACACAAGCACAGAGAGTCAGACACATACACACACTCAACGCAGTAATAGTGATGCTGCATACCTTTTCCAAACCACACACACACACACACACACACACACAAAGCCTCTCTTCTCTGACCTGGCCTTAGGAAAGCTAGCATATGAACTCTCCCTCTCAAGATACTCACATACACAGCAAAGGCCCGCACATAAACTTCAAGAAAAACCTTGTGATTAATTTTTCAGCATAGCCAGCTCCCTCCGAGCCACATAAACCAACCATTTCAAGCCCAGAAGCTGCTAGGAGAGTGCACTTTCTAAGTCCCCCCCGTGAATTTGAAGCGGTTCTGCAAGCCCGGACTGTTAATCACCTGAGATGCTCATTCAGTCCCTGCTCGCTGTTTACGGCAGCGCTGTCGTCCCTCACACACTGCCCACGTACCTGGGCCTGAAGCCTGTGTCTTCTCCCCACAGAAGCACTCGCAAACCACAAATCCAGGGTAATCATATTCTGTAATCTCCCCCCTTCAAAACAACTAATAGCCTTACCCACTCATGCATATTCATATGCACCTGTCCTCCTATCCCAGGATTTTTGGGGGGGGACTTCATCCTCAGCCTCAGGTACCAAGGGTCTGTTCGCTTGTTGGTTTCAAAGTAGCATCCCCCCCCCCCCCCCCCCCCCCGAATGAACTGAAACTGTGGAGTGGTGTCATCTTGACCAGGCAGGCATGTGTGATGCCACTGCAATTATAAAAGCTGCTTTCAGGCGCATGTTTCTCATCTTTTCCCTCCAGCTCTCATTTCTCTTTTTCCTTGCTTTCTTTCTATCCTTCCCCTCTCTCTCTCTCTCTCTCTGTGTCTCTCTGCCTCTCCCCTTCCCCGCTGAAGTAATATATAAAGTCCCGACAGAGGCTCTCATAAAGGACTCGTGCCTAGCTCCAGCCCTGATCCGACCCTTGGAGACTCGTCACCATTAGAAGCCGAACCATCCTCGCTCTGTCTGTCTGCTCCTCTAACCAGGCTATTCCTCACCCTGCCTTCTGTTCTCAGCAGAGGGGGGGTGGGGGAAGGGGGGGGGGGGGTGATTACCAGCGTACCTGCAGCTGCTGAATAATAGATGGTAGAAAACCTGGCAGCAGGACGCTCCAGTAGCTAACACCCAGCTAGCTCTGTGGGAAGGTGGGGGGGGGGGATGGCAGAACGAGGCCGAGGGAGAGAGAGAGAGACAGAGAGGGAGTGAGAGAGAGAAGAAGAGTGTTAGAGAGACAGCGTTGGAGTTAAAGAGAGAGAGAGAAGAGCTGACACGACCAAACTGAAGGGGACAAAGGTTTCTGAAGGAGCTTTTTGGCTGGAGAAGGGTGCTGGTGCATTAGCAGTAAATTGGCGTCCATTAAGAGTAACGCCCCAGTCATTTGTAGACTCCTTAAAGTGCGCACCCGCATACATTTTTCATCTAATTTCCTCAGCCCTGTCTGCCCATCATCTCCCACAGTGGAGAGAGCGTGTTTTAAGAGAAGGAGGAATGTTGTTAAGGGGACCACAGTGGCACAGTGCTTCTGCCTTGAGTGACCTTCTCATCCCCCCCTCCACACTCTCACAGCAGAAGAAGCGGAGTCGGAGGAGAACGAGGAACCTTTCGTGGCCCCCCCAGGTCTGGTCATTCCCCCGGACATGGAACTGGTGAGTCATCGTTGCTATGCCCCAGCATGACAGACCTGACCAGGGCTACGATACGGCGAGGGATACGTCAGACCTGGAACTCGTATAGCATAGCTTCTGCCGTGGTGACATCAGGAGGCAGGATTATATGAGCGCTTCTCTGAAAGACTATCTAAATAAGACTCTAGCTAGACCTGATTTTTCACCCGGACCTGTATGTCAGCCAAACTTGTATAATATTGGGCTCCAGAATCGGATCAGAGGGAATCCCCGCGCGACAGACAGTGACCTGAGATATGGAGGTTCTTATCGTCACTGCCAGCTGGTCTCACTAAGTGGGTCCGAGCCCCGAAGGCCGTGTCACCCCAGCACTAGCCCAGTCCCCCACCCCCCCACCACCACCACCACTCCCTCTCCACTCGACCCCAACGCAGAACGTGGCAGAGGCTTTCATCTCAGTATGATCCTGGTTTTGGGACACACACACACACACACACACACTTCACCTCCAGTGTTGGCTGACCTACATAGTGACTCCTCAGCAGCTAGTCTACGCCCTAAGACGTCATCTCTCATCACACCATGCGCCTGTGTGATCTCACTCTCACCCCGATGACTCCCCCCCCCCCCCTCCCTCCCATGCCAAAAACCCAACCCTGACCAATTGTTCCCTTCCGGAAGCATCCATTCATTTGAAAAGCGGCACATTCCTCAGTCTGGCCTGCGTTATTAATCCTGGCCTTCCCTGGTGATTCCCCTCCTTTATCACGCGGCTGAGCCGAAGGCAAAGAGGAGGGAGAGGGGAGCGGGAGAGGTGTGGAAGGCGAGGGTGGGGTAGGATGAACCTCCTTGAAAGTCCATAAGGAAGAGTGCACGTCCTCATCTGTCTTCCTAATGGCTGAGGTTATTTGTCAGTCTTAAGGACTGGAGCCTTTCAGCTCCTCCGAGGATGAGGATGCAATAAGGCCGCGTCGCAGCCGGACGCCGCGGCGCCCAAGGCCCCCCAACCCGCCTCGCCGAGTTTTTATTCATTATTCACGATTTTCATCTTGATGAGAAATGTGTGTTACTTCCTAGATTGTTGCTCTTATTTGCCCTGTGCTCTCTGGCTAGGAAAATGAGAATAATAACTAGAATGATTAATCATTCAAAGTACAGCGTCAGAGCAATATTGAATAATGTATTACGTCTAGTCCCAACGAATTCCACGTTGGATGTGTTTTATAGAGGTGTGAGAGAAAGGGCTCAACGAGAAACCTTTTTGTGTGTGTGTTGTATGAAAACGTTTCATCCTATTTTCGTCAAAATAGAATAGTGTTCACTTTTTACCCAGAACCTTCAACAATCCTTTTGATCAAACATTTTGAGTGACACTTTCTCTTGACGTCATGTGACCGTGAGGGGTCTTTATTTCCCGCTCTTCTCCACAGCCGGCCACCACCAAGACCCACGCCATCATCGAGCGGACTGCCAACTTCGTGTGCCAGCAGGGGGCGCAGTTTGAGATCGTCCTGAAAGCCAAGCAGTCGGGGAACTCCCAGTTTGACTTCCTGCGTTTCGACCACTACCTGAACCCCTACTACAAACACATCCTCCGTGCCATGAAGGAGGGGCGCTACGTCCGCCCCTCCGACAGCAAGCAGGACCAGTCTCAGGGTAGGGGTGCACACACACACACACACACACAGAACCTGTCACTTTTACGTTCCTGCTACAATAGTCACTGCACTGGACTTGACACCGGACAAATAACACAGGATTGATATAGGTCTTCTACTTTTCATGCTTTACAGGTATTGGGTTATGTATGATGTTTATAAGCATGTTAGCGCGCATCTGATTATGATTATTTACATTGAAGACATGTACTAATTAATTCGTAAACGTGCGCCTCCGCTATCTACTCATCCATGTAAACATTGGGCTGTGTAAGGGGCCTTGTCCCGCTTCATGTTGGAACATTCGCACCATGCAGTATGCAAACGGCGCCCGTGTTATTCTGTCCTACGTTTGAATAATGCAACGTGACGACAGAAGAGAGAGCTTGCGGTTTAAAGGAGGCGCCTCCCAAACGTTTACCTCCGCAGAATCCCAGTCCGATTCGGACGATGACTGCGACGGAAACTACCTCCATCCGAGCCTTTTCGCCCCAAAGAAGAGCTCCCGTCTGGAGGAGCTGATGAAGGTAAGGCCCCCCCCTTCACAAAGCCAGTTCCAACTGAAGCACTCGCATCAACACCACATAACCCCAAGGATTCATCGCGTGTCTTGGCCCGTTTATAGTCAACAGAATAGACTGAGGTCATTACTGTGTCGTTCACACCAAAGATCTGTTTGGTTTTCAGCCTTCGTGTGAACTCTCATCGCTAGGTAAATGAAGACGTGGACTGTAGGTGGGGGTTGGCAGGTCACCTGTTCTCTCAGTATTCCCTCTCTTCGGTTGAAGGAAGAGCTTGAGATGCTTGCCAGGGTCGTCTCAGCTCGGGGTCGTGAATCCAGTTGTCACCTGCAGAACTTTTGCCTGTTCCAAGTTGACCTATAATTTCTGAAATATTGCTCGTAATGCATCATTTATGAGGTTTAACCACCGGCTAATTGAGATGGATCTTTGGTTTTTATGTTAAGGTGTCGTACATGTCAGAATTAAAAGCGCAAAATTTACAGGCGTAATTGGGCCTGACTTCAAAGGACGATTAGTTGTTGTTTTTTCCCCACCCTCCCCTTAGTTTTGGCTAAGGACAAATTACTAGCAGGTCTTTCCCCTTCTCCCATATCTTAATTTAAAATTCAGGATTTTAATGAGTGCTGCTTGTTGTCATTCTGAGTGAGCTACGCAGGGTAAATTTTGAGATAAAAGACTTTTAAATGTATTATCTGATTTTTGTCTCAAATTAAAAAGGCTGGGCTCTTTTAAACACATTTTTCCCATCACTTCGTTTGACTTCAAACCTTGAATATCAAGAGTTACATATCTCCTTCAGAACTTTGAAGTTGGGTCTTTTGAAAAGGTTTGGATAACTTTTCTCCAGAACTTTCGGACTTCTACAGATTTCGCAAGATTTCCCGAGATTATTTTCCAATCCGTATGACCTGAGTTGAAATGCAGGCGATGTTGCTCGGTGAAAATCTTTCTTGCGGTGTCGATTTGCAGCCTCTGCAAGTCATGGACCCTGACCATCCTCTGGCCGCGCTGGTGAGGAAAGCCCAGCAGGAACGCAACGGAGCCGCTGCTGCCGCCACCGCTGCCGCCACCGCTGCCATGGTAACTCGTCTGGAGGAAGTGGCCGAGCCAGCAGCGACCACAACGCCAGCAGAATACACTGCTGACCGTGAGTACACTGGACATTAAATATAGATTTTGTTGAACAAGTGAAAACTAGTACCTGATGGGGATCGTAAAAGTTTCGGTTCATATCCGTTTACATTTATTTGTTCTTTGCTTCTTAGGTAGGAGTGAGTTCTTTAGTGTTGGCACAGAGTTCAGACTAAAACACTAGTCAATACCAGTTTACAGGGCTTTCTTCCAATGTTTTATGGAGCGTTTTGACAGTTTTAATGAGAGCTTTTAAATCCGGTCTCAGCCATGAACACGTGGAAGCTATAGATCAGGTGCTTTCATACAAAGCGACCTCCAAGAGAGAGCTTTACAAAAGATCTCAGGTCACTAATACTTCTACTAGCGGTCTCAGGTCCTTTTCCACACACACACTCACGCAATCTATGTTTCTCTTTTCTTTCACGCTGTCTTTCTCTTGCTCTCAAACCCACAACATATTTCTTTGGCTTGGCTCAGGTTCATGGAGAGTTTATTTTGCTCCTCATTGTTTTTTTAGCCCTAGCGACACTCACAAAGGCCTTCACCGCCCCCACGTAAGCCGAACTCGTAGTAGAACTGCAGATTCGCATCATCAGCACATCATTTCTTGCTGAATAATTCCCTCGCTTTCGTACCCAGCTGAGGATGAAAGGGAGGGGGAGACGAGGTGCGATGATGGTGAGGCTGGATGACGGAGGTGTGCCGCACATCAGGCCCCCACAGACGCCCTCGCAAGAGACGGCTCGTCCGTCCCGACTCCCTCTCGTCTTCAGAAGAATGTTCTCTTTGGGAGCGAGATGGTTCCTCCTGCGCTGGCTTGAGTGGGTTTCAACATCAACGCAGAAGGCAAACGCCCCACCCTCTCCGCCCCCCTCTCTCACCACCACCGGACGCAGACACCAATCAGCAATGTTTCGGCTTAAGTCGACATGATCGTTATTTTGGGCAGATTTAGCCCTTAAAGAGGGGTCTTTTAGACTTTCTGGCCTATCGTTCTTTACGTGAGAACCCAGGCTGCTTCGCAGCAGAGGCTCTGGAGGACAAAACTCCTCAACATGATCCTGCAGTAACGCTCTCTGAGCCTCATAGAATGTCAATGACTTGAGGGAAGGCACTCCGGTATGGTTTGAGAGTGTGGGCTGTTCAGAACCGCTTCGCACTCTTGCCTTTAGCTCTCTTTTCTCGCTCTTGGTATTTGTCTTCTCTCCTCAGGGGGTTGTGCTGGTGTCGTCTAATTGGTCTCAAAGTCCTTCCTTCCGTGGTATTGATCTGCATGCTGCCACTCAAGCGGAGGCCCATGGCATTTGCATCATCACCGAATGACAGCTTTTCCCCCTGCTCCGTAGCCTTGGGAGACAGCCGTAATCTCTTTGTCGAATCCCCGGTATGCGAGCGCCGTATCCAGTTGGTGCCACTCAAACTGGGTGTTCGGGATAAATACGCCAAATATTCCGGATTCTGGCTTTGGTCTGAACCCAGGGGTGGAAGAAGAGTCTGATGTCTTGCAGGCTGGCCGTTTAGTGGCATCCAGAGGTCAACTACGGACAAGTCTTTGGTACCGAACTTTCCGGCATCTGTCCTCCCCCACGCTCCGTTTCTGCCACCCTTGACCCCGCGGTACCCAACCCACGTTCCTTCACATGGGCTCGCTAGCCTCCGCTGGTCCGTGAATACTGATATCTCCATTAATGCGATTTAGTCGCCTCTGCGGAGGCAGCTGCAATCCGACCTCCGAACTGTGATTTGTACTCGAAGGAAAGCTGCATCTACCAATGAGTCAGTTCTCAGTGGAGCGACACTAGTTTGTCTATTTCTTCTGGACATTTTTCCTGCATTTGTAATGCTGGTCGTTCATTACCCAGAGGGACCAACTTTCTGCTTTCAGATCAGCTCTTTGCCTCGGGATGTGTTTCTGGAGTGTCCTAGTTTTACTGTACAAGGAGTTAAAAAGTTCTATCAGACCGCTCGGTATTGGATTGCTAGGTGTGCTAACCTCCCTTGACACCCACAGTCTTGATGGGTATTGATTGGTTGCTGTAAGTTCTTGAACCCTGTGCCACAGCGCCGCAAGCTGTTTGTGTTCACTGAAGCACGCTGAAGAGCTGAAACAAAAGCACAACCATCATTATCATCATTTTCTGGAGAGCCAAAACGAACAGGACTGGTCTGCAAAGTTGTAAACACACATTCGCTCGTGACTTTGTCGGCGATCTCGCAATCCCCGTTAAAGTTCCTCTCACTCCAGTCAACACCTGACAATTCATGTGGAGCAGCCTCTTCAGATCCTGTGAGCTCCCCCCCCCCCCCCCCCCCCGTCTCATCCAATCAGGGGGCACAATCGGAGGGGATAAGCGCCTGTCAGCGAATCCTAATCTATTGTTTGGCGCCCAGGGAAACAGAACGGGGTACAAATGAGTATAAAGTGCTCCAACGATGGCTTCCGCCGCAGGTTGCCTCTGGATATTAAAAGTGTCATCACAGTCGTCGTGTCCGGTGACTAATGTGTTAATATCGCGCGGAGCGTCCTCGCTCTCATTTAACTGACAAGGCTGGACTTCCCCCTCCCTTCCCCCTCGCCACCGCCGTCTTAATCTTCCATCCGGCACGCTTCGCCGTTGAAGGAACAGACCATTGATCAGCAAACTGGCTCGCATGCAAACGCGTCCGCATGACGCCCACGCAGCAACGCATGGGGCGCGGTGTCGCCAGCACAAGCTCGCGCATGTTGAACCGGACGACCGTCCTCATCATCTTCTCACTCTCTTGCCGGATGTTTTAAAGGAAAGCATAGCCTCCTTTCCGTGATGGAACAGGAATTTCCATCTGAATTTGCCCGGCAGCCATTACTGGACTCCCAACTGTCTCACAGTAGAGCGAACGCCACAAGGATGGATCAAGTAGATACATTCATACATGTACACATACACACACACACACACAGATTTGCAATGAAATCTACATCACAAGTGTGCTAAAAGGGACAGGGTCAGAACTTGGAGTCTTGTCACGTAGATACGCTCTCTTGCTATAATCCTCCTGCCTGCCCCTCCTCTCTCTCTCTGTCTCTCTCCCTCTCTCTCTGTCTCTCTCTCTCTCTCTCCCTCTCTCTCTGTCTCTCTCTCTCTCTCTCTCTGTCTCTCTCCCTCTCTCTCTGTCTCTGTCTCTCTCTCTCTCTCTCTGCCAGGGCCTAATGTGCGGTGCCTCTATCATTAACGTGCTGCTACACCTCAAACACACAAGCGTCGCTTCTTTTACCACCTCTTCAGCTGACTGTCTCAATTCATTGCTAGACATTTGATCTAGAAGTTTCTGAAGATGCTGGTGACTCAGCTGTGGCGGAAAATGACCTTCCAAAGCACTTTTGCTCTGATGCCGGTTTATAAATGTGTTTTATACACTCTGTGTGTGTGCGTGCGTGTGTGTGTGTGTCTATTTATTTCCTTTTTGTGTTGGTGTTCTAATCCTTTCAATATCCTCCTGTAAAGCATTTCCATTTAAATGTGATCACTGGTTGATCCTAATTACTTGGGACGTGAAAAAAAAAAAGAGAAGAAGAATCATAAAAAATCCTTTTGTCCCCATTTTCCTCTTCCCCTCTCACAGTAAATTGAATTAAGTGGACACTGATCCAGACGTAAGATTATTTGTAATTTTTTTTATTTCCATCATCGTCGCATTGGCTTTAATCGTTGCCTCTGCTATGCTGGGGCCAAGATCTCATTAGCGATGAAGGCAGACCTGAATGTACAACTGCCATTTCCCTCCCACGCAGAGGAAGAGCTGAATACCCAAAGCTGTCGCATGCTATACAAACATAAATATCTGCTAGCTGAGGGAGGAATCGCTCGAACACACACAAGTGATGTGTTAGCATTTGTTCAGATGTAAGCCTGAAGCGTTATTGTAAAATGTTTATGGATGTTTCCCTCCTTTTTATCTTTTGCAGCCAACGTAGCCGCAATGTATTATGGGTATTGTATGCTTCCCGACGGGAGTTACTGCTTAGCTCCTCCTCCCCCGGGCATCGACGCCAACGCCTACTACAGTTCCCTACCCTCTGGCATGATGGGGCAGGCCTCCTCCACCGGAGCCCCGCCCCCTCCCGGGACCACGCCCCCTCCGCCTACTGAACCAATCATCACAGCAGCTCCGGTCGCAGCCCCTCCCCAGGGAGCCCCAGTCACCTTGCCCTCTGTGGCAGCAGACACCAGGTGGGTGGACATCTGCTGTTACAACCTCTGGTGGATCAAAAACCTGTTTACCACGAGGAAAAAAACTGATTAGTTTGTAATGTATGTACACGATTATACAGGTCATACTGGCCAATGGAAGGATTAGCGCTGTGGGCTTGAAAATACAACACTGACTTTCAAGTACTTTGAAAAAGAGAATCGTGATGATAAAAATGCATGTGTACCGTGTTAGGTTAAGCAGTGCCATGTTGGTGTTCAGAATCTCACTCCCTTTTTTAATTCCTTTACTCACAACATCTTATCCTTCTTCCTCTCTTCTGGCTCAGCTCAAAGTCCCAAACCCCAGCTCCGAGCCCCAGACCCCAGGCTCCAACCCCAGTCCCGGTGTCTGCCCCAGCTCCGAGCCCCAGACCCCAGGCTCCAACCCCATCCGCGGCCATCATCCCTCCGCCCCCCGACATCCAACCGGTCATCGACAAGCTGGCAGAGTACGTGGCCAGGAACGGCGTCAAGTTTGAAACCAGCGTCCGGGCCAAGAACGACCCTCGGTGAGTCAGAGAAGTCAGGATGACGATCCACCAACCAGGAGCCTCCGTCCTCTCCCCGCACCCCCAGGCAGTCTGCTCACTTCAGCCTGCCTGTTAGCGTGATGTCTGCGTCTGTGTGCTCTACAGGTTCGACTTCCTCCAGACCTGGAACCAGTACAACACCTATTACGAGTTCAAGAAGCATTACTTCATGCAGAAGGAGGGAAACAGCGCCATAGAGGTATTATTCATGAGAGGAAACACTGTGGCAAAGAAAGAAATGCCAGATTGCGACGACAACGATGTATTTTGCGGTTACTGTGCGTGTGCGTACATCCATTTGTGTTTGTGTGTGTGGTGGGTGTGTGTGTGCGTGTGTGTGGGGGTTATCCTTTCCTGCCCCTTGTGTGTCCTCTCCCTCAGCACAGCAGCGTGCGTTTAGACTGGTCGACTGGGCAGGGCTCATCGTTCTTGGCACACCGCTGCTGCTCTTTAATTGGTCACCCGTTTCAAAAGTCATCACGAGGTTCTTTTATGCCCAAGATCAGACGGTTATCAGACTGCCTGCCTGTGAAGAGCCTGTACGACTGTCCGCAGATCAAAAGCCTTCCCTAATGGAGCGTGCCCAGGGCTTATTGGTGCGGCCCAGTCAGTCTAGAACAGTCATCTTCTACCCTGCCGTTAGGCTCTCTCCTTAACTCAGCCCTCCAGGGCCGTGCAGGGGTTTGTTTTGAGTGCACCAGGACTGCCTCTTGTTGTTCGTCAATGTCGCTTGCTTATCGGAGACAGATTGAGACTGTCTCCATCCCACCTGTTGAGCCTATTAGGTCCAACCTCCAGTTCTCTCTTCCTCTCTCTCTCTCTCTCCATCTCCCTCTCCTCCACTTTGTCGTGTTTATGTTTCTCTGTCCTTCTCTCTCTTTCTATCGATCTCTCTCTCTTTCACTTTGTCATACCGTGTCCATGTTTCTCTGTCCTTCTCTCTCTCTCTCTTTGATGCTGTGTCTCTGTCTCTCTGCCATAACACACTCATTCTGTCTCTCAGAGTTTCTCTTTGTTTCACTCTCTTTCTACTTTATCATCCCTCCTCCTCCTCCTCCTCCTCCTCCTCCTCCTCCTCCTCCTCCTACTCCTCCTCCTCCTCCTGAATTTGAGGGCTTTTGGATTTTACACTTAACAAAGCCACGTGTGTGAATTAACCAAAGGCTAAGTAAAGCATTTGTTCCTTTGCTCGGGAAACAAGTCCCCAGATGTTTTTCTCCCCCCCCTCACACCCAGCAGAAAATAGAAGATGGCAGGATGAGCCAGACATCCTTTCATTCCCCCCACCCCCCCCATCCCGCCCCCCTGCTCTCCAGGGATGAAAAAAACCCTGCCTTGCCAGTCTGTTTTTTGTGTGTGTGTGCGTCTTCTTACAAATCCATTAGCCCCTTACCCATCGCAAAGGCTTATCCCATCACCCAGCACACTAACAAGATTTCCCCAAACGTCAGCGTGGCGATTTCACATTCGGCTGTTTTTTCGAGGGCACGTCCTCCGTACGTTTTCCGCTCAGAACGTTTTTTTTGTTTTCACTGCGGGCTATTAGCGAACAGTTTATCAACTTTTTGGACCACTCAAAAGATCCCTGCCCATTTGGTTCTGGTCGTTAGCTAACGGATGTACAGGTCCGCTAGGGTTTCCTAATGGTTTCCATGTAGGAGGGTGGCGGCGTTGTGACGGAGGATATTAGCAAAAGAACGATATCAAGGGTGAGCAGCACAAATGGAAGGACAAACATTTCCAAATCCATTTTGCTCCAAGTGGGGTTCGTCTGAATTCCCAGCACGTCGCAGCCTCGGCTAATAGCAGGACATCAAAGAAAATGAACCGACGTGAACGGAGGGCACGGCAGTATGAAGAGTCCCCCCCACCCCCCACCCCCCCCCCCCACCCCCCACCCCCCCTTTGTGTGTTAAAGGTCTTTCAGACTTTGTTTTGAAGACTGTTCAAAGTGTTTTAGATACCAAGGCACAATATGGATCTCTTTCATTAGAAATGGCGTCTCAATTAAAACAACACCGTTGCCGGATTGAGGAAATTACAAGATATATTCTGTCTAATAGGAAATAAACCCTTGGGTGTTTTTTTTTATGGCACCAACATCTCAAAACCAGTGAAATTTCACGGTACTCTACCATTTTCAATACCAAAGCAGAAAAGCTCAAATGGATTACTGAAAAACTCTCATTTGTTGACATAACCAGCCATCTGCAATATAGTCTGTAGCCTACCGGTGACAACAGAACATGAACAATCACAATGCATGAAGGCCTAAAGGCAGAATATAGGTGTAGTAAGTGTAGGCATTAAGCAAACTCGTTCAACGGTGGATTCAACAGTATGTACACATGTATACATTCCAAAGCCCAACACAGATTTTGACAAATTGTCATGTAAAATCCCCTGCTGTGCTTGTCAGTTCTCCAGGCTGCAAGGACACTACCGTGTATTCTGGTATAATAGCAGTTATTTTTTGGGAGTGCTGACTTTCGTGTGGATGTCTGTTTGATGGTATATTTTTGGTGTAATAAAAGGGATTCTAGGTCTTTTGGAAGTCCGTTTACCTGGGATGGAGGGTTGGTTTTGTGAGGTGAGGTGAGCATCTTTTCAAAGAGGGAAATGTTGGTCTGGCGCTTGATAATTCCCAAACGAAATCCTTCTTTCAGTGGCTGCATGATCATCGCTTCGAAACCCTTCCTCTTTTCTAAAGATGGTGGCATTCTAAACGCCTCTGCTTTCATCCTCTCTGCTCTCCCCCCCCCCCCCCCCCCCCCTCTCCATCTGGCAGGAGGGGGCGCCTCATCCCTCCATACTCCCTGTCCGGTGACTCTGCTCTCCTTAGCCTGTGCCTGGTGATGGAATGATTATCACCAAATCGAATAAATGTCCCTCTTTCACTCACACGCAATCTCCCTTTCTCCGTCTGTGCCTTTCCTTACTCTCTCGCTCTCTTTATCGGTCTCTCTTTCTCCATTTGAAGAACATCGCACACCCATTCAAGGGGGAACTATAACACTTGTGACTGTATCATGTCCTGGTGACGTAGAAGAAGGTGATTTCTAGACTTGGGTGTTTCCATAATGCGTTGTTTCTTCTCCTTCACGATGACCTCTGACCCTAAACCAGCTGGATCACATGACCGGCGTCCTCACCTGCTTCCTGGAACGCGCTATTAAGTCCTTCAACCTGTGTCTCATCTTAAATGAGACACGCTGCTGCGGCGACAGAGAGACAGTGTCACGCTGCAGTCTGGCCGAACAGTTACCCAGGAGGCTGCACGTTCGGCAAGAGCCTGGCTGGAGGATCTCAACCAGCCGTTTCAGAAGCGCCTGGGTCTAGACAGCTCTGTCATGTTTATTGACCCTCAGATCACAGATAATATCACTCCCCCCCCTTCCCTCCCGAGACCATCTCCTCCCCCGGCTCCCATCACCATCACACCTCCGGTGGAATCACCCTCGCATTCCTTAGCCGTGGTCGTTCCAGACCCACCGAGACGGATGGAGCTCCGTTAAACGAGGACGCCTCAGGGCCCAGAGACTCCTTCAAAGGGCCAGGCGGGGTGTATTACAACCCCAGCCTGACTCCAGGATAGGATCTGATGATCCTGCTGGACGCAAATGGGCCGGACGGGCATTAGGGGCTTCCCCAGGTTTGGCATGTGCTGTGAGTGTATGCAGAGTGGATGGAGAGGGGGGGGGGGGGGGGGGGGAATGGGTTCAGGGAAAGGACAAGAGAGTAATCCGGGTGATGATCTGTTGTCCTGTGGACTGAGCTACACTGGAGTGCACACACACACTCTCATACACACACATACACACACATTTGTTTCACTGTGAGCTAAAAGCCATGCCCCCCCCCCCCCCATTCAATTTCCTCTGTCTACTCCCCAGCTTGTGAAATTAGTCTCAGCCATGAAATAATGTTACGATAGTAGACCATTACTGCGGACGCTGCATTGAGAGTGATGCTTGTCGCTAAAACATCCTGCCAATTTCAGAGCGCACGTGTACTTCACGGAGCAGGTGTATGTTATAAATATAATGTTTGACATTCCAGTGAACTTTTAACAGAGTCAATCGCTCCTTGTTATCCAGGGCCCTGCCTAGTTCCTCTCTGGGACGTGCTGAAACGTCGTTGGCTGGTTCTGAGTACGCACGAGCCAGGTCCAGTTCATTCAGCATTATACCCATACTTTTATACTCTTCATAGGTGTGGATGAGAGAAAAAGTGGAAAAACTGCCATTTGGAGCCAAACTTATCAGTGACCCAGACTTATTAGGCCATAAGCCATCTTGATACTTACCGTCGAGGGTCTGTTGTATGTAGCTTCCAGCGTCGGCACTTAACCAGGATCTGGGATCAAACACCCTTCCATTTTGGCGTTCCAGCCTCCGCGAGTGGGATTTTTTTCACGTGGCAAATCGAATCCATTAGCCTTCCCCTCAGCGCAGAGCTGTGTGTCTGTAACAGAGCGGTGGCCCAGTAACAAAAGCAAGCTGTCGCTCTCCCCAGCCCCTGCAGACCCCCCTCCGCAGCCCTGCAGACCCCCCTCCCAGCCCCGCAGACCCCCCTCCCAGCCCCGCAGACCCCCCTCCCAGCCCTGCAGACCCCCCTCCCAGCCCCGCAGACCCCCCTCTGAGCACACTGATCCATCAACCCTGAGCTCTGCTGCTAATACGGCATCGCCTCTTTTCAGTACACTCGTGATTATCTGGGGCTTTTGTGGTTATGGTGGGAAAAAAGCCTGATAAGAGTTCTGTGGAATCAATCAAAGTAGGCAGCGGCTTTAAGGTTGGGGTCTGTTTTTTGGTCCTCTTTTGGGTTTTGGTGGTTTCGACTGCAGCTTGTGCTGCTGATATCATTTCCTGATGAAGATGTTGGGGTGGGATTGTAGCCGGTAGTTTTTATATATTTGTCATTGTGGTTTATCTCGGTGTGATCACGAAAGATGCTGTCATATCTCTCCTTCACCATAAATCACCAGTATTGTTTCTTTATTCTTCTCTGTGTGTGTGTGTGTGTGTGTGTGTGTGTGTGTATTTCTCTGTTTCTCTGCGGAAGAAATGTCTTCTTCAGTCACTGATGGAGGTGATAGTTTCGGTCCGGTGCTCTGGCAGTTATCGCTGCATCATGCCGAAGTTACAGCCGCTCCAGACAGTCCTAATGAAGAGGGGACCTGCGTCCACAAGCTTTCAGTAGCGCCGGAAAACCGGCCTGTAATTGGCTCCGATTCATAATGGGTCCTTATCCACCCGTACATATAGACTGGCAAACAGGGAGGAATCTCTTTTATTATTTATGAAAAAAGGAGAAGGAAGAAATGGTATTAAAAACACGAGCTGGATTTCAGTGGCTCATTGAGTCAAGGCTGTTACTGCTTAATTGAAAGCTTGGGGACCTTCTTAGGAGGAGGAGGAGGAGGAGGAGGAGGAAGAGCGTTCGCTCACAACTCTGACTCAATGCATTTAGATAACAACAAAGGTGAAATGAAGTTTAATAACACCCCCCCCCCCCCCCCCCCCCCATCATCACCTCCCTTCTCCTTGATAATAACAGTAAAGGCCAGATAATAGGATCTGCTGTTCTCCTTGAACGTATTCATGCTGAATTCCCAGCTCGACTTGCCGCTCCTCGAGCAGCTCTGCATATCTATCGTCTTCCTGTTACCGCCCGTAAACGAACATTCCCTGGCCGTCGCCGTTTGTTTTTGAGCCGGGAGGCCGGCCGCCTGCTCCTCGCCAACTGCGGCGCGGGTGCGCATTAAGAATGAGCAGAAGAGGAAGCTTTCTTTTCGGTAACCTGTTCATTTTGCAATCTGTCAGTGGTGGAGAAAAAAAAACGGACAGATTTTCTGTGTCTCCTTCTCTCTCACCGCGCACGGGAAATATATTTAACTTGGTTCTTCCCAAATAATTGGATTCAGAGGACTGCTAATGCGAGCGTCTGCTCTGCTCAGTAAGGAAAGCCTCAGCGAATATGCTTCTATCAAGCTGGGGGGGGGGGCAGTATGTCTATTTTTAATGGGGGTGTCGCGCAACATCCTGTCATGCAACGTTTAGGGCCGTTATCGATGTGCGATTCGAGGTCTTAATCAGCGAGGAGGCTTCCGTCTTTGTCGGTTGCGTGAAGCAAAGGCTACAGCAATTAGCAAGGCTGGAGACGCTTTCTCACTTCGGAGCTCAACCTGCTGAACGGTCGACCACCTGAGGGTCGGATCCTTCTGACACGCTCCTCTGGTGCTAGAGAGAGCGCACACACACCCACCCACACACCCACACACACCCACTCACACCCACACACACACACGCAGGCACAATCCCCGATATGCATACGCGAACGCAGACACCTTCATTACTTTTTCCCCCCCGACAGCGCCCCGCTGGAGTTCTGTTCCGGTTCTTTCTAGCTGCAATCCGAATTCACCCCAGATCTTCTGAGCTCTCTGCTGGAATACAAAAGCACGAACCTGCCATCCCTCCCAGCAGCGGCCCGCCCATCCAGTCAGACACCCCCACCCCCACCCCCAGCTGTGCATGCTCGCAGGGCTGACTTTAGCGTGTCCTTGCCGGCCAACGGACGACCGCACTTGCCTGGTAACGAAGCTTGGAGCCCCGGGGGCCAGACGTGCCGCAGTGTCTGCCTGCTTCTCTCTTACTCACTCCCACGGTGACGGGAGAACGCAGCTGCTAGCTGTACTCCCCTCCATCGCTCCCTCTTCTCGGCGCTCTGCCTGAATTCTGACAGGATGATTGTGCGGACTTAGTTTTACATTTCCTTATTACTGCTTTTTTCCTTTCTCTGTGCTTGCTTTCTTTTCACTAATAGTCACATTTTTCTTTCGTTTTCAATGCCGGTGCTTTGGAAAGAGCTGTGGCGGCTCACCCTGTACCTGCCGCACTTTTCTTTTCTTCTCTTTTTCTCTATCTCTCGCACTCTCTCGCTCTCTCACTCTCTCTCTCTGTCTCTCTCACACACACACACACACACTCATTCAATCCCTCAAGCTCACACAGAGGTATACACGATAAAATCAAGTTCAAACCTCAACTCTTACCACTTTTGGCATATTATTATAATATCTTTTCCAGAAGCTTGTTTTGAGAGTTTCACCTCCCTGTACGTTGTCAAATCCTTCCTGTCTGTGTTGAAAGCATTGTTTAACTACAAACGAGTTGTTAGAAGGTTCCTGAAACATTCCGAATGGCATTTTGGGAGGTTTTTCCTGACACCATGGCCTGCATCATAATTTTTTCATCTTGTACTCCCCCCCCTCCTCCTCATTCGACTCGGCAGCTTATGACGCAGGGCGAAGAGCGCTCTTTGTATCAGTAAAGCCACTGTGCTGTTCTGCTTATCTAACTATGCCATGTGCTGGGTTCTCACTGCTCAGGGCTGATGGGAGCAGTGGAGATGTGGAGATGCGGCCTGATAAAGGCAGCCTGGGCTCCCAGCGGGCACGGCCCTCTGGACGGGCATGGAAGTTGACCTCACAGAGGCAACCCAGGGCTGAGGCTAGAGGCAATACCACTGATCATGCCAGCTCTGACCATGGCTTATTAGTGGAGGTGGAGTGGGTGTGTGTGTGTGAATCTTGCTCCATTCCCCTGTCAGCCACCCCCTCTGGCACACACACACACACACTACACACACTGTAATCATATCATGCCTGCCCACTTGTGTGTGTGTGTGTGTGTGTTATGCAAAATGATCTCCTGGTGTTGCCTCTCCTCATTGATGGCGTGTCAGGGTGGATTTGGGAGTGGTAATGAGATGGGTGAGGCAGCATGTGGCTGGGTATCTGTATCTGGGTGGGCTGGGTATCTGTATCTCCTGTGGCTGTATATCTGTGTGCCTGGGAGTCTGTGTGGCTGGGAGTCTGTGTGGCTGGATGTCTGTGTGGCTGAGAGTCTGTGTGGTTGAGAGTCTGTGTGGCTGGATGTCTGTGTGGCTGGATGTCTGTGTGGCTGGATGTCTGTGTGGCTGAGAGTCTGTGTGGCTGGATGTCTGTGTGGCTGGATGTCTGTGTGGCTGGATGTCTGTGTGGCTGGATGTCTGTGTGGCTGGATGTCTGTGTGGCTGGATGTCTGTGTGGCTGAGAGTCTGTGTGGCTGGATGTCTGTGAGGCTGAGAGTCTGTGTGGCTGGATGTCTGTGTGGCTGGATGTCTGTGTGGCTGGATGTCTGTGTATCTGTGTGGCTGGTAGTCTGGATATCTGGGTGGCTGTATGGCTGGATATCTGTGTGGCTGGATGTCTGTGTGGCTGGGAGTCTGTGCGGTTGGATATTTGGATATCTGTGTATCTGTGGCTGTGCTGGGATGAAGACATCCTTCCAGCCAGCTGTGACAGGATGCATCAGAATCAACACCAGATGCCTGACGCATAGAAAGCCGCCGCTACAGGAAGACACCCAGTCCTGTGGGAGAGTTAGCGAGCGCTAATGAAATCTGCGCGCGAGACGGCGATCGCGCGCGTACGCAACGCCGGTCGAAGAGAAACGAGCTGCGACAGGGCGGCGTTGCCATGTCGGCCGGCACGTATCGTTGAATGATTGCGCGCCGATTATTTCATTTTTCATTGTATCACATTTACGTACGAATAATTCCCCTCCCTCTCGCCGTAGCCCTTTGAAATCCTGCTCGGAATTGCAACACGTCTGTGTAGATCGATGCGGAATGCGTAGTGAAGCATTCCGTCGCTGCTTTCGTTTGTTTAGATATCTATTTCTTTCTGCGAGCCCTTATTAGTATTCGCTCCTGCGGCCCGCGCAGAGAACCAGGCCTGAATCTCATCTGGGCCTGTGGCCACATCATACCGGCTCAACTGGAGGGAGACTGATTCTGCGGCGGGGCTAATGGTCTCCTGACCTTCCATACCCCACAGAGGGGGCTTTCCAGAGGACCGCTCGACACTTTCTTAATAGAACTGTAAAATATTGAAAAAACCCTCCATTAGCAACACGCCGAAACTTTCTCTCGCTTCCCTCTCTCTCGGCCCGCTCGCTCTCGCTCTGCCGTCTCGCCCCCCCCCTCTCTCTCTCTCTCTCTCTTCTGTCTCTCCTGTGTCCTGTTTCACTTCCCCCCCCCCCCCCCTTCCCATCATACACTTCTCCAGTCAATTGTCTGGCAGATGAGAAAGTCGGCGGTTGGGTCTCGTACCTGTGGGGGGGGGGGGGGGGGGGGGGGGGGGGGGGGGGGGGGGGGCGGCGGTTTGGTGGCTAACCTCAGCTGACCTGTTGCCCCAGCAATCCCAGCGCAATACGGAGCCTTCTCATCAGCGTCTAGTCTATCACTCTTAAGGAAATGAGCGGGGCGGGAAGGGAAGGGGGGGGGCGCTTCTCCTCCCTCTCTCTCTCCGGTTTTCCCTCTCTCACCCCCCCCTCCCCCCCCCCCGCCCCCATCGGCGGCCAGAGATGAGGGGATACTCGCTGCACCTTAGCGTGACGTGTGTGTCGCCTGTCTGCTGTGTGACTGTGAAAATGGGTTTCCCTGACATTTTAAACCGTAACCAAATCTCTCTCTTCTTTTCTCTTTTTCCCTTTACTTCCTTGCCGTCTTCCTCTGTCTCCATCCGCCCCCACCCTGTCTCTGTTTTCCACTCTTTTGCTCCATCTCCTTGTCTTTGTCCCTCTCCTTCCCTATCTCTCTCTGCTTCCCCCCCCCCCATGGCAGAGAGCCTCGGAGGAAGAGGAGGCAGACGGGAAACCGCTCAAAGATGCCAAGCTAATTAAAGGTAAGGCTCGCGATGAAGATGCTCTCTCTCTCACTCTCTCTGTCAGATAATAAAACTGCCTGCAGTGGCTGCTGGCTTGCCCATTTCGCCAATGGTTAATTGTTCTCGCCGATGTTGGAGGGAATGGGGGAGGTGGGGGGGGGGGGGGGGGACAGCTGGGGAGGTTGTGTGGGTGTGTGTGTTCCTGCGGGGGTGTGTGTGGGTGCGGATGGGTACGCTGTCATTCAGAGTCGTCACAGGATAAATGACCTATTTGATGAAGTCCCCTCCTTGGCTATTACACTAGCTGGCTCTGGCTCTTGGCTGGGGTCTGTGGTAATGACAGTTCTCCCTCAGATCAATGCTGTGCTGTCTGGGGGGAAGGTCAGTAGCTTATGGTGAACGGAGAGACCGACGTTTTGACGCTCCTGCTGGACCTTAATCAGCCCCCCCGTCCCCCTCCCCCGTCCCTCTTCCCAGCGTCCTTTGCGCCGATCTGCTTCGCCATCAAGGCCAAGGAGAACGACATGCTGCCGCTGGAAAAGAACCGCGTCCGATTGGACGACGACTCCGACGACGATCCGGAGAAGGTGCTGGAGGAGGCGGGGCTGGAGGCGATTATGGGCGGGGCCGAGGCCATTCTCAGGGAGCTGGCCCCGCCCCCGGCGCCTGAGGAGAAGAGACCGGCCCTGACTCTGGAAGAGCTGGAGGCCAAACAAGGTACGGTCTCCCTCGATGCTCCTGGAAAGCAGGCATTATTATTAAACGTACGTTTAGTCGGAAATGTCCTGTCTGTCTCTGTGATGGACAGCACTTAAGGGGGAGCGTGTATGCGTGTGTTCCTGTTCGTTTGTGTGTGTGTGTGTGTGTGTGTGTGTCTGCCCTCTCTTCCGGCCATCAGCGTCCCCGTCTGCAATTAAGAGGCGTTCTCTGGGAGCAGAGCAGACGCAGGCAGGAAGGACGTTCCTGAGCCACACACACACACACACACACACACAGGCGTAGAGAGAGAGAGCTTGCACCGTCTCTGTGGGACATGTGTGAGGCGGTATGAAGGTGAAGGACAGGGGAGGGTTGAATGACGGCAAGCATTTATATCATGAGTCAGGAGGGGTGGGGGAGGTGGTGGTGGGGTGGGTGGGGGGGGGGGGACTGGTAAAGAGGTGGGGCTTCCGGGAAGAGTCCGAACCGACCAAGAAAGAACCCCCTGGTCGTATTTCACCCTCAGAGCCCCGTAATTAAGATGCATGCACATGCGCAGACGCACCCACCGCAGAAGAAAAAGCAGGAGAGACATTCATTATCCCCTGCAAGGATTCTCTGCACGCATTCTGCCCCCCCCCCCCCCCCCCCTCCCCTTTTTACGCAAACTATCCCAACCCGACCTCCTACAACGCACACACGCGCCGTGATTCAGCGTTCTGCCAGTCTGCCAGGCAGGGGCAGGCTCTCCCTAACCCCCTGCAGGCCCAGCGATGTGGAGCACCTGTGGAAATCGGCTGGTCGATCCGACCGGGGAGCCCAAAGCGAGGGGAGGGAGGAGGGGGGGAGGCTGAGCGGAATGGATCCGCACGGCTGTCAGTCACAGGTCTAACTCACTTAGATGGCAGAGGATCGATCCTGTACAGAAGGAAACCTAATCTGTATTGACGGACTCGGGAGAGAATAGCGTCGCACCACCTCGATGTGGCTACTGATGCAGGCCGCTTGGGCGTGGGCGGGGCTTGTTTGAGGGAAAGCATCTGGGTTGTTTGATTGGCTGGTGGTAATATGCTTTTTAGAAGATAAGCGTTTGTGACCGATTTTGTCTTGAGTGCGCAACACATGGCTACAACAAGCCTGTTAACCTTTGTAGTTAATATTAATGTATTTGATATACTTATCAGAGTAGATAAGGCTATACCCAGGGTAATGTAATAAAGTTCTGCGGTGGAAAACGGAACATTTCACCGGGACGTAACAGAATCAGAATGGGGTTTATTCGCTATGCAAGATTAACAAACATAGAATTCACTGTGGCAGAAATGAGCAAACATAGAACATATATGTGGCATACTAATAAAAAAATACACAATGTAAAATACATTACAGATATAATACAAATAACAAATAATACAAATAAGCATAAACAGGATGTGATCCGTGACAGGGTTCAGGTTACAGAGAGGGTCATTATTCCAGAGCCCCTCGACCGTTGTCCTGCTCCTGATGTCCTCACACCCTGGTCTTGGATGATCGGTCTCGGCAGGAAGGCTATTCTTAGTCAGGGAGGACGGCAGAAGGGTGTACTCTGCCCCTCCGCTGCGTAACGTAATGACATTTTTTATTTCCAATGAGAGATCTTTGACCGAACAGACTGTGAGCGTTCAGATGATCCACGCTGCCGTCAGACCACCGCCATTAACGTCTCCCTGAAACATGAACAGGATGGGGGGGAGGAAAGAAAAAACGTCCAGTCAAGATGCACACATCGACCACTTTCCCTCCCTTCACGAGGGCTTTTGTTATCCTTTGCGCTTCCTCTCTCCCTTCCACCCAGTCCTCCGCTGCCTCCGTATCTTCCTCTGCCGCTCGCTCCCCTGCCTCCCCCAGCCCCCCCAGCCCCCCCAGCCCCCCCAGCCCCCGACACTTCCAGCCACTTTCCTCGCACACTCTCCGTCTCCTGCTTGTTGGAGTCCGTGACCTCGCGCCCTGCCTACCTCCTCAACCACTTCCCCTCCGCCGAGAGAGAACACCTGCTCTCACCCCCCCGGCCCACGCTCTGAAACACGGCTGTTTTCTCTGTCAATCACCCCTCGCTCACTCCCACCCTCCCCTCCCTGTCACCCCCTCCTCCTCCAGCCAAGCAGCGTCTGGAGGACCGGCTGGCAGCGGCAGCCAGGGAGAAGCTGGCCCAGGCCTCCAAGGAGTCCAAGGAGAAGCAGCTGCAGGCGGAGAGGAAGCGGAAGGCGGCCCTCTTCCTCCAGACCCTGCGAAACCCTCTCACAGGGGAGGCCGAGGCCAGGCCGCCCGACGACACGCTGCTGATGCCGGAGGTCAGTTAGCCCGGGGGGGTGGGGGGGGCTTTGTGTGTGTGTGTGTGCAGCTCTGGAAACCCCCTCCTCCACAAGGGGCAGGCCACGCAGAGATGAACGTCTGATTCCTAATGGAACCTCTTCATCTTCATCAACCTGAGCGAGCAGCGGACTTTAATTTGTGCTGCTGACAGTAATCGAGACTTCCCAGGCGATTTTAAGCTGTGTGTGTGTGTGTGTGCGCGTGCGTGCGTGCGTGCGTGCGGGGACTGTCTGCCCGCCTCGGCGGTGTGTGTCTGCATGCTCCCTGTTCGCGGCCCGTCAAACACCCTCCACAAACACGATGGCGTTGATCCGCTCGGGAGTGAGCTGTGATGTACGCAGAACGCTGCTCCAGTTATTAATCACAGACCTTCATCAAACTTCCACACACACACACACGCATGCGATCCCAATCCCAGACGTTGAGCCCTGCAGTGAAGCTCCAAAACACACACACACAGCCCAGTGCATCAGCAAGATAAGCCCCTGCCTAGTGATGCTTGTGTTTGGCCACAGTTGAGTGAGCTGTTGTTCTCGTGTTTGGGCTGCTGTTGTTTCCCAATCTCCAGCCCCTGGCTTTAATGAAGTGGTTATCAGATTTCTGCTCCTGTTCCTTCCGGGTCTTAAACTCCTGCACCCCAATCGTCATAACAGTTTTCTTCCCAACCTCCTTTGTGACTGCATGGTTGGTTTAACCTATCTGTGCTTCGCATTAGCTAGGCTGGTGGTGTGTGTCATTTGTGGAATCGGACATTTTAGCCAACCAGCCGTTGGCCTTGAGGGATTTCAAAATCGTTCCCCACTCGAATAGGGGAAAACATCTTCCAGAACCGGACTTCCATGTTCCTTACCAAGATATCGGAGCAGCTGTTATCTCCATACATGTGACTGTCCCTCACGGGCTTCCAGAAAGAAAAAGGATTTCATAAATGTGAAATATGTGTTTTTAGGTGCTTCGTTTGATGAGATATTTCAGTCCGCATCCACAAGCTACGCTGCGTTTCAAAGATCTAGCCTTCAGATCCCTCCGTGTTGCCCCACCCCGAGACGTTCTCCGGATGAATACCTAAATCAAACAGCCTTTCTGAAGGAGAGGAGGTTGTTTTGGAAAAAACCTGGACATCTTGAAACGAGTTCTGATCACTGTTCCACCCTCTTACTCCTCATGCAACCCCCCTCGACCCCCCCCAGAGGGTCCACCCTAGTGACCCCAGCCATGTCGTAACCCGCTGGCGAGCAGCAGGGTTTTACTACCCACTCCACCCCCCTTCGCTCCATCTCCCGCTGAGCCATCCAAACCTTGATCTGCGGTTTCCATCTCCCCGGGGTTATTGCCACGGCAACAAAACCTCTGTCCGTCATCGTTGCTGCGACGTCTTTCCAGTCGTCTCTGAGCAAATAAAAGCTGTTTGTTCTCCTCATCAAACAGGGCTTATTTGAGTGGCGGGGGCCGGTGCGTGCCAAGCTGCAGGAAAGGGCCGCACTCAGTCCAGCCTTCAGGGTTTACAGCGGTGAGAAGGCTTGTAAATCTCACTGGAGGGTTTCCAGGCAACAGGGGCCAAATGCGACGCTTCAACTCCACTGCGACGTTTCAACTCCACTTTCGACCTTTCTCCAGATGCGTTGCGCGATGTGTTTTTTTTTTATTTATCTTGATAAGCCTTCTGAAGGTCTTCCTTAGCTCTGTTCCTCAGAGCTGTTTGGTGCTGTTCCATTCTTGTAGCCCTGTGTCTTCACCACACTGACAGCCGTGTCCCCCTGTGTTGGTGAAAACCACATGGGTCCCATACGGTAAAGGACGCACACTGTCGAAGACCCTTGCTGTGGGCGCTGTGGTTACCGGGATTCAAGGTTTGTTTGTACAGTCAGTGAATCAGAATCAGAAGATTCAGAATCTGAGAGTGTCCGCCTGACCAACATCTCCCAGCATCCTCACAGAAGAGTCAGAGGTATATATCATTTATTTTCCCCATAAGTCCTCAATCAGACAAACCCCTTCCCAAACCAGGCTTCCTCTCCAGCTCAGACCCTCTCCAGTGCCGAATGAGACCCTGAGAGGGTGTTTGATGTTGGGAACGTGTGCCTACATGTAATAGACCTTGGCAGATCCCTCTCATGTTCGAGCCAGTAGCTGCCCTGAGTCTGGGGAAGAGCACCTGCTCTGCCAGGTGTGGCTGGGCGGAGCTCGTCTCCTCGTGTCATTTCCTGTCAGCACGCGCTTGCAGAGCACGTTAAGTCGGAACGCGCGTCATAAGATCCCATGCGAACGTTGGGGTTGTTGGAGTTCGGAGATTTGAGGACTTCTTTTTCCGGAAGTTCGGTCAAACGGGGGAGGTGGAAATGACAGCTTTAGAGAAAGGCGGCGAATGAAAACGTTCCCTCTGAAGTCTGCCGAAGAGAACGTACTTGAGATTTGCGGGAACATCGTGCGAAGCGTTCCGGCAGGCTTGACACCGGCCTACGTGGGCGAGAGTCTGGACGATGTTCCTTTGGCTGTTAGCGGACTCTATGGTTGTCGATCGGTATGGATGCCGGGCCGCGACGCGTATCGAGCCTCCAGTTTGTGGAAGAAATTATATTTCATGTGTACTTATATCAATCACTACTGAACACTCCTTCTCTGAATACTGTTGTAACGTCATTACCGCCTGACTGTCACTATCTATGTTTACATTCTTGTGCCCTATAAAAGAATGCTCTCTTGCCTTCGTCCAAGAGAGAGCCATGATTGAGACCTAAGCCTTGTACTGTCTTCATTTTGTTGCCAGTGGTCTGGTCATTTCTTTCCCAATCTGCAGGTTGTTAAATACTTATTTAATCCAGAACTCAACTGAACTGTCACTCCGTTTATGAAGAGACGGACAAAACACTTTCTTCAACAAGTTCGAGAGCCGACTCTGTCTCCTTAGCAGGAGCGCAGTCGGCAGTCGCAGGAAAGGGGATTTACGTTCCTTTTTTGAGGGGGAAGCGTTTCATCTGGGTGCCTTCTCTGTGGCCGGGGTTCGTCAAGGAGCACAGGAAGGCTAACTGGCTGTAGAAACGATCGAGGCACCTCTTAATTGCTCTCCAACCCCAAATGTTAACATTTAAGAAAGCAGATGCGAAAGAGAGAAACCAATTACTTCTTTTTTTTCATGGAAGAATCTTGTGCTAAGCAGTTCCCTCTCTGGGGTTAAGTTGCGAAAAGCTAGCCGGGCGGTTTACTTGAGCGAAGAGCTTTCTGTGTGTTAGACTCATCAATGCCGGAGAGAGCCCTCGGGAGAATTCCACACAGCCGAGGCTGCAAAACGTGTCCGAAAGGAATCGGTGACAAGTTATCCGTGCCAGTGCTACCTTGGTTCCACTTTAGCCCCTTAAGCGTCCAATTCAGGTCAATTTACCCTAGCCTCAGTTTCCTTTGATTGTCAGTCTTGACCCAGTAATACGTGCTGATCAAATAACAGACATTTGCGCTGTGGCAATGGGGGGGGGGGGGGGGGGGGACAATTGGTGTCGATTCTCTGCCAACAGTGGCACTACCCCTACCGCCCACCGAATCGTCTATGGATGTAGCTTCTCACACAGGCTTTAGGCTGCCTTGTGTAAAAAATAACCTTGTTCGCTGGAAATTTTGGCTGTTTCATCTCCTTCCACATCTTATCACTCCCTCCCTTCTGTTTTTTCGCTCTCTTTCTCTGGATCCATCTCTGGTTACCGTATCTACTGCCCCCCCTCCTCCTCGCTGTGGGATATCACTCTCCTCGTAGTTTAATACCCGGTCAAAGCCCCGATCCTGCTCCAAGCTTAGCACGGATCGAAAGGCTCAAACAGATTACAATTAAAAACGTAGACCTTTCTGCAACACCCTAACCTAACCCCCCCACCCCGTCTGCTTTCCGGCTGCCCGCCGAGCCAAGAGGGATGAGGGCAAGGGGCGCTAGAACGCTCTCTTTCTCAGCCACAATCTGGATTGGATCAAGAAGGAGGGAAACATAAAAATACTCAAAAATTCTCGCTCTGCATTTATAGGCAGAGACGCCTGACAAAGCACTTAGACTTCTCTTCCTTGAGTTTGTTCTTTTTTCTTTCTTTTTCCTCTCTTTCTTTCTGTCTTTCTCTCTCTTTTCCTCGCGTTTCACCCAACGGTTTTATTTGTTCTCTTTGAGGATTCGATTTTCGCGAGTTCTAATGAAAACGTGCCAGAAACAGCCAAACCACAAAGCTACAGGGAGAGGGTGCATCGCTCAGCACAGAGGGAAGCCCTGGCTCCTCATGAAATCATCTCACACCACCAACTCGCCTCTCTTCCTTCTTTCTCGCTCGCTCGGCCGTTTCCCCCGCGTAGCGAAATGGAACCGAAACTTGGCAAAAACTTCAACGGGACTATGCGAGCCTGTTTGGAGAGCTCAATCACAGCCCGCCCTCGACTTTGAATTCATTTGTTTGTGAGCACACTCTGCCTCACACTTTGACCTGAACTGGAGTTAATTGGACAGGCATTTAGTCCTGGGATACACGCCGAGGACAGCACCCCCTATCCCTGGCACCTGGTACTGACTGCAAACCACCCCTCCACACTTGTGTTGTCCAGGCTGATAAGGATCGGTAATAAAGAGAGCTGTTTGTCTAGAGGACATCCTTGCTATGCATTTATTCTATTGTTGCCATGGCTCACAATTGTTAGTGACAGAAATATTACGCAAGATTACATTTCGATTTGTAATAGAATCCCAAAACTGAACTCATTCGGGCAGTCAGTTCATTAGTTTACTCAAGTATGGATATTTCTGCGAATAAGCTACGAGTGGTTATCCAACTCCTATTTGTCAGTATTGCTTTTCACCTTGACTGTATGTCCATCCATCCATCCATTATCTTCCGCTTATCCGGGGCCGGGTCGCGGGGGCAGCAGTCTGAGCAGGGAAGCCCAGACTTCCCTCACCGCACACACCTCCTCCAGCTCTTCCGGGGGGATCCCGAGGCGTTCCCAGGCCAGCCGAGAGACATAGTCCCTCCAGCGTGTCCTAGGTCTTCCCCGGGGCCGCCTCCCGGTGGGACATGCCTGGAACACCTCCCGGGGGAGGCGTCCAGGAGGCATCCTAAACAGATGCCCGAGCCACCTCAACTGGCTCCTCTCGACGTGGAGGAGTAGCGGTTCTACTCCGAGCTCCTCCCGTGTGACCGAGCTCCTCACCCTATCTCTAAGGGAGCGCCCAGCCACCCTGCGGAGGAAACTCATTTCGACCGCTTGTATCCGCGATCTTGTCCTTTCGGTCATGACCCAAAGCTCATGACCATAGGTGAGAGTAGGAATGTAGATTGACCGGTAAATCGAGAGCTTTGCCTTGCGGCTCAGCTCCTTCTTCACCACGACAGTCCGGTACAGAGACTGCATCACTGCAGACGCTGCACCGATCCGCCTGTCAATCTCACGTTCCGTCCTTCCGTCACTCGTGAACAAGACCCCGAGATACTTGAACTCCTCCACTTGAGGCAAAGGCTCCCCACCCACCCAGAGGGGGCAAGCCACCTTTTTCCGGTCGAGTACCATGGCCTCGGATTTGGAGGTGCTGATCCTCATCCCAGCCGCTTCACACTCGGCATCAAACTGCTCCAGAGCATGCTGGAGGCCCCGGCTCGAGGAAGCAAACAGGACAACATCATCCGCAAACAGCAGAGATGAGATCCTGTGCTCCCCGAACCGGAAACCCTCCGCCCCCTGGGCGCGCCTAGAAATTCTGTCCATATAAACAATGAACAGAACCGGTGACAAAGGGCAACCCTGGCGGAGTCCAGCATGCACCCGGAACAGGTCTGACCTATTACCGGCAATGCGAACACAGCTCCTACTTCGGTTGTACAGGGAACGGACGGCCCCTAACAAAGGGCCCCGGACCCCGTACTCCCGAAGTACCCCCCACAGGACACCACGAGGGACACAGTCGAATGCCTTCTCCAGATCCACAAAACACATGTAGACTGGTTGGGCAAACTCCCCATGAACCCTCGAGCACCTGGTAGAGGGTGTAGAGCTGGTCCAGTGTTCCGCGGCCAGGACGAAAACCACACTGCTCCTCCTGGATCCGAGGTTCGACTATTGGCCGGATTCTCCTCTCCAGTACCCTGGCGTAGACCTTACCGGGGAGGCTGAGGAGTGTGATTCCTCTGTAATTGGAACACATCCTCCGGTCCCCTTTCTTAAATAGGGGAACCACCACCCCGGTCTGCCAATCCATAGGCACTGTTCCAGACCGCCACGCGATGCTGCAGAGGCGTGTCAACCAGGACAGTCCCACAACATCCAGAGACTTCAGGTACTCAGGACGGATCTCGTCCACCCCCGGAGCCCTGCCACCAAGGAGCCCATCGACTACCTCAGTGACTTCAGCCCGGGTGATAGGCGGGTCCGCCCCGAAGTCCCCAGTCTCTGCTTCCTCCTCGGAAGACGTGACGGCAGGATTGAGGAGATCCTCAAAGTATTCCTTCCACCGTCCGACAACATCCCCAGTCGACGTCAACAGCTCCCCACCCGCACCGTAAACAGTGTTGGTGAAGCACTGCTTCCCCCTCCTGAGGCGCCGAACGGTTTGCCAGAATTTCCTTGGGGCCGACCTATAGTCCTTCTCCATGGCCTCCCCGAACTCCTCCCAGACCCGAGTTTTTGCCTCTGCGACTACCCGAGCCGCGGCACGCTTGGCCTGCCGGTACCGGTCAACTGTTTCGGGAGTCCCACAAGCCAGAACGGCTCGATAGGACTCCTTCTTCAGTTTGACGGCATCCCTTACTTCCGGTGTCCACCACCGGGTTCTGGGATTGCCGCCGCGACCAGCACCAGAGACCTTGCGACCGCAACTCCGGACTGCCGCATTGACAATGGAGGTCGAGAACATGGTCCATTCAGACTCGATGTCCCCAGCCTCCCCCGGGATCTGTGAGAAGCTCTCCCGGAGGTGTGAGTTGAAGATCCCTCTGACAGACGGGTCTGCCAGACGTTCCCAGCAGACCCTCACGATACGTTTGGGCTGCCAAGTCTGTCTAACTTCCCCCCCCGCCAGCGGATCTGACTCACAACCAGGTGGTGATCGGTTGACAGCTCCGCCCCTCTCTTCACCCGAGTGTCCAAGACACACGGCCGCAGGTCAGAAGACACGACAACAAAGTCGATCATCGACCTTCGGCCTAGAGTGTCCTGGTGCCACGTGCACTGATGGACACTCTTGTGCTTGAACATGGTGTTAGTTATGGACATACCGTGACTAGCACAGAAGTCCAAAAACAGAACACCACTCGGGTTCCGATCAGGGGGGCCGTTCATCCCAATCACCCTTCTCCAGGTGTCACTGTCATTTCCCACGTGGGCGTTGAAGTCCCCCAGTAGAACAACAGAGTCCCCAGTCGGCGCACTGTTCAGTACGCCTCCCAAAGACTCCAAGAAGGCCGGGTACTCTGCACTGCTGTTCGGCCCGTAGGCCGCCACAACAGTGAGAGACCTGTCCCCGGCTTTTAGGCGCAGGGACGCAACCCTCTCGTTCACCGGAGTAAACTCCAACACGTGGCGACTGAGCTGTGGGGCAATAAGCAAACCCACGCCAGCCCGCCGCCTCTCCCCACGGGGAACGCCAGAGAAATGAAGAGTCCAGCCTCTCTCAAGGATAATGGTTCCAGAGCCCAAGCTGTGCGTGGAGGCGAGGCCGACTATATCTAGCCGGTAACGCTCGACCTCCCGCACAAGCTCGGGCTCCTTCCCCGCCAGCGTGGTGACATTCCATGTCCCCAGCGCTAGAGACTGTGTGCGCGGCTCTGGTCGTCCGGGCGCCTGCCCCTGACCACCGCCCAAATCACACAGCACCGGCCCCTTACGGTCCTTCCTGCGGGTGGTGGGCCTACGGGAAGGTGGTCCCACGTCGCCTTTTCGGGCTGGGCCCGGCCGGGTCCCATGGGAAAAGACCCGGCCACCAGGCGCTCGCCTGCGAGCTCCCACTCTGGGCCTGGCTCCAGAGTGGGGCCCCCGGTTTCGCCGATCCGGGCGACGTAACTGACTTCGTTTTATTTGTCATCATATGGGTTTTTCTCCGTGAATCGCCACCTTAACGTGGTGGAGGGGTTTGAGTGCTTGGATGATCCTAGGAGCTATGTTGTCGGGGGCTTTATGCCCCTGGTAGGGTCTCCCAAGGCAAACAGGTCCTAGGTGACTAGCCAGACTAAGAGCGGTTCAAAAAACCCATATGATTGACTGTATGTACTCTGTCTAATTAAGGTTTGGGTGTGTGTGTTTGTGTGTGTGTGTGTGTGTGCGGGCGCGTGCGAGCGAGTGCCAGCTGGCTCCATCGCCGTGCTGTTTCTGATTAATTGAACGCTAAATCAATCAGAGTAGACTGCGCCCCACCCCCTCCCCCCTCGTATCGCTTTATTTATGGGATCGATCTCATAGAAAAGGCCCCTGAATATTGATGCCTTTAGATCTCATCCGATGATTGATTTGAGTGTGTTCTTACACAACGGCTCCTTTCGTTTGACTGAAACGACCGCATTTGTCAAGACTCAGCTTGTCAATGTTAACACAATAAGGTTTGGGGCTCCTACCCTGGTGGCTTCATGAACAAATAACCGCTGCCTGCTCGTTCATGATTAATTCTTGTTATTCAGCTGGGTTCTAGATGTTAAGAGACAGCGTTACTTTAAGTTATTTTAACCCTGGAAAGTAGGACTAAAATCCATATTTTTCAGTGGTTTTGAGTCTTAAATGGCCGTACTGTCTGAAACTATCCACGCTGCTCTAAAGTAGCTCCTTTTGGTTCGGTACGAGGAGTTTGCTCTCAGAAGTGTTTAACTGAAGTCAGCATCTGTTCACTTGCTAGATCTTTGTGAAGGCAGAAGAAAGGATTCAGAGGACTAACATGCACACCAAACCAGATAGCAGTATGGAGAATTCGACCGCACAGGCATGGTTCAAATGTGGATGTTGACAGTATCCCTGTGAGTCTAGGCGACCTAATATCACAATCAGAATGGGGTTTATTCGCTATGCAAGATGAACAAACATAGAATTCACTGTGGCAGAAATGAGCAAACATAGAACATATATGTGGCATACTAATAACAAATGACTACAATGTAAAATACACTACAGATATGATACAGATAAACAAATAATACAAATGATACCAATAATACAAATTATACAATTAACATATAAGTACAAATAACATAGGTACAAAGTGGAATGGGTATATATAGTATGGGTATATACACTACTGTGTTTATACTCTATATACACAGCAGTGTAAACAGTGGTGCAAAAATCACAGTAGTAAGTTTTTAAAGTGTTGTGTGCTAAAGTGGCAGAGTGCAGTGGGGGTCTAGTGTAGGTTACCTAATAGACTTGGGTCTACCACAGTTCTCCTTTTCCCTTCTCTCCAGCCTGGACAGTATGAGCTGTTCCAGAGCCTCCTTGTCTTCTGGTTCCCTCCCTCTTGGTAGAGTAGAGGGCGGGTCCCTCAGGAGGCTTGGAGCCTGTCTGGAGCAGGCAGCGGAGGGCATCTGTCAGGGCCCACTAATGGACCTGATCCTTGACAGACCCGGGGGGTGGGGGGTGGGTGGTGGGGGGAAGACCCAAATCAAACCCACAAGCAACTTCATCGTTACATTGCTTGTTTCTTTGGGGGGGGGGGGGGGGGGGGGTTTCTCTCCGTCCATATGGACGCTCTCTGTTGCTCTCTCTCTCTCTTTATCTCTCCATTCCTCTTTCTCTCTCGCTCTCTCTCGTTTTCCTTCTCTCCAGCTTTTGTTTACGCTCTGTTTTCTTTTTTTCTTTCCTCGCTGAACTTTCTTGGCCCTTGACTCCATAGAAATGGCTTCCCTGGTGTGCGTGATATTGGTGTTTGATGGCTCTTCCCTGGCCTCCCATGGAGACCAGCTAGGCCTAATGGATCTCTAAGGGAGCTTTCAAGTATGAAAAAGCTGCCTATCACGGCTCGTTAGCCCACATTCAGACTCTGTGTCCACTCTTTTTTTCCGTCCTGCTTTGTCATGTAATGTACTCATAATTATGTTTTGATATCTATTTCACTAAGAAAACCAAAAAACGCTGTTGTTTTAATAGCCTTAGCGAATCCCCCTTATCTTTCTCTGCTTACAGCCATTTCTAGAACTCTTTGGAGTTTTCTTTAATTCTTCTTCATCATGTAGTCACCCATTCCTCTCATCGTAACCCCCCCCCCCACACTCCTGCCACCTCTCTCTTTCTATTCCTTTAACCTCGCTCGTCCCTTACCGGGTCACGTTCGCCTATTACAGGTCCGCAGCCGAGGGACCGGGGCTTTTGACAGGCAGGCTGGAAGCCTTGAGGCTGGCAAATCCCCTCAGCACCCGGTTGGCCTCAATCACGCTGCTCCAGCCCTCAGGCCTACCTGTACTCGTTAGGCTTAGTTCAGTTTAGACCTAGACCAGCCTAGACCAGGCACCGGCCTCACATCTGTCCCAGGGTCCATCCCCGTGTCGAGGGTAGAGGTCCCACACCTCACCCCCCCTCTCCCTCACAGACCCTGGTTATCCTAGCATAGCACACACATCGCACACACATTTACGCCACTCCAACGCTCCCCGTTCTCGAGTGAACACAGCCAAGGATGGATTCCTGCCTGGTTTTCAGACGGCAATAGGCCTGCTGAGACGCCTTGACTGCTGTAACTCAGCAGGTATGACTCATCGTCTAACTACTGATTGTTAGCAAGTGACCCAGTACAAACCCTTCCCATTCTCAGCTTTAAAAAAAAAACCTTGCTCTGCCACGAAGTCTTAGTGATTTTATGTAAATTACAGGCTAAACTGTTTAGCCTTCCGGCATGTTCCGAGTCACCTTAGCCAGAGCTGACCTTGTAGACTGACCGTACAGTCTGAACCTGGATGCTAATGACTCTAATGGAATAGCACTGTCATGGGTGTGTTCAGGGAATCGGTGTTGATTGCTTTGCACACGCGTGTGTGTGTGTGTGTGTGTGTGTGTGTGTGTGTGTGTGTGTGTGTGCGCCTGTTTGCTCTAGGAGTGTTGTTGGCAGAATGACCTCTGGAAGCTAACGACGTGACCTAATCTGAACCAGGACACATTTTCGGGGGGTCGCACATACAGACTGCACACACACACACACACACACACCGCATTATCGCATCGTCAAATTCCCCTTGTCCGTGGCAAGTGAAGCGTTTTTTTTTTATTTGGCCTCCAGTAAGGCTTTCCTTCCAAGCGCAGCGTACAGATGTGATTATCATTACGTGTCAACAGGCCCTTTTAAACCAGGCTAATTAAAGAGGGAATGCAGGGAAATGGCAGGGAGGCCAAGGCAGTTGCCTCTCGAATTGTACAAGTAGGCTTCAACTTTTGGTGGGAGTGTGTGTGGAGTGTGTGTGGTGTGTGTGTGTGTGTGGTGTGGTGTGTGTGTGTTGGGACTGTGCCAGAACAAGCAGGTGTTTGTGATCATGGCTGGACGTGTTGAGCAGGCTGTTGAGCACAGGGTGAAATGAGCTCCCTCTCCATCTCTCTCTCACCCCCTCTCCATCTTTTCTGCTTTCCTTCGTTTCTTTTCATTTGTGGCCCCCTCTCTGTCCTCTGCTTGTCCCGCCATCTACAACCGCTATCTATCAGTCTCACCTTGTCCCACCTCGCTCCTTTCCTTTCTGTGGTTTTCAGCGGGTGCCCCCTATCTTACCAGAGCAGGCACCAGACACTCCGCTCTCTCTCTCTCTCTCCCTCTTCTTCTCTCTCTCTCCCTCTCTCTCTCTCTCTCTCTCCCTCTCCCTCTTTCTCTCTTTCTCTCTCTCTCTCTCTCCCTCTGTCTCTGTCTCTCTCTCTCTCTCCCTCTTTCTCTCTCTCTCTCTCTCTCTCTCTGTCTCTGTCTCTCTCTCTCCCTCTGTCTCTGTCTCTCTCTCTCTCCGTCATCTGCCCCCTGTCCCTAAAGGGATAAGCCCAGCCTCAAAAATGTCAGACTATTTTTAACCTAAAGCCTCTGAAATCGAAACCTTGCTATCCTTTCATTACCAAGCTTGAGCTCGCACCTCTAAATATTGAGACTCGGTCAAAACCAACACGACCCAGAGCTCTGCTCTCTCTCTCTCTCTCTCTCTCCCACCTCTATCCCTCTCTCTTCTTCATGCGAATGGAGGGAACGTCCAACCGCAGCAACCGAACGAGACTTCCAGAGACTTCTCAGTCCTGCAAACTCAAACGCATCCACGTTCCCACAGCCAGACAAAAAGCTCCGCCGGCCTCCCTAGCAACCAGAGAGGAGTTCATGGCCGAAGCACAACACGCCATTCACTAGCCAACTGACTCACCGCTAAAACACTGTGGCTTTCAGCATCCACTATGCTTGCCATGACAAACAAACCAAAAGCCCCCAATTCCTGCAGGTACTAATGATGGTAAGGGCCCAATTACTTACAAATCGTATTCGCTAGAAGACCAAATCCTTTTCTTTTGTCTGTCTATATTCCCTCAGGAATAATGTTGTCACTCTCAGTCCTGCTGCTACATTAGCGTACCACATCCCTGCATTATCCTTGTTTCTCATTTCTACTCTACACTCTCCTCCAATTATCTCCTTCCTCTTGCTCCCTTTTCTACATTTTGTCTTCCTGTCTATTTATCTCCTTCAACTCTTGCCCCACGTTGAAGCGCATGTGTGTCGGGGAAGGGGGACACGTCCTCACCACGTGATTGGAAGAGGGAGTTATAGCGGAGGACCGGAGAGAAGGCAGCCCATTACATGATGAACTGGGACAGGTTTATAAATACGCTGAAGACACAGTGTCCTGGTTAAGTCAAGGTTCCTGGGTACTCCTCTGACCGGTCTCACAAGCTACTGCTGCTTCTCTCTCTCGCCCTCTTCTCTCTTAGCCTTTCTCTCTCTTTTTCCCTCTCACTCAACCTCTTTTTACCTCTATCTTTCTCTCTCAGCCTTTCTATCTCTTTTTCCCTATCTTTCTCTCTCTCTCTTTCACTCTCTTTCTCTCAGCCTCTTTCTCTTTGTGGGTCTTTTATTGGTCTCTCTAGCTCTCATACACCCCCTTCCCCAAAAAATGTCAACACGTATGCATCCTCTTTCCCCACACCCCATCAAAACCAGTTCCACTCTACCTGGCGAGCACAGAGGACCAGGGGACACCAACACTGGTCCACCCTAACACTGGCCCACCCCAACACTGGCCCACCCCAACACTGGCCCACCCCAACACTGGCCCACCCCAACACTGGTCCACCCCAACACTGGTCCACCCCAACAATGGTCCACCCCTCTGAGGTGTTCAGCCCAGGGGACACCAACACAGGTCCACCCCAACACTGGTCCACCCCAACACTGGCCCACCCCAACACTGGTCCACCCCAACACCGGTCCAACCCAACACTGGTCCACCCCTCCAAGGTTTTCAGCCCAGTCTCAGCTCTCCATCCACCCCCCTCCCTCTGACCCACCAGCCCTGGTCGTCTGGCAGACGTGCATCTTAACAGGCCGCTCCAGCGATGGATTCAAACCCAGTGGTG